>MTQE01003428.1:8284999-8348746 GCA_014337955.1 Aspidoscelis marmoratus
CCGACCCCCAGGTTGAGAACCACTGCTTTAGCCTGAGATAAACAGAACAATAATGAGAGATGGGCATACTCATGAAGTGCAGCTACTGTATTTTCTGGCATATAAGACTACTTTTTAACCCAGGAAAATCTTCTCAAAAGTCAGGGGTCGTCTTATACGCTGGGTGTCTTCTTATACGGCAAGTATATCCCAAACTCTATATTTTAACTGGAAAATTGGGGGTCGTCTTATACGCCCAGTCGTCTTATACGCCGGAAAATATGGTACTTTTTGCTACTTCCTGCTCCCTGATGTTTAACTAGGGATATGCAAATGTGGAAGGAAGCAGCATGCAAACAATACATTCATCGTCCCCAACACTTCTTTCCAGTCTCCAACCCCCTCCAGTCCTCTCCACTGTATCAGAGAAGGTTGCAAAAGGCATGTGACCTTCACTCTGTACCGAGTGCTGCCTAACTGCAGATATGCAGCCCATGATCTGGCAGGTAGGCATATGATTCAGAGAGAGAGCAAAGCATAGATTTTTTGACCAACGTGCATACAGTCTATCCTCATCAGGTTTTGTATATTATGTCTTATCCTATCATTCTTAAGAGCAAGAGATTAGCCTCCTTTACACATCAGTTTATAATATTAGGCAATCTTAATTATTAGAATTTTTGTATGACTAGCAAATTAGCACTTTTTTAATAACAATCTTTCTGTTCATTCAACATTGTAAATACTGTACAAGGATTTGGCCAATGCAGATCTGAAACAAACATAGGTAAAGATTATTGTTGTCAGCAACCTTACTGGTCAAAGTAAGAGACGTACAGGAGAACCTTAAACACAAGTTAAAATTGTTAAGGACACAGGAGATAAAATATCATAGAAATAAAAAAAACAGGGGTTGAGTCTTGCTTGATATACTCTGGTTTAATGTTTTATTTCAAAATAAAGGTTTAAAAACATCTAAACTAACACAAAGAAAGAATGAGAAAAAAACACCATCTTCATAATATAGTTAGTCATAATTTGATCAAATAGAGCAGCTTTTAAAATATATTTGAAGAAGAGCCACAGGAGTGGACAGAACATATATATTATTTATGCACACTAGTGAAACAAGAGTAAAATTGTAACTACTAAAAATATGCAACATAGTTTTCCGAATAGATTAAGATTCCAGTCCTTGATTAATTTTAAGCACTGAGAGTATAATTCAAAAAAGCACACACTGAAAATGAAAACTATTTGATCATAGTCTAATACAGTACATTTTAGACTAATATAACTGCTGGCCAAATCTGTATTATTAACCTCAAATTATACCTTGAACCAGTAATGCCTGGCAAACTGAAACAGGATGTGGAAGCAGAACATTATTCAACATACCATATTAGAAATGAGATCAGAAAACACAGTTCTGCTGCATACAGCTTCTCCTATATGAGCAGAAATGTAGGCATATTGAGTTCAGGCCAACTTCTCTTTCTCAATTTTATTACCATATTCTGTGCCATATAGATGCACTGGCATATAAGGCACATCTATAATTTGCTAAGGAATATTAAAGAAAGATAAATGTAAAAAACAAAACACAGGGTGATTTTAGGAGAAATTATCTTAGAAAAAAATTGTGAGGCTTACATAGCAAAATAAAATACAATCCTTAATCATTCCTTGACTAGCTACCTCAAGGACTGTGTTACAAATCAAATCACTATTTAATTGCTTCCCCATCAAACAAATCAGTCATTACCTGAAAATCAGTTATCTGTTAAAAATTTCTTATCCTCACAAAAGAAGGAGGTAGTTGCAAGGCAAATGCAGCCATTAATCTGATAAAAACTATACTCAGGGGAAAATTTATCATACCGTAAAGTCACTCAGGCTGAAACAGTTATGTTACTAACGTAAGAGGATAAATGCCAAGCATTTCTGGGAAGAAGCTCTTTAGTGCCAGTTTCCCTGAAATGAGGTGAACCAGATGCCACCAACAGAAGGAACAGATTCATAGGAAACATATTCTGCACTTAATAGGAAGTCAGTAATATTGAACAAAAACTCTATTATTGAACGTTACAGTCACATGAAGCTTTGTTCAAATTCCTATGGTGGGGTCATAATTTGGAGTAGCTGATGGAAGCAGATTATTTCTAATGGATTATCTTTGCAGCGTGCATCGAAAATGCAGAACTATTACAGCAACAGATGAGAACACAAATCTCAAGATTTTATGTCCTAGAAAAGTGATTCTCAACCTGGGGGTCGGGACCCCTTTGGGGTCAAACTACCCTTTCAGTGGGGTCGCGACGAGTCTCCCACTGTCCTTCCCTCCCACCTCCCAGCTGCTCCGCCCTCATGGTTGGGGGTCTCCACAACATGAGGAACTCCATTAAGGGGTCGTGGCATTAGGAAGGTTGAGGACCACTGTCATTTCAGGTACTTATTTGGCTATAACAAGAAGCTAAGAAGGTAAGAGAGAAGCCCTGCTACATCTAGTCCAGCATCTTGTCTCACACAGTAGCCACCAATTGCTTCTGGGCCTTCTCAGACTCCCAATATCCTACAAATGGACTTTAGAAATATCCTATGGGTTATGTCTGTATCTATATGCGGTATATGCATAGGCAGGCACACATGTCGAGCCCTATATCCATCCCAGGATGTTAGGAATTGGCCTCTCTCAAAGGCCAGGATAAACAGCTTTGAGGGTGCTCATAAGACATTGCACTGAACTGAGACAGTGGCTGTGTCCCCATGCTGGCCATCTGGCACACTTTGGGCATTGTTTGGGCATGAATGGACTGGGCATGGGACCCGGAACGCATTTTGGGCGTCCCCATGAGATTCCCAGCAATGTGAGACAGGTACGGGAGAACTGTGCCGAACCCTGGTACAACAGAGCAGTACCACCTCCTCTCCAACCCCTCTCTCCTCATTGGCAGCTGGATTCACATCAGTCCACCCCTATGCCACATCCCCCTTCCCTTAGTGGCACGGACAGCCAGGACTGAAGTGGAAGGCACAGAAACAAGTTAAAATAAAGCTTCATTCATAAAAATAACTTTGAAAAAATTTTCAAACAACAAAAGCCACTATGAGGTTTAGCGGCAGTAGGCACTTGAGCAGTTGTGCGTACCTCCACTCCACTGGGGACTGTGAGAACGCCTGTAAATGGAAAATCAAGCCTTTATTTATTATCGCCTTGCAGATCGGGGAAACGGGGGTTGTAAATGGAACAGACATCAAGCCATTATGCAGCCTGCCTTGGCATTCTGGAAACCGGGTTGGAATTATCACCGTGGAATTGGCAGAAAATTTAAAAAGCAAGCTGTTCTCCAGCCTGCCTTTGCAATCAGCATTTTAAAAAGTCAGCGGCCATGATCTTCAATGGACAAGGCAAGGACAGCAAGCACACCCCACCTCCCAATGACATGAGTGCAAATTTCCTCCCTGTTAGCCTGCAAGTGTCCCCATGTGCATTCACGGCTTACTGAGCAATATGTACTGGTCCCCCAAAGCGTGCCGAGACTTCTTTTTTCAGGTATCAAATCTGGCACCCTTCTGGCACAGTTGGAGAGGGGTTGGCATGCTTTTTGAGGACCAAATCCAAAACCCATGGGGACGGACAGTTCCAATCCCGTGCTCAGAACCGTACCAAACTTGCATGGGGACAGGGCCAGTGGGAGCTACTGCAAGCCAAAGCAAACTCTTCTTCTAACTAGGAGAGACTAGGCAGTATGGTATTGCTACAAGGAAGCCGGGGAGTGGTAGGATGTGCAGACGTTCAGGCGATCCTTATTCAACAGCAAAAAGGTAGCCATGAAGGAGGAAAAGAAATGAAAGAGAGGCAAAGGAAAAAAAGTGGAAGCAAGCTAGCTCATTCTACAAATTTGTGGTCAAGGCTTTTGAGAGTGCCTTCAGAAAAGGACACAAAGGCCCAGCATCATGAAAATTCCTGCTGCACCCCTACAGCAGTGGTCACATCATAAATCTCCATACACACCCAACATGCAAACATTCCGGGGTGGGTGGGTTCTGTATTATTCCTCATTATCATCATCACAGCTTGGCTTCGCAAATTTAGAAAGGGCTCAACTCACGCTTGCTGCATGCATGCTGATGGCTAAAACAGCCAATGTGGGATAGACAAGTCCGGTTGCAGAAGTGACAGAGAAAGGTCTCCTTGGGCGGTACTGTAAGGTCACAGTTCTTCCTGTGTTGTCTTTTTGGAGGATGGGGCATCAGCAAAGATAGAGGGTTACAGTCCTGGATAGGTACAAGGTTTTATCATGCAGATTTGCTCCATGGTGGAGGTAGGAATGCTAGAGATATTTGTCCCTCCCAAGTATCACTTTTACCCAAGAGGAAACCTTGGAATAGTCCTAGAATGACTTTACTATGTTCTATTCCCTTCCACAATTTTTGCATAAATCCCTCTGATTATCCTCAGATGTCAAATGTCATTCTCCACTCATCCATCTACAGTACAGGCAAACCAATCTAGCCAATGCTACCAAATACCTGGGATAGGATAGGATATGGTGCAACCATGCTGATTTCATCATAGCAACCCAACAATAAGGAAAATAGTAAAATGAAAAAAAAATAATCTACAGAAATGCAACTAAAGCCAACTAGTACTTTGAATTGTCTGCAATATGCTTCAAAGCATTTAGGTAGCATCAGAAGAAAAAATATGTCTTGCAGGCATCTAATCAGTACTAATATTTGTTGGCAACCAGAAAAATGGGGTACCAGGAAACAGACTAGAGCTAGTGGTATATAAGACAGTATAAAGCTGCAGTTCTCCACAAAATCTGCATGAAAATTGACCCTACATAGGAGCTAATCCAGTGAAGCTAATAGACTAAGCATGTGCATTCATACATACACACCTTTTTAAAGTACTTAAACATCTCTGTATATTTTAATGATACTATATTGGGCTGCTTCATCTTACTTCCAAATTCCATCATTCAAATTTGGTATAAAAGAGGACAAAATTTGATTCAAAACTCCACTATCCACCATGAATTTTACAAGTTTGCTTTTTGGCATCTATCAACATTAAACTTAATAAAAATTCCTGCAATCAACAGCTGCATGAATAAATAAGGATTCAGATTGGGAGGGGAAATTAGCACTACAGAGCACTAACCTGTCACATTTGTTCTATCTACTGTACTGATAATCTTCCAAGTGATGGAAGATAAAGGAGATATAGGAAAACAATTTGAAATAATGACAAATCTGGTCCCAGTAACAGCATTCCCTCTGTTGGGGCCAACAGATTTAAAATTGCATGTGGCCTGCATACACTATGACAAGACTTCTACTATAACACTGCATTCCCATGCATGTTTAAATCCAAATAGCATTTGAATTTGGTATCCAACGCTCCCATTTAATTTTTTATTCCTGGATTCCCCAAGAAAATTCAAAGAAAAAAATCCTGATAAAAATTGTTATTGATCCCCTTTTAGAGCTGAGTCCACTCCCCCCCCCCCAAGAATGGGAACACTGCCAGGCTATTTGGGGTAGAGATCTATCCTTCTGGCCAATGCCTGCCAGATGTGGGAGGGATTTCTCAGTTGTGAAGGTCTTCCCCCACCCCTCGCCATGCCTCCTTTGAACACAATTGGAGAGAAAGAAAAATTTAAAGCACCAGCCAGCCTCAAAAGATACAATTGTAGCAAGGTGTGCATTGAAAGGAATTTTTTTTAAGTCACCAGCCTCAAGAGATTAATTTGTAGCAAGGCAAGGATGGCAGAGTAGGAAGGGAATAGCCTCTCTCACCCCCACCCACCCATTGCAAGCTATCTTTTAGCCTCCAGTTGCTTTCAATGTCTGCTCCTTCGCTCATCTGCTGCAGCACAAACTTGCTGGCTTCCTAGTAACACGAATGGAGGTAACATTACCAGGAACCTCCAATCTGAAAGGAAGGGTGTGAAAGGGAAAGTGTGATTGCCCTGTGTGTGTCTGTTCTTCCTCTCAGCTGACTGACCAGGACAGGTCTTACAGGGTTTGTTCTGGGGAAGGGGGAGATTAAAAGATTCTGTTTCTCCATGCTGGGGATTTGGCTAGTGGGTGGGAATGGCAATATTCGGGTTCAGCCCAGTTTATCATTAGGCAAATGGGAACAGCCAGAATGTGCACTAAGCCCTGTTTCTGGATCAAAATAGTCCAACTAGGACTAAAAAAAGTAAAGTGGGAATGCGGCCTTAGAGACTGAATCTGACTTGAGGAATAAACTAGGTAAGTTACTGGTAATCTTGCCCTACCACAAGGCAATCAATGAACTACCTTCCCTGGGAATCTACTGATAAACTGGGCTGTGAACCAACGGTCTGGTCAGGGACAGAAAAGCTACTGAAACAAATGGGATAAAAATAATAGGGAGCTGGAAGGCAATGGGTTTTATATCTTTTCCAGGCAACATTTGGTCCCTACAGTATGAAAAGATACTGACCTGCATCTGGAGGGATGAATGTTTAGAAAAATGGGAAAATTTATACGTGCTCTTTGCTCAGAGACTCCTGCCCCAAGGTCCATTTTGAGAAAATAATTTTTCCCTAGCCAACCCTTTCACTATGAGTAGTCACTATACAAAGACTCCTGATCCCAGAAAGACTTGTTTTAAAGCTAGAAGAAAACTGCTGCAAACTTTCCCCAACTTTCTCTTGACACCAGACAGATGCAGGTTGGCTATTATAGAACTATGCCAACTTTAACTTTACTTGAGCCTGAGCAATATGACTGCACACATAACTTAAAGGAATGCAACCCCACACTTCTGTAGCCATCAGATAAAGGGAAAGGGACCAGATGAGTGGGAAGTATATACAAGAGTCTGCTGAAGGCAACAGAACCCCCAATTGCCCTTTCTGTGGCCTTTCCAGTGTCTGGGCTGTATTTGACAGACAACATACCCATGCTTCCTGCTCTGCTAAGTTTTGCCCCACTTGGGCTTGGGCAATTTTTGTTCACAGAATGAATTCAACAGATCCTTAACTTATGGGTCTTTAAAGAGATATTTGGTCATCTTGTCATTGAAGCTGAGAACTCAGAATGCCAATGCACCCACATTTTATTATTGGAAAGCGAGTCAGATGCTTTTCCTGGTATGGTCCACGTTAGTTTACAGTAAAGAAAAAGCTCATGCATCCGGGCTTGTCACACCAGAAGGGTAGTAACTTCCAGGGGAGATACCTCTATTTCTTCCAGCTCTTTGGTAGTCTTAGGGCGTGTCTAGCAATTTCAGTTCATGCAGAATGCATTCAGTCACCGGCAGAACAATGTGCTACCTATCAGCGAAACTAGTCAGTTTGGTCTAGTGGTTAGGGAGCTGGACTCTTTTCTGGGAATACTGGGTTTGATTCTGCCCTCTCCCATGAAGCCAACTGGGTGACCTTGGGCTAGTCACAGCTCTCTTCTGACTCTCACAGCCCCACCTACCTCACAGGATGTCTGTTGTGGGGAGAAGAAAATAAAGCTTTGTCAGCTGCTTTGAGTCTCCTTAAATGAGTGAGAGAAGCAGGGTAGAAAAGCAAACTCGTCTTAATAGAGCTTTTGCAAAACTTCTAATCTAGATCTTATAAGACTGAGACTATCTCTTACACAATGCAACATAATTGGGCTATTAATACTTTTCCTGGAAAAGAGGCAAAAGGCAAGAGAAGATTCTGTCATTTCCAGAAGTAGCTCAATGACATTTTTACTGGCAAATTTGTGTGGGACATAACATTATTGTTAGTCTTTTACAGATGTTCTGCTTCCTTTGCAGCACAGACAATAAGAGAAGTTATCAAGATATAAAATAGGCAATAAACAAAATGGCTGCAGTTTTTTCACTGTCTCTTAGAAAGGCTATAGTTTGTCACGAGCGTTGTCTTCCAACTCTTCCTACACAGAAGCTCAGACAAATCCCTTGAATTTCTCATCTGTGGCTTACTCTAGCTTCACTGCTTAAGGTACCCAGGCCTCTAACTCCTGTAAAATGTACACCCATAAAATGATGATGAGGTGAATTCTAAGTTCTTGAGGGATTCATACATTACAAGGGAGTTGTATGAAATTTGTACCAAGTATGAGAGGCCTGCATGAGGATTTTGCATGCATTCCTGAAGAGCCCCAGGGAACATGATATCATTCTGTGCAAAGATCACATAATACTAACTGCACATTCAATGTTCAGGCCTGATTTTCCCATCACTTTTGTAGACAGAGAGCTTGAATGGTCCCCAAAGCATTTATAAAACCTAATTCGCAGACAGTCATACAAACATATTTTACACAAAGAACCCTGGTGCCTTCACTATGATTCTAAATGTTTTACACGATGTATTTTATTATCATCTTCCATAAATCTACAACAAAAGCAAAAATTAAGAATTTATGCAACTATTCACACATTACATTTAAAAAAAAATCTTACTTGGAAAGGAAAATGTATCTCTGCATTGGGAAACATCAGGTATGCAGATATACTATCAAGGACCTGTAAGCTTCTAGCTATGAGATTTTTGGAAGGCTGGCTCAGTTAGTCAAATTAAGGTCACACAAGTACATCCCCATGCATGTTTGGTGCAGTACTGAAATTGGGTTTGGCAAGGGGTGTCCCCATGTATTTTAGATTTGGTCCGATTTCCGCGGACCAAATTGCCCCAAACAGTGCCAATCCAGGACCAAATCTGGTACCCAAAAAAACAAGTCTGGGCACGGTTTGGGGGTCCAGCACGCATTGCTTAGCAAACCGAGACCACGCATGGGGACAGTCCCGGGCTATTTGGAGAGGAGATTGGCACTCACATCATTGGGAGGTGGGGTATGCTTGCCGTTCCTGCCCTGTACATTGGAGATCACAACTGCTGAGATTTTGGGGAGGTAAAAATATCCCAATCGCCAAGGCAGGCAGGATAATGGCTTGATTTTTGTCCCTTTGCCACAGCAAATATTCTACCCCCATTTCCCAATTGCCAAGGCAGGCAGGATAATGGCTTCATTTTTCTCCCTTTTAAGCTTGCTGGGTGTTCTTGCAGTTCCTGGGTGGAGCGAAGGTGCACAAAACTGCACAACTGCTCAACTGTTGCCAAACCACATAGCGGCTTTGGTTTTTTAAAAATTATTTTTAAAATTATTAAACTTAAACTATTATTTCCGTGCAGTCCTGGCTTCTGTGCCACTAAGGGGGGGGGGGATGTGGCATCTGCAGCAGGTGGCAGAGGGGTGGAGTGATGTCAATCCGGCTTCCAATTAGGAGAGAGGAGGCGGAGAGGAAATGGCGCTGCTTCCCCATGCTGGGGTTTGGCACAGTTTGCATGGGGATGGCTGCATCCGCACCCAACCCACACCCAGCCTGCTCCTTGTCCAGTGCGTGCCTGCCCAATCAGACCCAAACAGCTTGATTGGGGACGAGGTCTTAATATTATCTGAGCCCAAATGGAGCGTACTGCCATGACACACCAGTGCTTTTTAATGCAAAGTCTCTGTTAACAGTAGGAAGCAAAGAGTTATCTAGCAACCAAGCCAGTAGATGTGGGAAAGCAAGGTATGCCCTGTGAAACAAAGACTTCAAAGGTCTTTCATATGCCCTGCTGAACTGATGGGGGTGCTAGAGAATTGAACCAATTGTTGCCTTTTGGTCTGGTACACTGGACAATAGGCTTAGGCCTGTACCACATTGCTTTACATAATCTGATGTGTTACACACATACTTATTCCAACAAAATATGTTCCTAAATCTGTGTCTTCACGATTAAAAAAAAAATCTCCTGACACCAATGTGAGGATTCTTACAGTATCAGTGTGAGCATAACACTTGTATTATTCAAGTTTACATAATATTCTGTATTTAATTTGTTGTTTTAACGACTGTTACTCACCCAGAGACTTTCGAGTATGGGGCAGAATAGAAAAGTAATAAGTAAAATAAATAAATAGGAGAGTTTATAAGATGTGTACTAGCCCAAGTTTGAAAATGTACACAGAGGTTCTGTCCAGAACCAAGAGTCTGTGTATTAAAAGTTCAGTTAAACAAGAACATTAAGTTCAAACAGAATTGTCTTATACAGGGGAACAAAACTGGGTTTTATTCAATTAATTTCAAACATCCCAAATGCTTTTCTAAAAGGGCTTACATCACAGCAGTCACTTTGGAGTTGTCTTTTCAGAAAAAGCTCTTTTAGAGATGATAGACTTCCTGACTGCATAAAAGTGAAGAATTAAGATTTAGTTTTATAAATGATTTAAAATTGAATGATATTGGTCTATAATATTTTGGTAAAGAAATGATTCAAAAAGGCTGCTATGAGATTTTTTGAAAGCTGGCTCAGTTAGTCAAATTAAGGGCACACTGGCTATTACTGTTTGGTGTTATTGTTAATGTTATATCATTAATTGCCTGTAATATTATCATTTTCTATATTTGTTACGTTTCCTGAATTTGCATGGGTTTATTGTTAAGATTGTTCAATAACATTTAACAACACAAGGCTCTTCATCAACTATGACTTTCTAGTGGAAGACCATATAACCATTTTAGAATATTTTCCATATCTTCTTAAAAATATCATGGTCTAATGAACCCCAGGGGGGACCATGTTGCACAAACCACTAAAGCTTTCTAAAGCTCTTTCGGCTTCTGTTTTGTACAACTCCACAGACTTGATAAAAAAAAGATGTAGCCAAAAATGTACAATTTTACAAGCAAATTAATAAAAGGAGGTCTGTAATGAAAGAGTTATTCTTCTTTTCAAGATACAGATAATAATTAGGAAGTGTTCGCTGATGCCATTCTGTGAACAGGAAGCTATCATTGAGCAGAAACCACAAATGGCGTTATAAGCAAATGCACAGCAGTCTTGAAATAATTGATTTCATTTTGTCAATTCACAATGATGACTAGTATTTTAAGTAGAAAATCCCAAGAAAATTCAGAGAAGGGGGGACTGAATGTTCTATAAAAAGTATGTGAACAACTGTAAATTTCAGGCTAAACAGCCAGTGTGGAAATAACTTGGATGCCTTTTTTTGGTGTGATTTACTAGAAAAGAGAAGGCTCTTTTATTCTGACAAAGCACACAGTTAATCAGGATGTAGACCACAAGTAAAGATTTAAGGGGGGGGGGAATACATAAGATACTGTAGTGACTCAGACAGGAGTAGGTAGGAATAAAAACTGAAAGGGCACTTGAGAGAGATACCCATAACTTTAAAAAGCGTACAAAGAATCTAATGCTGGTATAATCAGGAAAACACAGATTAGCACTGCAGAGTGACTTGTAGGTTAAGTGGGGATAACAGATGGAATAGAATGCGAAAGCAGTATTTATGAGCAGAAAGAAAAAAATAATATTGTATAGGTTAACAGAGATAGGAGATACTCATGAATGATGCAACGTAAAACAGAAGGGAAAAGAAAGCTTAAGAATATAAGAGTCCTGATGGATCAGACCACAGCCCATCTACGTAGTCCAGCATCCTGTCCCACATGGTAGCCCACCAAAGTTACCTCAAAATGAGTTAAGGAGAATATACGACTATGAATTTGAGAAAACTATTTTCCGTTCTTAAGACAGCAATATGGCTTCCCTTGATTCAATAAAAGCATTAAAAGTGAACTTTTTTCCTTTCCCCCACTGTAGACATTAGTATTTTAATATTTGAATATGTTTTTTAAACATGCTGGATTTTTCATTTGTTTGCTTGTTGGTTTTTAAGTGTTCTTATGCATATTGCTGTTTTAACCCCTTTTAAAACAGTAACCCACCCTGAGACCTATGGGTATACAGTGGGATATAAATATAAAATAAAATAAAAGGGTTCTTAAGTGATTTAAATTATACACCCTGCATCTAAATGATGCTTCAGCCAAACTGATAATTCTATCTATTTTGCTTACCAATCTGAGCCATTAGGTATCACAGACAAATTACAGGATGCTATAAGCTCCAAGCTGCTGTTTTTTTGGATCCTTTGTTCAAATAAGCCTAATTAGAACTCAACATTCTGTCATGGAGACTACATAGCAAGCCAAAAGTTATAGCACAAAGTTAAAGAGAATACTAAGCAAAGAGCCTTAAAATCAATTTGAAACAGAGGTTAGTCTGCCTAAGTAAAGGTTCTGACATACACCCTTCAGCCATGAAAACAAAAACTTCTTTCATTAACCAAGTTCCAATGTGCCAATGAGTAATTTATACATATTGTGAAAATGAAGCACTCA
Organism: Aspidoscelis marmoratus; assembly: GCA_014337955.1. Taxonomy (NCBI): domain Eukaryota; kingdom Metazoa; phylum Chordata; class Lepidosauria; order Squamata; family Teiidae; genus Aspidoscelis; species Aspidoscelis marmoratus. The sequence goes on from MTQE01003428.1 coordinate 8,297,214, forward strand.
TATAGTCCCTACTCAGATCATGACAATTGGTGCTAATTTATTCAGAGTCACCAGCAATGAGCAGTCCTGCCAAAGTCTAAGCTATAACACACTAAGCTTTGATGAGACAAATAATTATGCCTTGCTCCTCTTGCCTGGCAAGCTTTAACTTATCACGCCCCCTGCCTTAGCACCCAAAGTCGCAGTGGGAAGTGCTTTCACCCTCTGGAATACTGACAACTAAAAACTGTTCTTGAGAGGGAGAAGCTCAGCCACCCATTTTGTTTGGAAAATAAAGTAGCATTTAAGGGAAAGCATTTACCATTAGCTGCCTTATTTTGCAACAGAATACTGCCGTTTAAATTGGTTGAAAGAGTTTAGCAACTATTTAGTCTAAAATAGGAAAGCTTCAGTTTCTATAGTTCTGGACCCAAAATTTAAAGAGCATTATAACAAAAGGGTAAGAAAGTATCTAAGCCATGGAATGTAGATACATTGTTATTATTGTGGAAATCTTTCTGTCTAAAAAGACAGTGGAAAGACCCAGCATGAAGGTATGGAAAATGAATTGCTCTGGCATCAGAGTTTTCTTCTTGTCCTCACCAAGGGTGCCTCCAGAGATAAATTAAAAAATGAAGCTTATTTACTGTGAAGTAAAGGAGCTCCACACAGAAAGAACACAACGTCCCCATGTTCTCCCAATACTTTGAAGCAGAAGGAGGGCTCTTCTCACCATGTGGTCAGCCCCTCCAAGCTGCCTCCCAGGTGCAGGTGAACTCTCAGAAGATCTCACCCAACCATCCAGGAGAAAACAAACAGAAGGGACACGCCACAGCTGATGCCGAAGTAAGCAGCTTTTTTTTTTTACTTCACAGCATCAGGCTTTAGTCCACAGGGACTTCAAGAACAGGGACAGTTGTAAAAACTGTCTACACAGTTGCTACACAGTCCTTGCAAAGGATTCCTCCTGTCTGAACACAGCTCAAGTGTGACCCAAAGACATGTAAACATGATCTTCGGTACTGGATTTGTTACAGGAGCTGTTAGAGAGGACATGTGGTCCATTGCTCTCTGGATGTTCTCTTCATTTATTTAGCCTTTCCCTGTTCACAGGACACTCATAAGGCAGTGAAGCTATTTTACCCACAGCTGGGAAGGCCCGCCCAATGAGCTTCTATGATGCAGTGGGAATTCATACTGAGTGGCTCCAGAAACTAGGCTAATGCTCATAAACATGGCACCACTTTCAGGGATTATTATTGTTTTAGTATGTTCATTTTACATTGGTTTTTAATGCTGTAACCCATCCTTCAGGTATAGGTTGGGATAAAAATGTAAATCAATCAAGGGCATAGATAATATAATTTCTAAAACTTCCTAATAAAACTTATTCAAGCATAGCTCTCATGACTGATAAAACTGTTCACTCAGTGGAAAGAAACTTAATCTGTCCATCCATGCCTTCTCCATAATTGGTCCAAGTAAAGAAGTTAGAGACATGCCTTGATGAGACAAAAATGACAGAAATGATGAGTTACATACAACTATTTTGTAATCTTGTCAATTTTCTCCAACGCTATTGGTAACTGCTTACTCCTCTATTCTGGAAACAGAATAATGAACAAGTGATAGTGGGTCTCCCCCCAAGTAGCAGTCTTCCAATGTTAAATTCTTCAATAATGTTTATCAGTTCAAGAATACACTATATACCTGTACAGTACAAGTGCTAAGTTTGTAATGCAAAATGGAACATTCCATACATACATGATTAATGCTAAGGAAAATCACAACATGCCAACTAGACACTGAACCTCAGTTCTTGGGCACTTGGACTTCTTAAATAGTGTATTTTTAAAATGTTCAAGTTGTATTATCTTCAGCTTTTCACTAACCATATGATACTAACATCAACTCATATCTTCCGGGACTCAAAAGGCTTTTGTCATTTTTATATATTTATGTAAACTGGTATTGTTGTTGTTGAGATGACTGAGTCATGGCCAACTCCTGCTTGACTGCAGGGGCACCCCTATTCAATTTTCTTGGCAGTGATACAGAAATGGTTTTTCATTACCCATGTCTGGGAAGAGACTAGGAATTGAACCAGTAAATCCTCTGCTTTCCAGTCCGCTTGCATTACCATTGACCTAGTATAGAAGAGACATTCTGCCAAAATTTCAAGACTCAAAATTCTTCACTTTGCTTGCTCAGATTCTCAAAAAGGTCAATAGGTAAAATCTAATACTGAAATCTCAACTGAGAAAAAAGCATTATATAACAAATGAAGTCCAGCAATTTACAATACAATTCTTGCAGTTGAGGGAAAAAGAGCAAGTTTACATCTTAGCTTTGAAAGACACACTATCAGAGTTAGTGAGGAACTTACTACTGGCATCTAATGAAGAGTTTTAAAGATATCCTAGAAAATGTTTTGTCTTAAACTGATTACCTGTATGCAAAACTGTATGTATCCATCTGAAAATAAGATCAACAGAGCTAAGCAGAAGTTATGATAAGGCAGTATTGCAGGAGATGAAAAAGACTACTATTGAAATTTGGCATAATTTCCAAGCATTAAGAAGACCTTGTCTTCGGCACGGGCATGACTTCTCTTTCACAGTTCTGTCATTGTTTCTTGAAAGGCTACATGTCAAAAAGGCACTACGAAAAATCTTAAATATAAGAGCCACTGTCACTCAACTGTTGGCAACGCTAGTTCTTTCTTTCCAAGAAACAGAATATGAGTCAGGCCCTTTATTAACACAGCTCTGGGCACTCCTTAATCTCAGTTCCCATCATGCCAGCTTTGAAAATGTCAAACTAACCAATTTCAGTTTGCTCTGTGAGTCCTGTCTCTTTAATATGATTGCCACTTATTAGCATATTTGCACATTTACTCTGAATAGTATCATAGCTGTCTTAGTTCCAAATTCTACCAGTTCCAGCCTTGTACTCTCTATCCTGCTGCTTCTCATACTTTTAAGTTCCTTCCACTTTTGGTTCCTATTGCAGATTGTTTCTTTTCCCCCCCAGCTAATTTTTGATCTGAAAATTTGATATTAACAATTATGTTAATCTGCTCCCCTGTTATCTTTTAGCTTGAGGTTGTTGTTTTTAAAGGCTAAGAGCCAAAGGAAATCTTGAAGTATAAGATCTCCTACTTTGATCTCCACCTCTGGTCAGATTATTTGGCCATTTCAGCACTTTGGAAGCTAACTCACACTCTGGTACACTAGAACAGGGAACTCATTTCTAACAGAGAATTTTAAAGATATCCTTTTCTGTGGCGGCCTCTAGACTTTGGAACAGCTTCCCTCTCGAGGTTCACCAGGTACCCACACTGTATAGTTTTTGGCACCAGGTAAAAAAACAAAACAGGGTGCTTTCCTGTTAGGGAGGGTGGGTGGAGCTGGGAGGGAGGAGGTTATACTTTTAAGATAAGTTTTAATATTTGATATGTTTTATCCTTATTGTAACCTGCTCTGCGACCATTTGGTGAAAGGAGAGCTATAAATTTCTTAAATAAATACATACAAAGGCGGGACAGGCTGCTATTAGACCACATTTATGTCTCTACCCACAGTGTATACCCCAGCTTATCTTTTTTGGGCAGGTTATAAGATGGGACATACTTCTGGGTGTCCAGCCAAAACAGCTCTGGGTTTGGTATACACTAGTTCATGGCCATTTGCTGTCTGCATGCAGGCTGTAGACCAATATACCATGGGAGAATCCCTGTGGAGTGCTTGTAAGCAGTCCACAGCTAGAGCAAGATGCAGCACAGATGAGCCAGTCAAGTAGGGCTAAGGCCCTCCAGTAAACCAATTCATATTGTGGACCAAGTGTTCTACAGGAGACAATGGCCAGTTTATTGGACCAGGATGGAAAGAGACATCCCTGAACTATTTGGGTAATTATTTTTTTTTCACCAGTTACTCTCGTTTCCTACCTCTTTCCTTTGGGATTCAGTCTGTCTGCACATCGTTCAACAGCGTACAGACTAATCTCACCTCCAGAATTGCCTGCTATAAGAACCATGTTTCATTGGTTCTGAGATTTCTTCATAGCAATACTTCTTCTCCACAGCAGAGATGTGCACAAGCCCCACCAAGCCAGCCACAATTGGGCATAAAGCTGCAAAAATGCAACAAAGAGACCATTAAAAGTTGCTGTGTTTTTACAGCCTCTTTGTGGCACTTCTGTGGCTGCCATGGCCTTTTTACATCCTCCATAAAGAGCTGCCACGGCTCATGAAACACTACTGTGGCCTTTTTACAAGGTCTTATAAAGCTGACTCATCAAACCTAGTTTTGCCTTTGAGGTCAGACCCAAACTCAAAGGCTGAGTCTTCAGGGGAAAAGCTTTCAGTGCACCTGCTTCACAAGAGGCCCACAGTTCTCTTTTTCACCAGATTAATCTTCTCCATTCTACAAACATCTCTCTCTCTAATAGTGACCTCTCCCAGAAAACCATTTTAAGGCCTTTCTTCACTTGCCTTTCATTAGGATTCCTTCTGTCCATCATCGGTAAAATCCATCTGCATAATATGGAGCCTAAACCAAATCAAGGGGACCTTGATCTGAATCACCAGTACATCTAGAAACACCATCTTGGCAGTGTCACTACTAAAGAGATGTAGACTTTTTAGGCAGAGACACAGCCCAGCCTTTAGAACTGCCTGTCTTGTGTCTAGAATTCTTCTTGTGGTTAGGGTGCCAGGCTCTTATCTGAGAATACTGGGTTTGATTCCACTCTTCTCCGTGAAGCCATCACATATCTCTTCTGAGCTCACAGTCCCACCTACCTCCCAGCGCGTCTGTTGTGGGGAGAACAGAAATTTTTGTCATCCGCTTTGAGTCCCCTTAAATGGGTGAGAAAAGCAGCATAGAAAAGTCAACTCCTCTTCCTCCTCCTCCTTGCATCAAGTACCCTCACTTTATATACATTCAAGATGCCAGTGAACATATACTTCTTTAACTATGACTCTATCTGAACAGAAAGTTCTCCCCTTTCTCTCAGACCTCTGGATATTGTACTTTATTTCACTGATTGATTTTCACTATTATTTTAAATTCTTTAGTTGTTGCAACCCATATTGAGATCTCATTACAATACCATTTACAAGTTTACCCTAATGTTGTAAAAACCGCTTTCATGAATCCTAATGAGGGTTAAAAGGGATCTTACTGATTATTTCCACTATCTGATTATTTCAGAAAAGAAATTAATTCATGGTAGCAGCAAGACAGTTTAGATGCAACGTCAGAGAACTAATTAGTGTTTCACAGCCAGACACAAAGATTGGCAGGTAATTATGACACTGCTTCCTAAATAAGTTCTGCCTGCCTCTGAGTTTCCCAGGCATTTATTTTTAAAGAAGCCCTACTTGAGGTTTTTTCCACAAACTCTAATTAAGACATGTTCAAGTTAATTGTTTCCTTACCAACTTGCACTGCCACCACTAAAGAAACCAGGTAATAGAAAACAGTACGAATATCTGTCTTCACGAACTTAATTAAAATCCAGAATGGAGAAAAGGTAGCTTTTAACTGCTGTTCCTCAAATGAGTGTCTGTGCAGTATTTGTCAGAAGCAGCATTTATGTTGACTAATCTACTGCCAAAACAATTATTCAGAAAAAAAATAAAGAAAACATGAAGAGCCAAATTATCCGGCTTTGCAAAATTAATATATTGCCTTTGCTGGAAAGTTCCTAATTGTATTTACACTTTCTTTGCACTTTGCACTGGCCTCCTTCGCTCTTATCTGAAATCTACCAACTGATTGATTTCCAAGTGTCTCAAATCTATGTAGCAAATTAATCTTACACTATTCAGTATATTTTAATTTACCAGAAATTCAATTTATTTGTATATTTTTGCAACAAAAAAGAAAAAACATAAGAAGTATTAAACAGAAAGTACAAGAATACAGAAGTTGCCAAAACAAAAAACAAAATGTTTATTCCTGTGCTGGCTCTCTCCTATGGTTCACACCCTCAGCCTAGCAGCGTTAATATATGCAGAAGCAAAGTACCTGCAAAAGAGAAGAGAGAATATAAGGGGTGGACTCAGGCAGACAACAGACAAACCCACTTATATCCACAGATCCACTCCCAGCATTGCAGATGGATTACATCAATGCAGAATTTTGAATGGAGACTGTAAAACCAGTTTCTTAAACATTAATATGATACTTTGATAAGGTATCGGTTACAATATGACCGAACATGAGTCCTGCTGGATCAGGCCACAGCCCATCTAGTCCAGCATCCTGTCGTACACAGTGCCCTGCCAATTGCCCATGGGCATCTCAAGCAGAGGCAAGAGCAAAGACAGATGAGTAATGGCTTGCCTCATATACTGATGTCCCCAATCTAATAGACCTTAAGACCTCTCACACACTTCAGCCAAGTAAAAAAATAATGAGGTATTCTTCAAACATTGAATCATAAAACCCTGATTTATAAGCCTTAAAAAAATCTTCTGCTTCCCAATGCCATGCCTCCCTTCACCCATCACCTGAGTGATGTTTGCTCCCTGTGACAATTCTTTCTCTGCCTTGTCACATTATTACTCCCCCTACTTAAAGACAATATATAAAGGAATTAACTAAACCAATATTAAACAATGAACAAGGTTTTCCAAAAGTGTTAAAACTGCGATGCCCTGGACCAAGATGAGTGGCCATCACCTCCACTCAGACCTTGCCAGGACATATGGTACATGTTGCTGCAGGAAGAGATTGGGTGGTACACTGGTTCCTGCAAATCACTGTGTAGTGAAAAACAACGTTGTGAGAAATTGCCATCTGTGGGAAAATAAGAAAAAAGTACAAAAGTTGGATCATCCTTAACTACCAGTTGATAAAATAATGTCTGAATGCCTAACGACCTCTTCCTTATGCATTAAAAAGTTAAGAGTTTATTTTTTATAATCTCAGTTATCTGAGGTTGCCAATTGTAAATCAAGTAAGATTTTTTAAAAAATCAATGAAATTCAATAACATATTGACAGCAATAGGAACAACAATGAGTTTAAGCAAATAAGATTCTGGCAAACAGATAGAAAATCAAGAAGTCCCAGGTTTATCCATCAAAGTGGTGGATACAAAGTAACTACAGGGCACTGCCTCTTCCTAATGAATCTTAGAGAGCAGGAGAGGAATGCATATTATTCTCTGGCAATGTAAGGTACATAAGCTGAGATGCAATGTCATGCCCTGTAGTCACTGCCTTAAGTTCTTCACAAGAAAGGTAGGATATAGCTGCCATGAATAAATAGAAAAGGGTAAACACAAAAGTGTTTCCAATTTCATTAAAATAACACAGGAAATTTCAACTAATAATTCCATTAGAATAAGCACATTAATGCTTCAACTTCTAGCTAAGTATGCTGAGTCAAGGGATAGAATGAAAAGTAAGAGGTGATCAGTTCCTACTCCATGACAGAGGTCAGTGGGTCAGCACTTGCTGATTCAGCCAAACTACAGAGCATTTAGAATGAAGAGCAAGGATATGAAGTTTTGCTCATCACTCAATAGTCTGGTTTAGTGAAATGCTAAACCCTCATTAGCCAGGACTTTTTGGCAGGCAGCCAACCAAAGCGATACATATCACTAATCTTGAACAATACCCTTCTTGTCATCAGTCATACTTATTGTGAGGACAACTTATTAAAAAAAAAGCTGTCTCTGTTATTCTTTTTCGTTGCCAAATAATGCTAACCACATATCTTGAGTTTAACAGCTTATGACTGACAACATTTTGTGGAAATAAGGGAACACCTAATATTCTATTATATTATGCCCTGAAGGGTTCAGCAAAGCCACTCATCACATTCACCTTTTTATCTTAAATATCAAGTCCTATGCTATTTTAGACTCAGTAGATGGAACTTCTCAAATATTATTAACAAGAAAATTTATATGACACCACATTTTAGTACTCTTAATTCTCTTAACACAGAAACTCACTAAAACATGCAAAACTGGCTATAACGTGGCTCAGCCAATGTAATTTCAGAGAGGCTCTACCCACTATTATATGAAAACTAGACAGGCACAACTTTCAGAGAGACAAGTGAAGGCACTAGAAGAAATGCTTACCCTCTGAGACCCAGGGAGTTAAGAGATAACCCTGTATGTTTCAAGTCACCAGAAAGAGAAACAATGTAAAAGTATGAAGCACACTAAGGAAATTTCTGGGATCTCCATTATACTACCTGCCATAAAATAACACTGGAGTGACTCTCCCAGACAGAGCTGCAGATTACCTCAAACAGCAACATATAAAAGACGTATGGCTTTTAAACATGATACTTAACACAAGACCTGCACCACTACCAGTGCTCCTAGAAAAAGGGAAGCTTCCTATCCATTCTGGCTTATCCTTACAGACTATGCTCTTTTAACAAATGGAAATGCCAAGTCAAACCCACATTAAATATTTAATATCCATAGCTCTCCAATTATCCACCAGGTAGCACTTCTGCTTCTCCTGATGCAGGTTTAAACATTGGGTTTTCAAAAGAAAAAAAAGCAGAATTGGTGATCTGGCCAATCTATAGTTCCAAGTTATCCTTCTCAACACTGTTGGAACAATTAACGAATAGAATTTTTTCACTTTATAAAGCCTTCTTTAATTACAGAACTTGAAAGGATGTTTATGTAAAAGACTAAAGGAGAAGAATTTGACAGCACTTTACAATTTTCTTACTGCCCAATTCTGCACTGTACTAAATGCAAAGATCTCAAGAAAGGGCAAGCACATTAATCACCATATTAAGGAAGCACAGCTGCTAATGACCATATCTTAAAAGTTACTGAGAACAGGGTGACAGAGGCATCAGGACATGGCAGAGATTGCAATTGCAGCCCCATCTGTCATTGCGGCCACCATTGTCAGCCGACCCCCCCCCTCCCAGGCTGCTTCAGCACTGGGATATCAGCAGTGGGCAGCGGCAGGAGTACTGGGGCAACAATCATGCCGGCCAGCAGAAGTGAGCAGCCACTTTCCACCACCACCCTGGGTAGGAACACTACTTGCAGCTACAGAGCCTTTGCAAGCTGCATAGGCCTGCCCCTGGGCCCCATCCACAGGTAAGTGCAAATGCACATCCACTAATCTGGTCTTCACTGCTTAGAATCCTTATAAGGCCCCATTAGGAACCCAATTAGTACCTGATTGGTACCAATCAGGAAGACCCTGTACCCACCTGGGCCCATTGAAGGAGTCTGTCTGGAAGGCCCTGTCCCCATGAGGGCAGAGGAAATCTGGATTTAATGGGTCCTTCAGGCCCTTAAATCTGGATTTCATGTGGACCTGATTAAAGGAGGACTCCATCTCAAAGATCTGGATCTTTAAGTTCCGGATCTTTGACTGTGCGTGGAAAAAGGGGGCAGATTCTGCAGTGTTCTACAGTGGGGACAGGGCCTTACTGATCGGTAGCAACTGAGTACCGAATGGGAGTCTTCAGGGCCAGTGCAAAAATGGCCTAAGACTGACCATCTCTGGCCACAGTTTTCCATCTTCCTGACTTTGGTCTTTTGACTGGATACCTTTTTCCTCTCTCTTCTTTCTATCATTTCCCTCCCTCAATCATATTTTGGTTTCTCGGGGGAAGTGTAGAGCCATCTCTCTTTATCCCTACCCTCACAACCCCCTGCCTCTTCCCCCTCCTTTTTTTTTCTTTTGTTTGTTATAACCAAAGTGTTTGAATGTTTCCATGGGCTAGAGAGAGAAAGCTGGTTCCCAAGCACCTTGTTGCCTGCCAAAATGGGATAGGAGTCCTCTCATCCATTGATGCTCTCTTGCCTGTTGCTTCTCTTCCTCAGTGTGTTGTGTTTCACTAAGAATAAAAAGCAGGCAAATACACTGATTAAACCTGAAGAGGCTAGGACTGGGGTAAGACAGAAACAGCATTTACTCAGTTTCCTCACATACACTTTCCTCCTCACCCTCCACGTTAAACAAAGCAAGAAAACCAACAAAAGCCAGAAACGCATCTGTCCAAGTATTGTGATCTCAAGCTGAGGGCTTTCTTGTACTTCTCTTAGATGTGCAAGGGGCAGGGGTACAGAAGGGGGTCTTTTTTGTGGTGGTCCCCAGACTTTGTAACAGCCTCTCTCTGGGGGTTCACCAGATTCCTACATTTTATAGTTTTCAGCACTTGGTTAAAACATGCCTCTTCATCCAAGCTTTTGATGTTTAGCTTCCTGCAAGTGTCCTGTCAGGGAGAGAGGGCAGGATTATACTTTAATATATTTTAAGTGTATTCTACATATTTTATCTTTTTACTGTTGTGACTCACCCTGGGACCTTTCAGTGAAGGGTGAGATAGAAATTCTTAATAAATAAATAAAATAAAGGGTTGCATGCTGGCAGAGGAAGCAGTTAGAAGAGATACACTATAACTTGGCAAACATTCTGATTAGCAGTTGGTAGGGATATGCCCAAATGGTTTTTTGACATTCTATTAACGAATCAAATGTTATAAAATTCATATTTGTTCGAATAGATCCCCTTTGACTGTGGTAGAATTCTATTCGATAAGAATGTATTTGTACACATTCGTACAAATATCCGTTGATGTCAGATATGTATCTGTTCATATACATATCCAATGCGTATCCCCAGTTTAACGAATGTCCGTACTATTCATACGGATGTTCTGAAACATTCATTTCATACGAATGTTGTTATCCAAATGTTGCAACTTTCGATCCATGTACAAATGTCTGAATTTGTACAAATTCGTACACATAACGAACGTTAAGAATATTCATACACATCTCTAGCAGTTACAGGAAGAATACTTCCTGCTTTTCAGTGCAAACGCAAACAAATCCTTTAAAAAACCAACCCAAAACATCCCTACCCAACAATTGGTGGATCTATCAGCTCACAGAAGACTGAAGAGCTGGAGTGGCAGGTAGGGATGGGATGGGCTAGGCTGATAATCCTCAATATGCAAGACAAAAGTAGTGTGATCCACATCCTGGGCATTTAGCATGTGCTACATGGGTGTTTTTCCACTGTCACTACAAGTACCCATGGGTACAAAAATGCCATTACGTACCCATTAATGGGTACTTTTAGTGACAGTGGAAAAACACCCCATGTTCCATATGTAATGGAAGTGAAGTACATTCAGGCTGTGTCCAGATGTAAGAAGCAGGACTGATTTTAAAAAATGCAAATGCCTCTTGCCATGCTCCATGAGAACCCTGGCACAGATTTACTTATTTTCACATCTGAGGTTTATATACAACCACCTCACTGGGAATTTCCAGGAGTTATCCAAGTACTCATCCCCTTTTTGTGTGTGTGTTTTGCACACTTGCAGGCTCCAGGAAGGTGATTTCATATACATCTTCTTAGAAGCGAAGGTAAGTGGGCCTACCAAAGGAAACCAGGCATCACTACTGGATTTCCCACAATACTATGCAAAGTATTTTTCCCATGTTGAACATAGCATTGCATTGGGAGAGCCATGGAAGAGTCTGGTAAACCCATTGCAGTGCTGGGGGAAATGTGAAGTTAACACTGCATCTGGAAGCAGCTACACTCTTACTTTGATTTAAAAGCACTTTGGTATGAACGTCTTCTTTGGGTGATTCAGACAACCTATTTCTCATAGGCAGAAGGAGGAAAAGGAAACTACATGTTGAACATGCCAAAGAGTAAGGCATCAAATTACTTTGGAAAAAATTAAAATGCCAAAGTCAGGTTTTTTTATACAGGTCTAAAAATGTCAACAAGGATTAAAACATATTTATTAAGTTATAAAGCCCAACAATGGTCTATGCCAGAAATACTAAGGAAAATTCTGTATGGTGCTAATTTCAAACACAAAGCATGCAAATGAGAATTCTGAAAAGAGCAATTGAGAGGAGGCAGCTGCAGGAGGGACCTGTCTCTATTGTGTCACTAACACAATTTAAGATTCTCAGTCAAAATATGTTAACACATTTTCCTGCAGGACTGATCACAATCAGTTCTTACTACTTAGTCCCTCACTCAAGAGCACCATTGGTGGGCATAAAAATCTTTATCCTAACAGTACTCAGGCAGGTTGGATCAGATAATGAAAAATAATTTCCCTTCAGATAGTTTCATTCTCCTTCCTATAGGGAACAATAAGGGTTTAATTTTTAATTCAGTCTGTAGTATCTTGCTGGTGGAGGTTAACTAGAAACTTGCTGGCACGACACAAAATACTTTAGAGTACTCCCACACAACAGAGGAAAAATGCATCCTCAGACTAAAATGCAAGGCAAAAAGAACCAACTGAAATTTGGATGCCTCCCTTTTTATCAGGAGATTGTCATATTTTATAAATAAAATAAAAAATCATTATGTGCCCAAAAGACAATTACTGTACAATCCTTAAATAGGATCATTAATATCCTTAAAATGTAGCATCTTGGACTGTCTTTGTGGCATATGTGTATATTATATATGCTGTATTTTAATATGCTATTACAAATCTTTAAATTATTTAAGCTAAACAGTTTAACAAAAACCAAATACTGGAATGAGATAAAAATTACATTTTCATCTATACCAAAGAGACATCTTATCTCAAGTGTCTATGGGCAAGCCTAAACACAGATTCTGAGGAACTGCTGTTTGGGATTATCCCGGGACTACACTGGGACTGCCAATACAGACTCGGGATACTGGGGTGAAATCACACAATAATGTTACCCTGGGAAAAGCAACTTTCAATCCAGACTTTGCGTACAAAGTGCACAATATTTCATGAATTCACCATCTTGGTGAGATGCAGAGGTTATGAAATCAGCCAGAACATGGCAGCTGCACATGCTCAATCACAAATTCCAGGTCTTCAAAATACCCAGGTTATGCAAAATGCCATCATGGGAGCAGCACCAGACAAGGCAAGTGCCCCCACTAGCCCCACGATGTTGCCCTGCCATCTGGCATAAATGGTAAGAAGCAATTACAGGATCCAAACAAGATCCCACATTTTCTTTTTGCCATCTGGAGGCAGCCTAAATCACAAGCAATTCTCAGTCTCCTGAATGGCTTTTCATAACCAGATTGTATAAGACACTTTTAGTGTACAATATCTCAAGCACACCCTTCTGATTTCTTATGTCAGGGCCAGTCTTTGTAGCTCATCCAGTCATTATTCACACCACCCAGACCCTATGTGTTCTGGGACCCAGCTGGTATTTTCTGCCTGAAGGTCTCCAAGCAAGTATTTGGGAGGAGGGGATAAGCAAAGGTGGGGACTAAACTGTGAATGATCTTCTTCAGTTAATGTTGCACCATTAGACTCTTTACAGCTGTGTGGTGCATTGCATGAAACTGTTCATTGGCAGATGGTACACTGAATTATAAAGCAGTTTTTAAAAACATTAGCTTCTTCTGATGCCACTAGGATGGTGCCCTGCTTAAAGCTAGCCAGAATCTGACTGCAAAAATCTGACCATGACTAACAGAAGTAACTGGAGACTATTGACTAAACCCCTTTTATCTACTGTACCTTCTGGGTGGAACTATGAATCTGCTGGCGCAACATCCACTGAGAATGATCACTCACAGCTAAACTCCCAACTTCCCCTTCTCAACAGATGTTGTGTCAGAGGCCTCTTCATGCCTCAGAAGTACCAAAGCCCTTAAACTGTGGGTGAGCCGGAAGACCCATACATCCAAATTTCCTGTTGGACCCCATCTGCTGAGCACCATATCTGCCTACCTAAAATGATCCGGAATACACTACCTTGAAAAAACCAATAGTACAAAGCATGTGACCACACAAAATATATCTACCACAGATGTATTCCTTACAAACACAACCAAAGTTGCCACTAATCTTGCTGAGTATCCACAACTCCCTGTGGCATTGGCTGACCCACTGTCTCATGAACTAAGCATATACAAGCTTTATCCATGCCACAGTGATTAAATCAAGCCTTTAGGCTGAGTCTCACCAGATGAAACAGGCAAACAGGACCATAGTATTACAAATGCCTCTTATCCAACTTGTATAAATCTTCAAAGCCTTCCTTACCCAAGCCTGGACGAAAAAAAGGGAAGTCGAGCATACCTGGCTCTAAGTATGGTAGATTGAGTCTTAGATCTGAACAACAGATAAGTGCAAAGAAACACTGTTTCTGGTGGCCCCTACCTCTGAAACTCTGTATGCTGACATTACTGCAACAAAAAATGGCTACCTTATAAAACAAAACCCTCATTAGTACTTTCTGCTAAGGTTAGAACCTTTAGAATTCAAAACCACCTTCTAACATCCATATGGAAACCTGTATAGCACCAGGGAAGTAACAGCCTTAATCCCACATAAGTGCTGCAGCAGCAGTATGTGTTTTGATGGGCTGCTATCTAGGAAAAAACACAACCAAGGCAAGAGATGCCAATAGCCTCTTAATGGTAGTGTACTTCAACCCTGAATCCAAATCACACTGCAAAAACAGCAGATGAGCTGCAATGAATGACATAATTGGACAAATTTCCCACTCTTGACCCACCATGAACACCTTCACTGCCAATTTGTAAGGAATATTATTTAGGCCATGTAAGTCCTAGTGGTTTTCCTTAATTTCTTCAATTCAAGACTGAATTTTGCAATAAGAAGCTTATGATCTGAGCCATTGTCAGCTCAAATTTATATCTTTGCCATCAATCTTCCAGGTAACCCAAGTAGCAAATATCCTACTATTACTCCTGCCTATTACTAACTTGATTTCCAAGTGGTGTTCAGGTTAAACCATACCCTCTTACCCTGCATTCCAGTAATAGAACTGGGGAAATAATGTTAACAATCTAACCATACCTCAGTTGTAGAAGATAAAGAAATCTACTTAAAAATGTATTCTACAGACATGAATATCATAAAAACAGTCTGAAATATTTTTTAAAACTTAACTGTACATTCAGATGCAATTCTGATTAAAGTCTCAAATATTTTTCTGTTTAACTGCCTGTCTGAAAAATCACCAACACTGAACCATTAGGACAATATAATGCAAAGAAGAAGATATAATTAAACAGAAGGAAATGAACAAGATTGTGAACAACACTGTATGATTGCACAAGAGAAGAAAGTGTTATGCTAAGATATTTAAAGTATTCATGAAATACACTATAATTAATATGTATAATGTGCCTTGCAGATATTTGGCTGCTGTTGAGTTCTGTCCTTAACTATTTCATAGTTAATTCCTTATTTAAATAATTTTAAATAAGTAACATAATAAATCTACAAAAATGTTTTCCTAAAGACCATGGAGAAGATTTTCTTGATTAGACACAATCTCTAAGAAAGGCCATTGAATTACCAATGGTACTGTAAAGAAGGTTCTTGAACTGAAAAGTATGATTTATACCATAGGGAGAAAAGAACTTGCATTTCCATCAGGACAGTTAATCTCATGTTCATCAACAAAGAAGTGTAAAATTGAGATAATCACTTTGTGACACTCTGGAAATCAAGATGCAGACAACACTCAAACTTAATTCAAATGTGAACTGGACTTTTTATCACCTAACAGTATTTTTTTCTTTTTGCAATATTATTTTATATGCCTTTCTTGCTGCATTATTTCTTTTTATTTATTATTTCATTTTATAAAACAAATAGTAACATCATATATATCACTTGTTTTCATATTCAAAAATAACAAAACAACTTTTATCTCTTAACACTATAAACTTAAAATTTCCAACTTAGGTTGTGCACATAACATGTTAGTCTTTACACTTTTGTGAATCAACATTCATGGTAACTGTTTTAAGATTCATATAGTATTTGACAAAACTTTACATCTTTTGCATTCAGTTCAGTTCTCAGATATGAAGTATTCATTTAAATTCGATTGCAAGAAATCAAATAAAGGTTTCCATACCTCTAAATATGCGTAACCTTCCTTCTTTCCTAGATATTTATTATGCTGTGAGGTAATAAGCTCATTTATAGCAAACTCTATGACCTTATCATACCAGGTCTGGAGAGTCAATGTATCTATCAATTTCCAATTTTTGGCTATTACGTTCTTACTTGCTAACAACTTAAAATGCAGGAATAAAGCATTGTTAATTGGGGGGGATAAAATATCTGTATATGTTTTATCGAATAGCGATGAACCCCATCTGGTCTGGGTGATTTATTTTTTACATTTTCAATGGTCTGTTGGACTTGTTAGATCTAAATCTGTTTTTTGTGTTTCACATAATTTATAGATGATTGAGGAATCTATATATTGTTTTGTTGCTTCTGAGGACTTTGCCTTAGCGAAATATAAATTTTGGTAGAACTCCTTGAATGTTTGTATTATTTTTTCATTGTTATAACAGTGTTTAATTCTGGGTCATGGATCATGTGTACAAATTTTCTATCTGCTTTGCATTTTAACCTTCTAGCTACGAATTTCATATTATTACTGTTTGTATCTATTTTGTGTTTCAAATAAAATTCGGCTTTTGCTGTTAATTGCATTTCTAGGATTTCTAATTCCTTACGCTTTTTCAATAATTCTTTATAGATGCATTTGGATTGTGGTGTTCTATATTACTCTTCCAATTGTTTAATCTCTTTTGTTATCTCTGGCTTAATTTTCTTTGCTTGTGTATCTAAGCTAGCTGAGAGATCCAGATTCCTCTGATAGTTGGTTTGAGGGCATCCCACTCGTTTATTACTATGCTCAAAATAATGTTTAATTTCAGAGGCTATATAATTAGTAGTTTCCTGTTTTGGCAATAATAGGGGGTCTAAGATGCCAAAACTTGGGTTGTTTAATATTTATCATTTTTAATTCCACTATATACGGAGTGTGATCTGAGAATATAATGGATCAATTGTTATTAAGGAAATGAAATATATTAATTGTTTTGCTAGAAATATGTAATCTAATCTGGACCAAGTCTTACGCGTTTGAGAATATATGTACTCTTTACTTGATCCATTTTGAATTCTAAAGCTATCTTGTAGACTATGGATTATATCCTGGATACATTAATTTCTTGTTTTGTCTTTTCGTGTTGTTTTGCATGTTAGTCTACTATCTAAGTTCAGGTCCATTACTGTATTCAGATCACCTGCTACAATGAGGTGCCCAGCTGCAAATTTTTCTAATTGAATTAATGTATTTTGCAAAAATTTATTTTGGTTATTGTTAAGCCCACAGAGCAGTGGTTCTCAACCTGTGGGTCACAAACTCTTTGGGGATGGATCTACTCTTTCACAGGGGTCATCTAAAACCATCAGAAAACACATAGGAACTGAGACATGGCTCCTCTAGCCATCTCCAGGTGAATCCACCCACATGCAGATACCCCCACATACAAGTACCTGGCATGATGACATCATTATGCCAACCTCATCACATACACCCCATACAAATACAAGAGAGCAGCTACTGTGTAGAAAGCAGCAGTATTGGAGGTAAAATGACATATTCAGCTGTGGTTGATGTGAATACTATGCTTTAATTATGTTCAGTTTGTAACAATGAAAATACATCCTGCATATCAGATATTTACATTACAATTCATAACAGTAGCAAAATTACAGTTATGAAGTAGCAACAAAAATACTTTTATGGCTGGGAGTTAGGGTTAGGTTGGGGTCACCACAACATAAGGAACTGTATTAATGGGTCGCGGCATTAAGAAGGTTGAGAACCACAACCATAGAGATGGCAAAGGTATAATTTTGTCGTTCATATAGTGTGTTAAAGATATATCTACCTTCTATATCAGATTTGGTGTCTAATATCAGTATATTTAGGGAAGAATGAAAAATTATGGAAACCTCTCTGGATTTTGAGGCTCCAGGGAAGCAATTTCTATTTTGAAGTTAAGAACTAATGTGAAGTTCCTGAAGTAGATAAAGCCATGTTCTTACCTCAAAGTGCTTGAAGAATATTTTTTTGTAGTAGGGTCCAGTGTGAAAGCAAACATTATTCAAAATGGAATTACTGTATATAAGACACAACTGCACTTGCCTACATCTTTCATCTACAAATCTCATTTCCCTCCTCATGTCAAATTGCCATTAGTAAATTAATGCAATTTTTTTCCAAACAAAATGAAAGCACAAAGGGAAAAAATAGTTAGCTAGGCAGCCAAAACATCTGATGTCTTGTTTCAGTGTAAACAACAATATCCAAAGAAGAATGGTTAAGCAGTAGATGAAGATGTGTATTTTACTTCAATGAACTATGTTTAGATATACATCAAAATCCAGTTTAGAAAATGATAAAACATGCAATGAAGTATTTCTTTAATCATCAAGTGTGTCAGGGAAAAGTGGAGAGTGCATGTCCATAACAAAGTGTTAAAGGAGCAGTCACTGGTGCTGTCCTTAGTCTTCATAGACGCTGGGTTCTCTTAGGCTGAGCTCTCTCCCAGCTGATTTTGCAACCCCATTCAGGTTTAGCAGAACCCAAGGAATTGCCAGGAACAGCAGGATCTTTATGAGCAACCTGATGATGTCATTGCAGGTGCCATATGGCCTCTCCTCCTCCTCCTCCTCGGGCAGCGCACATTCAACTAACTGCAGTTTGGCACATTCCTAATTATCACGGTTCCAGATAGACTGTGAAACTTCAATGAACAGGCTGCAGTTTAAACAAATATTATTTATTAAACTGCTCAAGTGAACAATGAAACAAATAAGACGCAAAACAGATAAAAAGTAAAGAAATTATTTCTTCCACATCACCCTATTCTGTAGCTGGAGGTCAACTACTAAAAGACATGGAGATACAGATGGGTAAAGAGAGAAATATAGATTGTTCCTGCTATGGTAGCATCTCCAGATATTAAACCTGGTCCCATGTCACCCTATCCAATGCAAACTCATAAATTCATGAGTGGTGAGGAAGAGATACCAAAAAAAACTTTAAGTTAAATTTGGCAACCATTACCAGATATACTTCCCGAACTGCAGAAGTACTTGCCTCCTACTAAACACATACATTTGCTGCTGACATAAATATCTAATGATGCTGTAACCAGCTACAATCTAGATTATGTTTGGCATTTTTGTATAAATAATACATATGTGGAATAATGTCTATGTATGTGCGTTCTCAGAAAATTCCTGATTTATTGCTGTACTATCTCTATAGCTACTCATTGTCATTAGCTGTCTTAGGTCACTGTAACTGTAAATGAATACATAAATTGTGCATGTTAAAGACTCCAAACTATACAAATATGCAATCACAAATACGTGAAGCTCTTGGCTATTAAAACCACAAATAATGAGGGGACAACTGAATATTATCCACCACTGAACTACTGAACTTCATTCACATAAACTACATATATAATTAAGTAGTGAGTAATTCCAATGCAATGTCCTATTACAGAAGACAAGAAATATATCTGGCTGCAACTCAAGCAAAATAACTTGAGCTATTATTTCCTACAGTTCTTGCTACATGCCAAACAGTTACGTACTCATCACAAAGCATACATCTAAAATATTTCTAAGATATGTTTCATCCAAGAATTCAAGGGCATTGGAAAGACAGCAAGCATCAAATTAATCACATATCATATAAATTCAATAGAAACAGTGCCCTAACAAACTAAAAGGAAAAATATTTTAAAATATCTCTTTTGTTATATTCAAACCCCCCACAAAAAAACAATTTTTAAACCTTCACACAAGTTCAAAAGAACATGTCTCTTTCAGCAAACCATATAACAGAATTTTCATTTTTATACACAGCAAACATTCTCTACAGAAGGTGACACACAGGGAAAGGTCTCACTGGTTCTTAAGATACTGGTAAACATGTATGAGAAATGCCATTTCTTCAATTAACACTAATATGTCTGGAGAGAATGCATTCTCTCATTAGTGCAAGGATATACCAACACCAGTATATACCATACTTAATGCTTTCCAAACCAAAACACCAGTCAGATGTTTTCAGATGGGGAAAATCTGCACAGCACAAAATGAATGAGGAACAAACTACAATATATAATTGAACAAGGCAAGATGAAAATACAACAGCAATCCCCTGATTAAAGTACTTTGTTGCGAGTCTGGCTCCCACAACCGATCCAAGGGCTCTGGGAAGTGAGGGGAGCAGCAGAGCCTGGATCTTGTCCCACATGCATGTCAATTTGTGCCCCACATTGTTGCAAGTCCAGCTCTCGCAACAGATCCGAGGGCTCTCAGAAGTGGGGAGCAGCAGCTGGGAGCTGCTACTACTTGCCGGGTGTTATGATAGATTATTTCCAGGCTCCAACCAGCCCAGTCCTGGAGGCCAACCAGAGTGCAAGGGGTGACCCAAATCAGGCTAGAAATTGGGGAAAGGGAGTGAAAAATCTTGAAGCAGGAGTCAGCTGGAAAAAGAGGCCATTTAATGTTACAAGGGGTTTTTATACAGCAAAAGGAAGGGGCACAGAGGAAATGACATCAAAACAACATCAGGGGAGGTGATTGGAAGAAAGCTGGTGTCTTCCGGGTCAGAGGTCCTTCTGATGTGACTTCCTCTGGTCAGCAGGAAGAGAAGGGCAGTTCTCTTAAAATCATGTGCTCGGGGATTCCATTAATGCTTAAGGGCAGCCGCATGGAGTGGAAAGAATTCAGCACCCTGGTGGCGCTGAACATGTACTACAAGTCTATGGATCAATAAATTCTTTCTCCTTTTACTCTGAGGTTTGTGAAATGGAGAGCTGAAGAAAAGGAAGCCAGGGGAAAAGCTGTGCAGCTTTTGTGGTTATTACAGTACTTGCTTTGTTTTGTAAATAATATGAAGCAATTAGGATCTTCTCATTACTCCAAAGTATCACAGCTGATGTGGTGTTTGGGACCTCAAACTAAAAAGTTCAGATCTATAGTCACAAAGCTTGGGTCTTTCTGCATGTACGTGGGGAAGCCCAGTATTGTAGGTTTTTCATAATAGCAATGCATTACAACAACACCATCGGCATAGTGACAGTTGTTCCAACTGAACTTGGGCAAGCTTGGAGCCAGCTTCCATGAGCTCTGAAGGTGTACTGCTGCAATGGGTCCCCCTACATGGAGGCATGCATCTTCTGCATACATCAGTGATCCAGATTAGGACCTGCTTTTACTCTAGTAGATGTGATTCAGATTGAAGCTTCCTAACTGGGACGATCCTGTGAGAACACAGCATACTAGTGGTGGGCAGAGCCTCCCATATTCCACACTAACAAGCAGAAGGGTGGCCCTTAATCTGTCTTTCTAGAGGATTAATATGCTTAAAAGTTGCTTGGAATGCTTCTTCAATCCTATTTGCTCACATGACACAAGAACCAAGGAGCACCCACTGACCCTCAACAGCTGAGTAAATATGAAAATGGTTTCCAAGAAGTTTTAAACTATTTGTCATTGAAGAAGTGGCTCATACTACCAGGTACATGACAGAGCATACTGAGAGAAAACAACCATGGAGTGAGTTAGTGAACAGTTAGAAGGGTGGTAAAGAAATTATTGCAGAAGCAAGATGACAGAAGGTGGCAAAACAGGTGATGACAAGGATAGCAAACCAGGAGGAAGGCAATAACACAGACAGCAAAGCAAATGAATGAAACCAGGAAGGAACCAGCAGGACCGAGAAGCAAACAGAGAAGACTGCAATGGTCATCAATGAAATGAGCAATCAAACTGGAGAACAACAGTTAGATGAGCATTATCAGTGGGAAAGCAAGCAAGTCATCTCAAAAAGAAGTGGAGAGACAAATGCAAGTAAATGGGAGGGAGAGAGACAAGCAAAATTGTGGGAGGATAGATAAGGGTAAAGGAAGAGGAATGAACACAGAATCAAAGGGACATGAGAAGGAGAGTAGGCAGAAGAAGCCACAAGGCACGCACGGAACTCTTATAGTTGGTTAAATGAATCATTTGCTGTACAGAAGCAAATATAGTGGTTCCTCATTATTCATTAATATTTAGGTCCAGAAAAGCACTGCAAATCTGAAAACATAAGGATACTGAGGCAACCGCTGAACAGCTTGTTTTTAACATACTTTATATTTTAGTTTATTTATATAACTATTATGATTTTATTTTTTTATTCTTTGTATACCAATTCAAGATTACATTAATGGAAAGCAGTACATATTTTAAATAAATAGTTTGGAAGACTCACATTAAGATTTAAACACCTCACTAGCCTTAGATATCAGGAAATAGGGCAAGTTATCCAGTAAGGACACTTTACTATGATTAAGAAGTATCTTTATCACACTAACATCCTCATAAAGTCTGAGAACTTGTAAAATCCAAAAGCAAAAGTTGAACACATATTCCAGTGCACAAGACCAGCTGTTACAGGCTGTGCTATGGCTAACAGTCACAATCCAACTAAAACAAGGGAAAGTGAACATTCCTCAAACAACTGGAAAAATCAGCAATTCATTAAATCCCTTCATAATGTCATTGACAAATTTGGGGGAAAAAACCTACAAACATCTAATATCACAGCCATTGCAACAAAAATCACCTGTCAGCAATTAAATACACATGCATAAGAATCAAGGTAGGGCATTTCTAATATTAAATCTATCATTTCAGGAATATCATCTCTCATAAGCAATGAAAGGAAATTTGTAGCTCAAGTTGGAATGGGAAGACACTGAACGCCTAAGAAGTAGAACAGCCAGATTACTTATTGGCCTGGATTATGAAAAACATTAAAATCCATAACAGGATAAAATAATCAAAACATCTCAGATGTTGCAGTGAATATGAAGAGGTTGGATTAACCATGGTCCCATATTTAAAAATCCTTCAGATAAATATTATTACAGAGTTTAGTCTAACAACCAGAACCTAACATAAGAATCAAAATTGCCTTTGCCATCTTTTAACCCTCATCAGCACAGACAAAAAGAGTTCCAACCTAATAGTAAGGTATTTTTGTATATCAAAATCTATTATTTCACATACCTGTAGTAGATATGTATGTCAAAATTACACTCTTGTATACATGGGATAGCTTTGCAGCTTGAACACTTTCAGTGGGTATTACACTTAAAGTTCTTTACAATTAAAACAGAATGAAAATTCTGAAAGACAACTGCCAATTGGAAGACAACCCCTTCTCCCACATTGGTAACTGCAACCTGGACATCTTCCCCAATCCTCCGAAAAGCCAATCTCAGGGCCAACAAACTAATCACCACCATTACATTCTGTATAGCAACTGTTATGGAAGTAACAGTAAAAAGGAGAATCACTATTTTGTATTACCAAAAGTCGCAAGCCTTAGAGCGGTGATGGCCAACCTATGACACGCGTGTCACAGGTGACACGGCAAGCCCTTTTGGGTGACACACCTGGTCCCCCTGGCATCTGGGCGTGTAGTGCTTGGTTGTTCTTGAAGTGTAGGAAATACCAAATTTCAATTGAAGATTCAGTGAGAAAAGTCACTAAAGTAAAGAATATTGGTTTTTGCTTTTAATAAAATACATATATCAAAAATATAACTTTTTTACTAGAGCTACAATTATCACAAAATTATGGATATTTCTAGATGTGACACAGCACCCAAGTTAAGCTAGGTTTTCTTGCGAATTTTGACACACCGAGCTCAAAAGGTTCGCCATCACTGCCTTAGAGGAACAATATCAGGAGAAACAACTTTGAAAATGAAAAATACACTACTGGAAACAATGAAGCAAAAAAACATTCAGGCAATTATAAGCCTGCCTTTCAGTCTTCCAGTGAGTTACCTTTGGACACAGATACCAACCGCCAGCATATCTCCCATGTTATGAACCAACCTCTTTCTATTGGATCAAAAAGTTATTCATCCATCTTGGTGCTTTCACCATTTTCACTGCAGGTCAGACTGTTCCTCCTCTGCTAAAAGTAATCACAATGCTTCCACTCCTGTACATCAGCACTCACTATCATAAACAGCCCATCTCCTCTGCCCTAAACCAAGGATCAGATTGAACCTAATTTATTTATTATGTATGTTTGTATCCTACCCTTCACACAAAGGTCTATGGGACAGTTGCATGATATGATTAAAACACAAGACACTAAAACAAATTTAAAATAAACACTCCCACCCTAGCAGTACTACATGTAGAGGAAACTATGCATCAAGCATGGGTGAAGTGGTAGATTTTAACCAGGCTCCAAAACCCATAAAAAGTTGATACCTGAGGCATCTCCATTAGACAGTTATTTCAAAACCAGGGCCACCACAGAGAAGGCCCTCATACATGCTGCAACCCCTTGCGACTTTCAGATTAGCAGAAATACATGAAGGCCTTCATCCCGTGATTTTAAAGCTCAGGCAAGTCTATCTGGGATAAAGCACTTCTACAGGTATTTGGGGCCGAAAAGTGCAGTTCCTTCAACCCCAGCCTGATGTGCATCTACCAGAAACTCCCATCAGCAGTCATGCTGCTGCATACTGTACTAGTTCCAGCTTCTAGACTGACTTCAATGGTGTGTGTGTATATTACTATCAAATCAATACAGACAGATATAGGGCTCTAAATTACTACTACAGCAGAAACATGTGGGTGCTCTCATCCTGTCATTACAAAATGTTCAATAACAGGAGAAAAGGGAACGCATTACATGATTTGCTGGGGATGGAAATGATGAATACAGCCAAAACATCCAGAGATGGAATGATTGGCATGGACTTGGTTTTTATCTGTTTTGTTTCTCAACTCTCCATCAGTGGGAACTTGCAGCTGTTCCCAATGCAGAGGTAAACAAAAGATATACTGCTGTAAGCAAGCATTTCATCCCTTAACAGTGAGGATTAGTGTCTTCAGAACACAAACAGAGCAATCACAGATGGCCCCAAATTTGCAGGCATACAAGCAGTTGGATCAAGTAAGGAACTATTATCTGATGCAGTTGAATGTTTCACACTTCTGCCAATCAGTAGTCTTTGACAGCATCTCTCCTAGGTACACATATTAAGCTAGCCTGACTTTGCTGAAGATGAATTTGTGCTACAAGAGCAATGTCTGCAGGGACATTTACATTATCATTCAAGCCAACAAAGGGCAGTTCTGTATCCCACTTATTTTTAACCTGTGAGGCCAAACTATATATGGAATTGCCATGAATTTTGCAGAACGTTTTCACAATTTTCCTCCTAAAATTGTACTATATAATCACACTTTTCAAACTGCAATCAACAGTACATGCACACCTTCACTCTGCTAGGATACCAAGTTACTCCAGCCATACTGAAGATTAATGCAAATTTATACAAATTGTTGAACTTTTTAGATGTAATAGCAAACCTGCAATAGCCAGGTTTGAGGAAAACATGAACAATCTCACAAGTAGTTTCAATAGAAAATTAACAAAAGGTCAGAAGAAAATATGCACATATGATTCTATTTGGAGTGTTATACTGCACAGATATAAAAGTCTAAGATTCATCAAAGTCTTAAAATAAATAGATTGGACAGACACTGAGGTTTACAAGGGGTTTGGCAGCATATAACTGAAGATACAAATTAATGTTTTTGATTTATATTAAACCTAAGTTTCCCCCTTTGTATCAATACCCAAACATTTTGCAGTTCTGCCATAATGTATAAAATTGTTTGAGCCCAAACTGATAGTTGCTATAATCTCTTATAGAGCCTATTTCAAAAATATGACAATCCCTCCTTTCCTCTTAATTAACTTAGCTCAATGGGACAAACAACCATGGCTTAATTCCCATTGATTTTAATGAAAAATGATATAGCCTTAAGGCTGAAATAGGAGCATATTCATTAAAACTCCATGAACTTACTGTAATTCAATTACATCAGGCAGGCAAAGCATGGATTTAACAATGCAGCAGGGTCAACAAATGTAGGGAAGCTGTCGCCCTTCAGATACTGCTAAACTATGAGTCAGTTCCAACTGTTGTTTGGTCCAGCTGAGTTCTGGAATACATCAGGAGTCTGCATTTCATGAGGCTTCATCTATTCTAAACATAGCCAGTGCTTCACCAAGTGCCGGCTATGTTCAAGTCTGAAGCCACGCCAATGGCACCAATAGGCATGCACAGCGGCACTGCTGTGGTGACCAGGCAAGGCAGTACACAACCGCACCTGCATTCCCTGGTCATATACTCCATTTGTACATCTTCCACCTGGAAGAGGAATGAACAGAGCATGCTGGGCTGTTTCAGCCCAACAACTCATACAAATAGAGAACACTTTTTCATGTTCTATCCTTATACACACCAGTGGATACTTACGCATGCACGGAGCTGCTCCTGGTATAGATGCAGCTCTGTGTGGTGCAAATGCACCATGGTGGAGTGTCCCCTGGCTTCACCTTTTCACTCAGGGTGAAAAGGTGCTACAACTCTCATTGGGGATGACAGGAGTTATAGTCCAACATCTAGAAAGCCAAAGACTGGCCGGTTCAATCTTAGCGAAACCCTGCCATATGATAGTTCAACATCTTCCAATTATGCAGACTACTAGATAATAATTAAGTGGTTTTGTGAACCTATACATACACAATTTAAAACTGCTTTTGTACAAAAGGTATAATCAGACTTATTCCCTGGACTTGTACAATACGAAGAGTCACACTTAAAGAATGTGGCTCTCTCCCATACCACCACATTGGCTAGATGAGAAGTCATGCAGTCTGAGCATAAGACAGCCCTGAAAGCAGGACTGTGACATCCAGAAACCATGTGATTACTTTTTGCATAAACACGGAAGCATGGTGCAACACAGCACAGTCAAGCAAAAAGAACTGCATAAAAGGAAAAAGAAGAGTTGGCTTTTCTCACCCTTTGTAAGGGGAGTCAAAGGAGCTGACATAGTTTTCCATTCTTTTCCCCACAACAGACACCCTGTGAGAGCTCAGAAAAGAGCTATGACTAACCCAAGGTCACCTACCTGGCTTCTTGTAGGAGAGCAAACTCAAACTGGGAGACCTCCAGGTAAGACTGAGACACTAACCGCAAAACCAAACTGACTCACGTAAGGTGGTACTGACGTCAGTATTAGCTTGGGCTTTGCCCCAACCTTCAGGAAGCTACAGAAAGGGATCTGGCAACTCCACTGTCATTCCCAGTTCCCAAGTCTTTGCAGCTGCACTTGGAGGTTGTCCTCCTTCTTGGAGTGGAGTACTGTGGAGACAGGCAAACACTGATGCCCCTTGAACATATTCTGAGTGCCCTGCAGGAATGCAGCAAATTCTGATCTAGCCTACATTTTGGAGCAGCAGCACTTATTTCTCTATGGAAGGCTCAACTCTTCTGTGACAGAGTTCAGGCAAGGAGAAGCCTCAAGACTGTGGGCAACAGAAGTTACCCTGATGTCTCAACTCTCCTGTTCAGATCCTGAACTGAACAGCTGCTTTGTGTGTCAGACAGGAAGATTAAAGGACTAAGTGTGGCCAGTGGCAGCCATTCTACTGTTTCTTCAACTTCTGAATTTAAGCATGGCAACTAACTGTTGAAAAATCAGACTTGTGTGATTTCCCAGAGTTTGTAGAGTAAGACTCTGCAGTGATCCCAAAAATGCACCACTCAAAAGACAAGTGAAAATAAAAGTTAACTTTACTTAAAACGCAGCAGGAATAAATGTAATACAGACTGATATGTTCTCAGCTATCTCAATAATAATAAACCAAGAGACTAAACAAACTGACAGAAAGCTAAGCTCTGCCCCCTTTTGTCAGGTTACCTAGATCACTGATGAATTAAAAAGCATTGGTCCCAACACTGAACCTTGGGGGATCCCACTTTTTACCTCTTTCCACCCTGAGAATTGGCTACTTATTACTACTCTCTGCTTCCTACCTTTAAGCCAGTCACAAATCCAGGACAGAACCTGTCCTTTTATTCCATGGCTGATGAGTTTACTCAGTAGCCTTTGATGTGGGACTTTGTCAAAAGCCTTCTGAAAGTCCAGACAGACAATATCTATTGGTTCACCTTTATCCATGTGCTTGCTGACACTCTCAAAGAATTCCAACAAGTTTGTAAGGCATGATTTACCTTTGCAGAAGCCATGCTGGCTTTTGTTCAACAATGCTTGCTCCTCCATGTGCACACTAATTTAATCTTTAATGATGGTTTTCATCACCTTACATGGAGCCTGGTCTGCAATTGCCTGGATCATCCCTGGATCCCTTTTTGAAAATTGGTGTTACATTTGCTACACTCATACAGAGCCTGATGTTAGAGAAAGATTATATATTTTTGCTAGAAGGTCAGCAATTTCGCATTTGAGTTCCTTAAGAACTCTTGGATGAATACCATCTGGTCCTGGTGACTTGTTTACATTTAGTTTATTAAGACATGCAAGGTCCTCTTCCTTCAGAAAATACAGGCTCAGCTACTGTCATGTATCCTTTGTCTTCTTCCATGAATATGGAAGCAAAGAATTTGTTTAGTCGCTCTGCAATCTCCGTGTATCCTTTAATTATCCCTTTCTGTCCTCAGCATAATGTGCATATTTCCAGCCCTCCTCACTCAGGGGTGCACTTTCCCAAACTGGATGCTGCCCAGCTCCCATTGCCTTTCCCCCAGGGGTAGGTTTAAAAGCTGCTCTGCAACCTTTTTAACGTTAAGCACCAGCAGTCTGGTTCCATCTTGGTTCAAGTGTAACCCACCCCTCTTCTACAGGTTTGGCTTGTCCCAAATTGTTCCCCAGTTCCTAACAAATCTAAACTTCTCCTCCCAACACCACTGCCTCATCCACGCATTGAGGCTCCTGAGCTCTGCCTGTCTGGCTGGTTCTGCCAGATGGAACAACTATGTAAGTGGTGTTCCTGCTAGAAATCAGATGGAAAACAAGCTTCTTGCAACTGGTCATACTCCAGATGATGACTGAAGCCAAAACAGTCTCTCTATTTTGAATTTGTCCTGCCAGCACAATATTGGTTGGTAAAATAATTCAGAACATTCTCACACTCCACTGCTTTGCCTCATACCACACTTGAATAAAAGTAAACTTCCAGTTAAGTCACATTTGGTTGCTATCCAAAAATATCTCAACCTTGTCTAGAAAACATCTTCCCCCATGGCTACAACACTAGTCCAGAAGGAGGAGACATCTATCCAACACTGCAGACCATTTCTGCAATAGCAGCTCTCTTTAGTCTATTTACACTAAGATTCAATTAATACTAACAGATTCCACATTCCATATGATTTGTTAACCACAGCTAATAAGATGAAGAAAAATCTGGTACCAGAGTCCAACAAAATGATTGGTCTATTGATGCATATTAGTCTTCTGATGAATAAGAAAAATGGCCCACTCTGTCCAAGAGATATTCATACAATGTCCAATCATTGCTGACCTTTCATTTATTTATAAGTATTTGTGGATATGACAAGTCTATTGATGGATATGAAGGAGCAAGAAGACATTGTAATTCAGTGCACTATTTAAACCATCTAAATATTAGATGAATTTACCTATTAGGTCTTATTCTACATTTACACATATTTATAAAAGCAACCATAATGCTTAAGAACATTCAGCAGTTGGTGTATTATAACAGCTGTTTCTCTTGTTCTGTACTATCATGCTGTCTCCCTGTGTTTCTTTCAACCATTTGTCACATCCATCTGTTCCTTCTTATTTCAGGCCCCATTTCAAGATCTGATAAGTTTGAGGGTGGGAGTCATCAGCTTTACATCATCCCTGAAAATAGACTCCCCTCTTCTTACTATTACATTAGGTTTCTCCACAGTATGCACTCACTGATGTTCACAATTTATAACAAATAGACACATTATCCATTTTTCAGATGGAATAGAGTCCTATGACACACCACCACCAAGAAAAATAATTATGCAGTAGTATGACACCCAATCACCAACCAAAAGCAAGAAGACGCCTGTTTGCACAGCTTACCATAGTATTAACTGCATGCAGCTGTGCCAAAGCCTTAGATCTCAAGAAGTGTTAATAATCCATCCCTCACACTTTAAAAAGTATATGTTGACAGGACTATTACCCCCACCTTCAAAGTAATCGAAGATCACAGCAAGCCAAAGGAAAGCAGCTGGAATTGAACATCTGTAAGGCGATAAGGGAAAGAGCTTTCATTTCAGACTAAGCGTGTGTGCGCGTATCATTTAATTAGCAGAAGAGGTCTCGATTTTTATCTTCCTCCCAAAGGAGCCATCAGCCATCCTCAGGGACATACGTGTCAAGGCCTGCATGTCAGAAACCCCCTACCCAGGGTGAACTGGCAAGGCCAGGGCTGCCGGGAACAGCCTCCTTCCCACGTTTCGAGCATCGTGGCCCTGGGCGGAAGGCGCCCACGAGCATCATTGACGCGAGGCAGATCCAGCCACGGCTCCTGGGCACGGGGCTTCCCCAACGAGACCCGGAGAAGCAGCGGGCGCTGCAAGGCGAGCGTCACCCCGACGTTCAAGGCGCAAGCATCCCTCTTGTTCTCATGGCAGCCCAGGGCGCCAACAGGCTCGGGGGAAGCTGGAGGCATAGAGAGCCGCCGCCGCCGCCGCCGCCCCTCGCCGCCCAGCGGACACCTGCTTGCGGCCTCAGCTGCCCCCCGCAGCCGCGGTGGAACCACGGAGGGGACTGGCTGACGTGCTGCGGCAAGGACGGCGCGGAGCCAGGCCTGGGGAACGTCTCCTCTCAAGCCGCCTGCGAAGAGGCACCGCCTCGCGGTAACGGCTAGCGAGCGGCCGCGCTGTTCCCCTCTCCGCTCCAGACGCAAGTCACATAAATGCCCTCAGGAAGACGCCTGCCCCTGCCACCGTCCCCTCCCCGGCACAGGCAGAGGCAAACCGCAAGCGCGCAGCCCTACCTCGCGCTCCGCCTCAGCAATAACGGCAACTCTCCCCTCAGCTCCGAAGCGCGGCTCGCCCTCGCTCCAACCGCTCACTCTTTAACACCCCGCCGCGCGCTCCCCGACCGCCGCGCGAGGCCCCGCCCCCCACGCCGCTCCACCCTTCTCGAGTAGCGCGAGGCTCCGTCTCCCGACCGAGGCGCCTATCGCCTGCTGGCCACGCCTCCTTCTGCGATCCTGAAACGATGCTAGGGACCAGCTTCCATGGGGGGCAGGCCACGCCCCCTCGCCGCTACCGCTCTCTCAAGGCTCCTTCTGGCCCCGCCTCTGCCCATGCGGATAAGGGAGGGGGGGAAACAATCAATAAGAGGCACACGGGATTTTGGAGGTGCTCTCTATAGGTGCGCGCGGGCGCGCTACAGGTGAATGGCAACGTAGATCCAAAGAAAGATCGTCACAAATCGAACGCCCGCCTGCCTGACAATGATCCACACTTTCCTTCCCCCGAGACACGAGGGCTGCGTTCACACCGAAGTTTTAATCCGGTTTCGGTACACTTTCAACGTGAGAGAACGCACCGGCAAAGTATCAAGCTGTTTTCCTTTAGTGTGATCTAACTCGGAAAATTCATCCCTGGGTGAGATAAAATGGAAAGAAAATGGCTAGTGATTTTCCTGATGTGTTCTCTCGCTCTGAAAGCGGACTGAGAACTGGATTAAAAACTTAGGTGTGAACCCAGCCCTTAAGGTGCCTCTGGACGATTTGCTCTCAGAAGTGGGTATGTTTGCTCAGGGATAAATAACACTAGTAATGTATACCCAGGACCTCCTCACACTGTGTAAGGAAGTTTTGTGCTTTGTTACCTTGGCTGATTACCCACACACAACTGAGAACGCAGTTCTTTACTTTTCAACAAGTGGTTTATCGGAAAACTAAATATTTAATTTTATTGTAAGCCATTCTAAGGTAAGCTTGAAATATTTGATTTTGTTGGGTACCACTAGGTGGCCGATACCTGAGTGACTGCATGGACACCTCCATGCAGTTTTCTTGGCAGGGATACAGAAGTGGTTGGCCACTGCCTGCTTCTGCAGAAATGGCTGAGGATTGAACTGTTGATCCTCCACTTTCAAGACAGTTGGCACTACCAACTACGGTCAGGCTTGAAGGCCAGCTTATAAATTAACCTTTTTACAATCCTTGCACAACTCTAGCGGAATGAAGCAGTGCATCCCAGCACATGCATAGGCATTCAGAAGTTAGCCTCCTAAACGCTGGTTTGTTGCATACTTGAAGCAAAGCATATTTCTAAGTTACTAAGAGTAGCACTCTAATAGATACACAGTATTTAAACAATATGAAAAGCCATTGGTTGCAACAGTAGTTCTCTAAAGGCACACTGGATATAAAGTGTTGTGAATATGCACTTTTTATGATGTGTTCACAGATAAGAGAGGTTGGTGAGTATTGCTGGAAAAATATATTGTGAAGCCAAAGAGACATCTAAGTATTTTAGGGCTAAGATAATTTAAATAACCTCTGTTTTTATGTTCTGTCAATGAGACCTTATTTCTACCTGCCCTTGAAAGAAAAAAGGGTTGAATTAGCTGGGGCTGACTTTCATAATGCAGTATGAAATGCCAGGCTGTCAATTAGCATCAAGGCTGAGCTGGAGCAGAAAAAAAGTAAATTAGGAGAGGAAACCACTTAATAGCAAATGCAAATTCACAATAGCCAAGCTTCCGAAACCAGCACAGATTGGGTCCATCAAAGTCCTGGAGATTTTTTCACTGACCTCCCTTAATCCAGATTTAGGATGATCCAGACCTAGTAGGTCCGGATTAAGGAAAGTACCCAGTGCATTTCCATGGGTGGTCTAGCACCCAATAGCAATGACAGCTAGCTTGCTCACAGTGGAAATGCCGGAGCACCCATGTGGCAAATCCGGATCTACCCACATGAGGCCCACCTGTCACCCCAGGTGTTTTGTGGGACAGGGTTTGCAATCTCCAGAGATGCTCCGGAGAAACTCCAGAGCGATCTGCCGTGAACTTCGAAAATTCTCCGGAGCCTTTGACAAAGGCATTGCTCTTGCATGGGGTCCTCTTCGGAGCCTGTGCTATTCTTTAAAGGCAACTTTGGAGCCGGCTCCAGAGAATGTGCACAGGTTTCAAAGCTTTGAGTTTTGGGGCACCCCCTCCCCATGGGTGCACCCCCAAGCTGCCCATAGAACCCATTGCCCAATTGCGGTGGAAACAGGCTCTGTATAATCCGGATTTGATGCCGGAAGACCCCATTGTATACCTCTTTAATGGGATCTACAGGGAATCCGGATTATAGGTCCTGAAGGACCCATATGATCTGGATTTCCCTAGAATAGGTGGAAACAAATGTGGCTCTAAAGGGGTTTGTAGTGGAAATGGAGTCTTCCTGCTCTGAGCCAAATGGGTCCTTAATGGGTACTTAGTGCTACTGGAAAAACATCCCTGCAGTGATATCTCTGAAAATGGCCAGAGTGCCAGTCTTTTGACAAGGATCTTAGTGATTGCTTTCAGAGATTACACAAATGATAGAACAGAGGGTACAGCTCTTGGAGATGGATTCTTCCAATCCCCACCACAAAGCATTGGTAATTTATCCTTAGAATCTGTAATGCTAGCAGAGAGCATAAACAGAGGATGAACTTAGATATAGTAACTAATACCCAGTTATAAGGCTGGGGCAAGGAATGGAGCAAATTTCCCAGGAAAAGCAATTTGCTGTATTCTAAACCATGTTACTGGCAATTTTGTTTCTGCTAAAAAGAAAGCACATTTTTAAGTTTCACAAACAGCAGCTACTGTCACTTAGGTTGTGTTCCCACATAGCAAAAAGTGGCTTAGAAATGTGTTAGAAAAAGTAGTGTGTATGGCATTTATGTTCATACCAATCTCTCTAATCCACTTTTTCTAGCTTAGAACATTCATGAGAGGGGGGCAGAAGGTCCTGTGAAGGATCCCATCTGCAAGCCATCTCTACACACTTTAAACTACCTTAGAGGCCCTTTTATTTACTCCATGTGAACACAGTCTCAGAGTGCAGATTCCACACACTTGGGCTCTTCCCACATTGGGTCTTATTATCTTCCAGAAAAGGGTCTAAGGAGCCTGCTGTCTATATGCCATTCTGATATTGTACATACTATACCAGAATGGCATGTGGGTATCTGGTCCTTAGGACCCCTTCATAGAACACAATAAGGCCCAGCGCAGAAAACACCTTAGCCTTTGTGATATGGTCAGTTTTATTCCCTTCCCTAACCCTTCAGAGCATTGAGTTTGACCTATCACTGCCAACTGCATAGAACTGGCTAGAACGATTCTGGAAAAGGTTGAAAAGAATATAAGTGCAACTTGCACTTTGGCAGCCAATTTGGTCTAGTGGTTATGGAGACGGACTCTTATCTGGGAATACCAGGTTCAATTCTGCCCTCCCCCATGTTGGGTGACCTTGGGCTAGTCAAAGCTAATTTTTTTAACTAGTCACAGCTCTTTTCTGAGCTCTCATATCCCCACCTACCTCACAGGATGCCTGTTCTGGGGAGAACAGAAGGTTTGTCAGCCGCTTTGAGTCCCCTTAAATGGGTGAGAAAAGTGAGGTAGAAAAGCCAACCTTCTCCTGCTGTAGATCAAAAAGACATTTGGAAAAGCCCCTCTAGTGCAAAAATTATTAATCCAAAGTAATTTTATGAGAAATTGTGGTCGTTTATATACTAGTACAGCCTCAAGCACACACAAGAGGATAAGACTCTGTCACTGCTACACTCTTGAGAAATTTCCACCTAGTTTGCTCTATTCTTTCCCCTCAAAAATCACGTTAGTATACTTTTGAGACACCACCAAGCTCAAATGTGTGTGAAGTATTAGCATAAGGATTCAGACCTGTTTCTCTCAAGTAAATGAATTCTTAACCAGCCTCAATCAACCCTTTGGAAAGGGCTTGATGGCGAGGGGGGCAACGGATTTTCAACCCACAAAATATAACTTCCCACATGAAAAAATCATTAAGTTGCCATCTACTGCAATAATAAATGTCTCATTTTATTAAAAAATATAAGGATGCCCTAGAAAAATACCCCTAGACTGCACTTCTCCCCTCTGTGAGAACGCCAGCCTTTGAAAGGAAAACAAGCATTCTAAGGGTGTTTTTCCATTTAGCACTAGAGTACCCTTTAAGGACCCATTAAGGACCCATTGGGTGTTTTTCCAGTCACTAGAAGTACCCATTAAGGGTACTTCTAGTGACAGTGGAAAAACATCCATTAAGGACCTTAATGGGTACTCTAGTGCTAGGGGGTTTTCCACTAGCACTAAATGACCCATTAAGGATTCTTAATGGGTCCTTTACCCACTAAGTACCCATTAATGGGTACAAAAATGCCATTTTGTACCCACTGATGGGTACTTAATGGGTACTTCTAGTCTTGTCTCTCCGAATGGACCGACCGACTCCAGACACCCTGTGGTGCGCGGGAAAGAAAGCAACCTGTCACGTCTCCAAGGAAACGCTCCTTTTTGGAGGAGCAGGAGGAGCCGCTTGTGAGATGATAATGCCGACGACGCCGAGCGATTGCGTATATCGTGCGCGCCGCAAGGTTTGAGATGTCGTGTCGCGAGAAGTGTGACGTTGGCAGGCGGCGGCAGCGATGGGGTATGGCTGAGTTGCTCGGGGAGCCGATGAGGAAGGCTCCGCAGTTCGGCCGTCGCTGAGGAAATGGCGCCCCGAGACCGGCCGGTAGTGGCATCCCCTTCCACAATGCGCAAACGCGGGGCCCGAAAGAGGCTCAAATTTAGAGCTGGCGACGTCTGCTTGGAGCGCGGTGAGGTGACGGGCCTAGCTGGAGGGTGCTAGCGGCGGTCGCCGCCATAGCTGCTTGACACGGTTCCTTAATCTTGCTTTTCTTTTCTTTCGTTCTTTCCCTCTCAGTAACCGTAGCCGATTACGCCAACTCGGATCCTGCCGTGGTGAAATCCGGACGCGTGAAAAAGGCCGTGGCCAATGCAGTGCAACAGGAAGGTGAGTTGGTGTTGCCAGTTGTTCCTTATTTCAACTATTTTTTTTTCTTCCTTAACGTTTTCGTACATACGACAATTGTTTTCAAGTCGCAACTCCTAGGGCTATTTCTAACGAAAAGGACCCTCGGGATTTTTTAAACTTGATAAGAGTTACTAGTTCCAATTATGCAGTAGAAATAAAGAAGTTTCTTGTAACTGTAGTTCTGCAGTAATGTTCAACTAAATCTGAAGGCAGCATTACGACTTTCTGAGCTCAGGAACGTATTCTGCATAGGAGAGAAGAAATGTGATTTCTTTGTCTTTCTTTTGGAAAGATAGGAGCCATTTGGCTCATGTTTATATGCAGCATTTCAATATTTTGACTATTTTCATTATGTTTTATTTATTTGTTTAAAACTTATATACTGTTTCTAATCTCTTTAACATCGTCAGTCTTGTGCAGGTGTGCTCTTGTAGGCAGTGGACTTTCTATATGCTGTTTAATACTGTTTAATGTGGTATATATTTAATGTTTTGCTGTATATATGCTTTTATTGTAAGCCACCCAGAGATCTTAGGATATGATGTGGGATATAAATATTCTAAACAAACAAATGCAGTGTTGTGATTTTCTACAGCATCTCCTATGCACTGCCAATATTGATTTTATACAAAATACAACATATGAATGATTAAGAACATAAGAGAAGCCCTGCTGGATCAGGCCATAGCCCATCTAGTCCAGCATCCCGTCGTACACAATGGCCCACCAAGTGCTCATGGGCATCTCAAGCAGAGACAAGGACAGACCTTTTCCTGCTCTCAAATCCCAGCAAATGGCCTTGGAAGCATCCAGCTTAGAAGCTGCACAAATTCCTGTATTGGGACCATAGATAACTGTAAAAATATTTAAGGCAACTATATGCTTTAAAAAGGACTAATAGCACTGAAGTAAAGTGCAGTGCCAGCAATACTTCTTGTTACGCAGTAGAGTGGTTCCAACAAACCTCCATGTATTGCAGAATTGCATTTTGCAAGTAATTGCTACCAGTGAAAATATCAGGGTCATCAGAAGAACAAAAATGCAAGAGGTATCCTATAAATGCATATCAATAAATAGTAAAGGACAAGGGCCTGCTGTAGTTCCTATTCCAGAATATAATCCAGAATAAGGCCCAGTGGAGAAAAGGCCTGGGAGCTGGAGGCACTGCATTACTATGGTTCCACTCCTATCTCCAGGGCTGATAACCAAGGAGTACTTGTGGATAATTCTTGACAGAAACCCTAGGAATTCATCTGTGGGGTTCTTAAGGGATCTTACTCCTGTGGTTTTCAACCTCTATATGAAGCCACTGGGAGAGGTCATCAGTAGCTTTGGGGTGACATGCCATCAGTCTGCAGATTTCACTCAGCGCTAGTTCCCCATTTTATTTATATCAGAAGAAGGGTCTGACAGATGCTTGGAGGCAATAATGGGTAGGATGGGTCCAGACACCAATTCCAGACGAGATGGTGGTACAGTGCATTACAGGGTCTTGGATCCCATGAAGCAGGGAGATATCCGGTTCTCAGTGTGGTTGTTTTGTCCTGTAAAGGACAGGTGTAAAATCTGGGGTCCTATTTGTACCTTCGCTTCCCTGGAAGAGCATGCCAGGGAAGTAAAGATAGGGAATGGATCTGGCATCCTCATTTTGGGATGCCAAATCAATTCCAAACTTATCCCACACTTCCCTGAATGCTCGATAAGTGCAAATTGCCTCTATACCTGAGGTAATTGTGGTGCCGCAGCAGCAGTGCCAACTGGCATGCACCGTGCTGTTGCTGCAGCAACCGGGCACCATGGCACAGAACTGTGCCTGTACCACCCTGCGGCATGGTCCATTCACACGGAAGAGGTGTGAATGGAGATACTGGACTTCACCAATGTGGTCCGTAGCTGTCTGGGTTGGGGAATGATCCAGGACACATGGAGACACTTCCAGGATGGAAGCCTTTCCATGCAATGCAGATGCTGCACCTTGGAGCATTCCTGGGCTTCCCCTGTTCGCCAAGTGTAAACAGGTCCTGGGTGAAGAGGTGTATTTTAGTCAGATGCCAAAAACCATATAAAGTTGGTACCTTTCATACCTCCACTGACAGCCTATTCCAAAACTGGGGGACTGCCATGCTGCAACCCCTCTCACCTCTATGGGTAGAAGAACTACAAAAAAGCCCTCACTTTTTGTTCTTAAGCATGGACAGGCCCGTTTGGGAGAAGGTGCCTCTTCATATATTTGGAGACCAAGCCGTTGAGGGCTTTATATGTCAATATCAACAACTTGAATTGAGCTTGGTAGCAGATTGGTAATGAGGGTGGTTTCTTTGAGACAAGTATGATTTACAGTATATCTGGCCAGAAGCTCCTATCAACAGTTATGCTGTTGTGTGCTGTACTAGTTCTAATTTCCAGGCTGTTTTTTGAGCGCTGCCCCATGTAGTACTACAGTAGTCTAGTCTGGAGGTTACCAGAGCATGGGTCAATGTGGCCAAGTTGCCCCTATCCAGGAAAGGTCGAAGGAGGCAAACCAGTTCTAGATGGAGGGAAGCACTTTGGGTGCTGCCACTGTCTGAGTCCCAAGCAAAAGTGATGAATTCAGAAGCACCCCAGGTCATGTACCCATTCCTTCTGGGGCTAAGCAACCCTATCAAGAGTTAGGTGCCATATAATTTCCTGCATTTGCACAGTAACTCCATTTTGTCTGGATTCTGTTTCAATTTATTGGCTCACATCCAGCCCATTATTGTCTCCAGGCAGTGATTAATCACCTTAACTGCCAGCACAAAGTAGACGCTGTTGTACTTGGCACCATCTCTTTTCTGAATACTTCTGTTCTAGCAGTCTGATTATTTGAGTGATATTCAACAAACATATCTTCTTTATATTTATGGTTCTAGTGAAATCACTATGTGGTTTAGAAGCATCTTGGGTACCTGCAGATTCTTGTGGCAGTAGTGATGAAATGGACTCTAAGGATATCAGTGATAAAGTATTATCTAGAAAAAAGAAGAGCAAGAGACATGAAGGTAAGAACTGATATATTTCATCACTGCTTGCAGTAGGTTCTCCTGAGAAAACCTGCAATTGTATTACTGTTTTCTTGTACAGGACTCATATTACTATTCAAAAATAGTTGATTCTATAATGATCTGTCATGTATATAGTATTTTTTTTATAAAGAAGCTTTGGTTAAAAAGACTATGAAGTTGTATAAATCAGAGGATTCAGATCCCTGTTAGGCTTTAAAAACTGCTGAGTGCACTTAAGCTATTTTGGCAGTCAACTTTTAAAATAGAAGGGATTCAGAGAGAAGGGGGAATTGAGCATGCTGTTGATTGTATTAATGGTTTAGACTTGATCATTCACTTTTACTTACTTGGGAACAAAGGCCAACTATCCAATTCCCATCAGTAACTTTTATCTCGGTTTTTCTATCCATTCATCTATTGGTTTAATCTATTGGTTTCATTAGTATTTAGAGATGGCTATAACAAAATTATAGTTACAATGTGACTATTCAGACTAAAGAGCAACTATCAGCATCTAATTTTATTAGTGGTAATCTCTTGCTGAGCCTCCAAGGCTGAGACAGAGTGTCAATAATCAAATTTCTTCTTTATCTTAAGAAAACAATGATGGAGTAGTAGGCAAAGACTATCCCATCGATATTTGGTTGATGCTGGCATCCTATATACGTCCAGAAGACACTGTGAATTTTTCTCTTATTTGTAAAAGAGCCTGGACTGTCACTTGCACTGCTGTCTTTTGGACCAGACTATACAGAAGGTATGTGAGCTCATAAAGGTTTTAGTCACTAGGTAGTGATCTAAGGGTTCTGTCAAAGGTGTTTGATCAGTTTAAAAGGTGTGCTCAGTGATTAGCATCTATATTAATTAACATGCATAGCTCCAGAATTGTACCTGCAAGGTAGCCTATCCAGTTTGATTAGAGAACTGATTCTGAATATCAGTCATCTTTTGCTTAACTCAGGGATAAGGAATGACTGCATATCACAAAGAGTGCATAATTTCATTAAACCGTAACTGTATAATACATTTGAGGTTTAAAGATGCAACAAATTATCAAAGTGCAATAATTTAAAAATCACTGAAGACTCTTTGGTATCAGGAGTGTGTGTATGTTAGAAGAGAAATAACCCACAACGGAATA
This sequence comes from Aspidoscelis marmoratus, assembly GCA_014337955.1. Lineage (NCBI taxonomy): Eukaryota > Metazoa > Chordata > Lepidosauria > Squamata > Teiidae > Aspidoscelis > Aspidoscelis marmoratus. The sequence goes on from MTQE01003428.1 coordinate 8,337,184, forward strand.
ATGTAGTGCAGTAATGTAGGCTTGGAGCCGGAATTGAATAGCATCCTCTGTAAAGTAGTTTAACATGCTTGGTATAGGATTAAGTCTGACATAAAACACTGCCACGGGGGATGAAAGGAAGGTTTGTACATTCTGTAGAAGTAATTCATCAGCTGGAAGTACTGGTACTATTATTCACATTAGTATGAAATATTCATATCACATTGGCTTTATGAATCTTTATCAAAGAGAACTCCCCCATATCTACACAACAAGAGGGCGGACCATTGGCAAAATAAGCAGATTAACCAGACTGTTTTTCTTTGTAGCTTTAACTCTTTTTCAGGGACTTCAGCTTGTAAATTATAACAAGCTGTAACTGCAGATGTACTAGTTGTCATAATCAAATTTCTATTTAACGTGAAACTGCAGTTGTATTTAATTATGAGTCACCAACTGATGCATAGTACATGAAAGAGAGTGAAAAAAGAAGCATTGTACCAGTTCACTAGTATCAATCTGTGTTCTCTTTTCCTTAGTTACCTGTTTAACTATTGATAATTAATAATAACAGCTATCTTCTGTAGTTAATATGTGGACTTTTGCACAGTTTCATCATAGTACAGCAGAAAAAAGCCTTGGCTAGTTTATATTTGAAAATAAGTGCAGTCTTTGTTTTCAAAATTAGGGAGCTCTTCTTCCCCTACATCCCTCAAAGATGTTGGAATTAATATGGAGAACAAATATCCACTAAAGTTCTAGATTTCAAAACTGATTCCTGCTAAAAGATCAAGCCTATCAGGATCATCTTCGGTTTATTGACTCTTACCCATTTTGTTAATTGTAGAGAGCCTTTAATACAGATCTTTTAAAAATAGAGATGCGCACAAACTGGTTCTGCCCAATTTCATTCAGAGGGAACAAAAACAGTGTTGTCAGCACCAGTTCCGCCTAAAACCTGAATTGGCCAGCCAGTTCATTGAGTAAGCTGGTTTATCAAACACTCTTCCCCATGTGCCGCAGCCTCTCTTTTGTCCCCTAGCACCTTTTAGTATGGCACCTTGTTGGTGGGCCAGATCAGGCTGGGCTAATGCTGCCAGTCACTTGGTGCTCCACATCGCTGCCTGCCCCACAGGTGGGCATTTTGTGTCGATGAAGATACAGGTCCTCTGGGTAGGACAAGTACCTTAATATGTGCAGGTCCACTTCTGGGAAGGCCTCAAACACTTTTGTCACTTCAAGACTATCTCAGAAGTGGAGCAGTACATATCATATGCTTAGCCCGCAAGGAACAGAAGTAATTTTGTGACATGCAGTTTAGAACCTTGGCACAGTGGGCATGGGAGGAGAAGTGGTGATCCTTAACTGCTTGAGTTCATTGTGAACAGCCAGACGTTTAGCTTACAGACTGAACCCCAGATTTAAGCAGAGTTCAGCGTGCTTATGAATCCTTATTTAAAAATCTTCACCATCTAATCCGCTTTTATTTGATGGCTTTAAAATTCTTGTGATCCAGGAGTGTGAACAAAGTACTGCCTGATTGGCATTTGATCAATGTCAGCCATGATAATTGAGTCTAGCAGGCATGTCATAGTAGACTGGATCACGGATATAAAAGATCCTTCTGTTACCTGTACATACTGGATCATCCCTTGTGACCTTTTGGAGCATCTTGAAAACTCATCTCTTCTAGAAGTTCTTTTTCTGCCCTGACTTTTACACTTTTATCTATGACTGCAGTGCTTTTAATTCACTGGAGCTGTTCTGTTAAACATTTTGTTTTATTCTTGTTTTCAAAAATGTTTTCATAATGTTTATATTCTGAATTTTATTGTCTATGCTTGCATGAGTAAGCTACGCTGAGGCCTTCAAGTGATGGGACAGGATATAAATGAATAAACAAATAAGTTCCCAGGACTCTGAACTTGGAGGATTCAAACCCTTATGATGTCTTTCTGGGTCCATTTCAGGGCAGAATTTGTATATAACACTGCCTTGGTTGCCCTGTGGGTTTTGTTTTTTTATTTAAGAATGGCAGTGTAACTAAGGGGCTTAATGTTAAGGCAGGTGAGCCTTTTGCTTTGCATTTTTTAACTCCAGTTGGTATTATATTTTTAATTCAGTTTGTCATCTTGAGACCTTTATGGAGCAACGTTTGCCATGCTATGAAGTAGATGTCTGCAGAAAGGATTTAGAGAAAATATGTAGATTTGGGATGAGGGACAGAACTCATAAGAGAAGCCCTGCTGGATCAGGCCACAGCCCATCTAGTCCAGCATCCTGTCGCACACAGTGGCCCACCAAATGCTCATGGGCATCCTAAGCAGAGACAAGGACAAACATATTCCTGCCCTAGAATCCCAGCAAATGGCCTTAGAAGCGCCCCGTCCCATCCCCCCCGCCTGAAAAATGCACCTAGGCATTCGTTCTAGTAGCCGTTGATAAAGTAATAAGAATAATAAAATAATAAGAATATTGACTCAGAATCTAAGAAACACACGTTTAAATTATGTTTTATAAAATCTGGATTTTGTCTAAGTTAGTTTTTCTTTCCATTTTAGGCATTATAATAGGAATTCAGCACTTCCAGTTCGTTTACAGCCAGAGTCAATGGAAAAGATGCATTGCCTTCGTGCATGTGTAATACGTTCTTTATATCACATGTATAGGCCTTTTGTTTCTCGGCTAGCCAGGAATCCAGCTATTCCAGAGACTACACCTTGCACTCTAAAAAATTCAAAAGTAAGTTTCCTGCTACTATGTAGTTATGTTCTGATATATTTTTGTTAAGTATTAAAAAGCGTAGGAACAGGTCTACTACCAATCACATTTTAGATTTCTTATGTTTTGCTAGCAGCACTTTTGTACCTTTCCTGCTGCTTATTAGAAAGGTTCTGTGATTGTCTGGCATATGACCTATCAAAGCAGAAGTCAGAATGTTTACTCTTAGCATTTTCTCTGTTCATTAGCATTATAGGCAAGCATTGCACATTCAAACTGTCCCTTTATTTGGAAACGTGTTAACTAGTTCCAGATCTAGGAAAAATGGAAGGATTGGCATCTTGGATGATTTGTGATCACAACAGCTTTGGTGTCCACGGCTAATGCTGCTATTACAATAATAATCTTTACATCTTTTATGTGTGAAAATTACCTAATTCCAGGAAATTAAATGTCAAAAGTCTGTATTGCAGTAACAATTATAGCTTGGTTTAAACCGTAAAAATATAGACATCATTATCCATCTGCATTATGTTTTCAACAGTGTCTTTTAAACACTGTACAGCTGTAGAACTTCTTGACTTTTATTTGGGTTTTCTTTACTGAGACTCCTTGCATTAATGGGAGATAATCTGTACGCTATATTGAACATGCAAGACATGGACCCTTTGGTTACTGAATGCAGCTTTTCCTATTTAATTTCCCTTTCTCTTTCTCAGTGTAGCTTCTGTAGGACACTGGAGCTGTTGTGGTGTCAGCAGAAGTTTGCCCTTAAGGACATCCCCGCTGTTTGGAGCAGCAAACCACATTGTATACAACTGAAGGGTAGGACAGCTAACATGTGGATGACTTCTCTGCCCCTTAGGAGGTACTCGTGTCTGCCTAGGAAAAAAGAATGAGATATAAGAGGCATGTTCTGTCAAACTTCAGACCTAGGCAAGTTAGCTTGATAAGCTTCTTGGTGCATGCTTCTGAAATTAATCACAATTGCTTGTACACATATCCTTTATTAATGCAGTGTAGGTTTGCTATTAAATGTACAGCTGCCGTAAGCTCAGTGCTGAGTTTATTTGAATTGCGTAGAAGCTGTCCTTACACGTGAGACCTTGCGTCAGTATGTGCTTAATACTGCATTTGCTGTTATTGCACTTGGTATTTGAGGATGTGGTGTTTAATAAATCCTGTGAACTTATTAGAACAGCAGGATAGATGGCAGGTTGTTAAAATAGATACTGCCTGTTTTATGCTAATGAAAACATTTGTGTTGGAGACAAGTTCTGGATGTTAACTTGATTATTTACTGTTTAAAATATTGTTAATAACATTGTTATTTGATCAGCTTTATTTTGAAAACATTATCACCGGAAAAAAATTCCACTTAAGCCACAATTCAAAGCTTGAGTTTTATTGGTTGTTTTATGCTTAGCAGCAGGATTATTTAAAAGTAGAGACAAAGGTAGATCTAGGTTTACCAATTTACTAAATAAAATAATCCAGAGCTGATGTAGCAAAATGTAGGTTTTCAGTTCAAAATTCACCCATCCTAGCTGCTGCAAGTCTAGAATTATTTGCTATTGTTTTGGTTACATAGTAAATTGAAATAAGCTCCTGCACTAAATGAATGTTATTAAATTAATTACAGGTACCATATGTATCCAAAAGAAAGACAAGTCCAGATCTAAGATGCCATATGCATCCTAAACAAAGCAAACATTTATATAAAAGTAAATCTTATTACTATGTAGCCTTGTAATGTGTCCAATGAGCGTATCTCTTCTATTAAATACTGGTGACATTCAGTTTCATCTGAAAGGCAAGCATCTGTTGTACACAGTTGCACTTGTTATTAAAGACAAGAAGAAAGGCTGCTGCTTTTCTTCCATGAATTGGTCCCTTAAAGAGAGAGTGTTTCAGTATATCAAAAAAAGAAGAAAGCATCAGTATCTGCAATGGACTGTATTATGGAACAATTATACCTATAGCAAGGAATTATAAAAGACATTTCATTTTACTCCATGTGGCTAGCCCTTCTGCGGTATTCCCCTTCAAGAGTAGACTTTGTCTTCCCGCATCACCATCCATTACAGATCTGGATGGGCAGATTAGAAAATAGTACCACCCTAGGTCGAAATTGATCAAGTATTAATACCATCCACACATGCCTTTTAAGTAGCCTGTATAAGTTTTAGTTGAGTTTGTAGTTTGTTATTGTAGTTGTTTGAAGTTTTCTACATAATTTGTTTGATTTATATAATAGTAATAAATATTTTTTAAAATCGAAGCAAACAGATAATTGGTTCCCACTACTTTCCTTTACCACCAGGTCTCAAAAAGGAGGTAGTAACATGGTTGTCTCACTGAAAACTTTTGCTTCCTAACACTGACTTAGTAATATCTAGAATTAGTGCTAAAATCAAGGAGACACTAACGTAACATAGGGTGTTTTTCCACTATCACTAGAAGTACCCATTACGTACCCATTAATGGGTACTTAATGGGTACTTTTAGTGACAGTGGAAAAACACCCATAGGCTCATTCAGCCATTTTCTGTGGACTTTTCCTGTAAAACAGAAGTTGTAACATAGCTGTTTATGATTCCCAGTCACCATGGTCAGTGTTTGGAGATTATGAGAGTTGTTGGGGAAAGACATTTACAGTCATAAGGCTTGGCCAGCTCTGGTCTAGGATGTCTTCCATTGTGCAGAGAGAAAAAAGGAATAGCAGAGAAATAACCAGTATTCATTTATGCATAAATAATAATTGACTGCCTCACTTCGTTTTCTTTTCTACTTCATTTCCTTACTAGTGGTTCTTCGATGAGAATGCTATGTACAGGCTGTTGTATTGTATAGCCATTTTTTATATAATAGTTAATTCAGTTTTCACAAGAACCATATCAAGTCTTTAATGCTACTATCTCCACTGGGGTTTTGAAAAATATAGCAGGTTTTGGTTCAGATGTATTAATGAGACTTTGCTTATCATAGTTGTTCAATTGTACAATTTTTTAAATAACTGTCACTTTTTATATATATGTATCAGTGTCTGCTCTTCTGGTGCAAAAAGGTTGACAGACAGACTTCACTGTGGGAATTCAGCTTCAAATTCCAAAGGCAGGTATGAAAGCTAAACAATTTTCTAGGTTATAACAACAGTATTTTAAAATGTTAATGATTGGTGTATATATCCCTTCAGTATTGCAAGACAGTAAATCTTCAATATTAAACCATGTTTTAAGTTCTGGAAAATAGTAACTTAAAGTCATTGAATCATGAGTTCTTGGAATTACTGCTTCAAACTCTGAGCCTGATCACACTAAAGCAATCAGGACAGCCCAGTGCTCTCTGGAATAGAGCATCCATAGCCCACATGCCAACTCCGTCTCAGAGCAGCTGGGAGCCTCCCTGATCCACAGCTTTACTAGGATCGCCTATGGCGCAGATACAACATTTGTGTTACTTTTGTACTTCTAGAATTTCTAAGTGCAACTCAGTTTTGCCTCTTAAATCAAAAGGCCAGTATCTTTTATCAGTCCTTGTTAAATGTGGCTTTTCAGCATTCTGTAATTTTGCTTTCAACCATTAGCCACTGGTAAAACTATGTCAAATGTTGTTCTAAGAAAGTATTGTATGTAACATCTTAAACTGCATCCCGCCTATCACACATCTTTATCATCCCCCTAGGAGCCACATAGAGCCCTTGCCTAAGCTCCCCTGCTGCGCTTCAGGATCACTTGCTGTATTTCATTCTCCCCAGTCTTCTTGCAACCTCAGGGGGTGAAGCAGCAGTTCAGCATTACAAACTATGCAATATCACATTGTGCCACACATTTTGGGGGATCCAGGGACTTCTCTTGGCCCCTAAAATGCATATAATGCTAAACTGAAGCATGGTTTGGAGAAGGCCTAAAAATCATTACCTTTATTTTGTTTTAATACATATTGTTATTGTTTTAATGTTTGATTTTAGATGTTGTTACCTGCCCAGAGACCTTCGGGTATAGGGCGGGATAAAAATGTAAATAAATAAATAACCACTCCAGGCTGAGAGAAGGGAGCCTTTCACACATACCTTTGCAGTGCAGGGGTGATCAGTTCCAAGATGTGCTTTACGCATGTCACGGAGCCAGTTCTGCTCCAGAAACAGCTCCATGCTGCACAGAGCTAACCATGTGCAGTACAAGGATGGAGCATTGAAATGTGCCCCACACCTGCACCAGTGCGGGGCTGATTAGACCCTGTTAAGCTCATTCTGCACTTCATCCATGTGGAAGAAGTACCGGAGGAGCATGTGATGCATCATGTGACACACTGAGCACCCATATGATGTATACTGCGACATGTCGCGTGACACTGTTGTTTGGTTAGAGTGCCAGCACCCAGGACCAATCATGACTGCCATCTGGCAGCCATTAGCACTCCAGGTAAGTTTTGGGGAGGGTTCAGATGTACTAAGCAGCTGCAAGTGCAGATGCTTACTGCACTCAGGGCCATTTTGTCCAAGGCTTACTGTGGCTGGAAAGCCAAGTGTGAAAAGGCACATGGTTGGGGAAGCTGAAATATACGTATCACCAGGCCCCGTTGAAGAGGTTGTATAGTAGTACTAGTTATGAATTCCCTTTAGGGAAATTTACATACTTCTAGCCACCATTTTACCATATTTGAATGGTAAACCCCCATGCCAAAAAATTAGCACTCATAAGTACAAGGATTAGAATAAAGAATTTGCACATGACACCTATGGATTTTCTGTAAAGCTTTAAAGAAGTCTACAAAGAAGAATTCTGCAAGGAAAGAACAAGTGAACCCTAGCTAGTTAGGGACTCATGAGCCTTCAGAGAACAGATACATACCTTTCTTTACCCCCAACATGCATTTTAAAGGGAAGTCACCAGTTGTGAAAGACTATAGATGTGAAATCAGTTCCTGCTAAATTGTCTGAATCTTTTTTTTTTTTTTTGTCTTAAAGTTCAAGAATAACAATTCTAAGCGTCTTCGGCCTCCTAGCCGATATGAAGATGTTCACATAAACCCTGACCAAGACTGCTGTCTGTTGCAGATCACTACCCTCGACTTTATATATATTCCGGTAGTCATGGGCATGACAGTTACCTTGGTAAGTGCTTAAATATGTGGGCTTGTTACTACATTTTTAACAGGGCATCCAGAATAATGAGTTTTTCTGGAATAGGTAATTTGGTACAGTAGTTCATTGTTGACATTTACAGTGCAAAATATTGTGCAGGAACAGAAATCACCTGCCAGAGTTCGCTAAGAAACATTATCAGCAGGTGCTGATATTCCATTCTTCTGTGTTTCTGTTATTGTAGTCTAAACATGGCATCTTGTGTCCGCTGATTTTATGGGAATCTGTTTAGCTCCTGAGAAAGGGTCAGCCTGACTTCAGAAGCAAATCTCACAACACAATTGGGCATGAGAAGCCATGTGATGTTGTGTAGTGAGAAACATCTTTATCCACTCACAAACACGTATTCATTCTCTCTCCTCCTTTTCTTTCTGACATTCACATGTCATGTATCTATCCATGCATATAATCATTCAGCTTTTATATTGATTGCTTTATTCTGTTATGTTATATGCTGCAACTAAGCAATAAAGCACCTTCCAGATGGAAAGGCATTCTGACTCTGTGTTTTAGATCTACCAAGCTATTCCAGGCTGCTACATTGGTGTCTGAGTGATTTATCTCAGGCCTACACTGCTGACAGTTTATATCAAGGATCAGGAACTTGGGAACCTCTGGGTTTCTTTGGGGGGAGGGGATCAGCTAATGTAACCAATTGTCACTATAATTCTACTTTTCAGGCTCTAGACTTCATAGGTGAGACTGCATGAACAGCATCTCTTATGCCATTTAATTTTTCTCTGCTAAAAATTGATTTGGCAAAAAAGGCCCCTCTGAAGTGCAGTATCTAAAACAAAGCTAGACCTTGAACTGAATAATTCTGATTTGTAGCTTCTAATAAGAATACCTATTCTAGCTATTAAGTTCAAACTGATGCAGGTTTTCTTAACATTGTAGTTAAATTTCTGCAGACTGCAAAATTAAGTAAAAAATAACAAAATAAGGAGGTTGTATTATCAGAAGTCTTTCTCTGATGCAAACTGTACATAAATATATGTAACGTGTAAAACTGATGAACTCAAGCAACCTTCATTTCCATCTGCCCAAATAAGAAGGCATAGAGCAAAACTGGCAGGCCAGAAATTAGGGTTCCCACATGCTAGTATGCTAGTCCTTAGCTGTTTTTCCTGCTTGCAGGAAGAGTACAGAGAGGAGGTGTAGAATTTACAGTTAGAGAGACAAGATGGCTGCTGATCAAGCACCAGTTAGGAAAAGTGATACCCTGCTTAGTCAGTTATACTGACATCACTGCAACTGGAAAAAGTAGGATAATAGTGGCAATAGTATACATGTATTGTTTCCTAGGGTTAGGGTCTCAGAAAACTTCAAAGGCATCCGTTTTTCACAAAAATTATACCTATGGAAAGACAGTGTCTGAAACTCCATAGGAAATAAGGGATAAAAGGGACAAGTTACTTCAAGTGCCTTCACGGATCATGCAAACTGATGTCAGATAGATGAAGCTGACTGTTAACTGCATTAACAAATCATTTATTTACCCTTTAACATTTAAAAAATTTCACTAAACTACAGTTTTAAAGTTAACAGTATGATGTAAAGGGGCTCAAACATATTTCCAAGGCAAAGAGACATTTCATTAAGAGCCAGAAGCAGGCAATCCTATCTACATGATTTCTGTGAAATCCATCCACTTTGGGGCAGCTAATAGTCCACAGGTTTCTTTGTCTGGTGGATGGAAAACTCAGGTTGCTGCATGAATTCCTCCCCTATGCATCACTGCTGGGCTCCTAAACATTTTCACATTTGTCCAGTCACATTTGCCTCTGAGTCTTCCCTATTCTGGATATGGCTTCTGCCCTCCTACAATCCCAAGTTTAACAGCCAACCCAGGAGAACCTAAAGAAGAAGGTCACACTAACCCTGTGAAAGCTGAACTGGTCACCTCAAACTGCTTCAGTCCTTGTAAAATGGCTGGATCTCAAAAACTGCCCTCAAGGTTATATTTGTGCCCTGAAGTATCTTGTACATTCACAAATATCTGGCTGTTGGTATCTATGAATAAGTAAATGTCACAAATACTAAAACAGTAACAAGGGGAAACTAATGAAATGTTACCGTAATAAATAATGTTAAGTAATGGCTTACTGTATATGAAATTGCTCCTCAAGGATTAAATTTATTCTTGGACTGCTGTACTAGATATACTGTGCATGTACACACACTAATTCTAATAATGCCTAGAAATCAAATGTTTCTGATTGTTTCCTTTGCAGTTCACAATAAATGTGAGCACCGACATGAGGCATCACAGAGTGAAAATGGTATTTCATGATTCTCCAATTTGGAATGGCAAGAAATCCAGATTTGACCATGGAGTGCAAGTTGTGATGGACCCTGTGCACAGTGTACACCTTCTAGATTGGTGGCATCCTCATTTTCCTTCTTCATACACCTGAAGGTTCCCAAGCACATGAACTGAAAATATGTAGGAAGTCTTAATTCTATTTGTAGGCTATATTCTGTCATAGCTATGTAAATTATTTAACTGCACAAGCCAGTCTCTTCTGTATGTTTGAACATGGGAAGGGGGAATGCTCTGTGATAATAAGACTGCATAAACACTTCCATAAGCTTATGTAAGCTATTTTATGAAATGAAAACATTCTTCACTTAAAATTTTATGGTGCTATAAAACTTGTTCTGTGTTTGTTTTATGAAAGAGGAAATATTTTAACTTTGTGTAGAAGCTATAAATGCTCAAGTGTTAGTGGTACTGTATATAAGAATAGATTTATATTTCACTGTTTCCATTGATTCTTCAAAATGTCAGACTCCTGTATTAACTTCTTTTTAATTGCAAATTTCCTTCCTAATTCTGATACTCTAAACAAAAAAAGTTCACTCTGTGCCTTTGGCATTATAACACACAGAGCCAAACTCTTTGTGAGAAAAACATAGTGGCCATCAGAAGTCACTCTTTGAATTCACAGACCACAACAGTATCTTCATTTTAATGTGTGGTCTGCTTGCCTATCATAGGTGGTGGCTGTTTTATTCTGATCATTTGATATATCAGTTCCCAGAGGTTTTCTGACAGAATCTAACTACAGTGGGAAGTTCTTTTCTTTCGAGTGTTTGAAAACCTACTTGGCAGAAAACTGAAAACGTGGGTTCAGATGCTCAGACCTCCCTACTACATAATGACAAAAAGAAAAAACATTCACAAAACTGTGGTGTTAGGGAAGATAACTGGAATAAACTAGTATCACTCATGGAAACTTCTAGAAATCAACACTGCTGTGGACCTGTATTCATGGAGTGTGTAGCTGGAGGAACATAGGACCATGGATCTGCTCTCTCTTTCACCACAGAACTCCAACAGATGGTGCCATTTCAACATACAAATGTAACTGCCCAATTATATTATGTCACTGCATTCATTCAGTGTTTTTACACATCTGCTCAAGAAAAAGTTTTTTTATCTGTGTTATTCAGTTGATCCTAAACTAAATTTTGTACTTATTAATTCATGGTCATGAAGAGCAAAGCACAGAAATGATCATAAACCCACCTTCTCAAGAAAAAGGCTGAGCTCCCAATGGTTAGGATGTCCCCATGCACTATATCAGCGGTTCTCAACCTGTGGGTCGTGACCCCATCGGGGGTCGCGCAGCCATTTTGGGGGGTCGCGGAAAGCTCCCGCAGGCCCCCCCGCGTCCCCCCCGCCACGTCCCTGCCGCGCTGCCGCTGCTGTGA
>MTQE01003428.1:8352884-8372848 GCA_014337955.1 Aspidoscelis marmoratus
CGCCCAGAGACCTTCGGGTATGGGGCGGGATATAAATGTAAAAAATAAATTAATTAATTAATCAGGCCCTTTTAACTGAATAGGTCTATTTTTGCAAATAAAAATGAGTCAGGGCAATACAAAGAGCTCAGGTGAAAACCTTTTTAAGAGCAGAGGTGGCGATATTATTAGTGTTATTTTTAAAATATCTTAAATCTTCCTCACCTCAGGACGCATACACCAGTTCATCAGCACAAAGCTTCTGTCTTTGGCATATTATAATGATTTTTAGTCATCAAAACTTTCTGCTGAAAATACTATTGTGGCTGCACAGTCAAAGGTGGTTAAGAAGAAACAAAACTATTTGTGCAAGCTGAATCTGAAATTTAAATTCATGGCAAGAACTTTGAATCAAAAGGCAAAATTCATCAGTTTTAACGTTACATAAATCCAGAGTCCTTTTCCACTTTTCTTAATTGCTACATTTAAATTTTGTACTTATTAATTACAGCTCATTGCACTATACTGGTTTTATGAAGCCAGATAATCATTAACCAGAAATTTATAGGTGCTCAAGTAAACAAAACAGTTCTCAAAGAGCTGGTATATGAAGAGAAGCCTACCGTTAATTATATCAAGAATCAAGGCACTACCAAAGGAGAAAGATTGCTGAATTATGCAGGAGCACTGGATAAAAACACTTCAGAAAGTTTTTTATCCACTACTAGCATCAGTTGGGATCCCTTGTAAGTATGATGGACAGGAAAGAAATTGGATGTTCCCCAGTGTTGGGAGCTACTGAGCAAAAGTAGGAAGTGTGTAGATAGAACATTAATGATGGAGGCAGTAGCAGGCAGCAATGAGTGATGGATAACAGGATCTTGAACAAAGGGGAAGGGCAAACTAGAAGGAAAGATCAGCGAGGCATTTTCCTAGCTATAGAAAGGTTAGCTTCCCAGTTTGTGCCCTTCGTTTTCTGACAGCCAGTACAATGTTCCTCATAAGTGATGTTAATAGGCAGCTAACTTTCAGAGGAAGAAGTCTTATCCAAATCTATCACCTTTGAATCTGTTTCTCCTTGTTTATACTATTGGTCTTTGGTGACTGAGAAATAAAGGTTGATATTTACCTCATACATGCTTAACTAGCATGGTTTCAAGATGATCTTTTAGAGACAGGGAAAGAGGGAAGAACTTTGAATAGTATTTTCACAAAGAAGATTGGACTCAATGGGATGAATGAGCCCCTTCCAACACTATGATTCTTTAAAATGTTTGTGGGTGCATTTCAAAAGTTTAGATAAGCCCATTATCCTATTTTTGATTATAGGAGTGAGCATTCAAGCTTCTGAAGAGGACCACTAATGGCTTGAGTGAATTCCCTGAAGCAGTGTCTAGGCCTCTTCAACCTTGAAAGACAGCATTTAAGAGGGGATCTGACTGAAGTATATAAAATTCATGCATTGTATAGAAAAGGTGGAGAGAGAAAATTTATTTTCTCTATCACACAACACTAGAATCAGAGATCCTCCATGAAGCTGACAGGTAGGAGAGTCAGATCAGATGACTTCACCCAGAGGGTCATCAGTCTATGGAATTTGCTGCCAAAAGAGGTGGTAACACCAACCAGCCTAGATAGCTTTAAGAAAGGGTTAGACAAATTCAGAGATGACAGGTGTATCAATGACTACTAGAATGGATGCCTAGGTAATTCCTCCAGGCAGGATGCCATCAAAGGCTACTTGCAGGGATTCAAAAGCAAGCAAGGGTTTCATCTTCTGCTTGAGAAGCCCAGAAGCAATTGGTGGGTCATTGTGTGATAGAGAATGCTGGACTAGACACTCTGTGACCAAGTCCAGCAGGGTTCTTCTTATGTTCTTGAGAAGAAAAGCAAAGTAGAAAGATAGTTTACAAGTTGCAATAAATACTTTCCTTGTGTGTATACTAGATTGTGTATCCTTGCAGAGCGATATTATATAAATATCATAGAACATGTATATTTGACTGAACAGTTGTGGGCAGTTTGATGAGCATTTCTAATCACATCACTTGGCCACCAAGTGTAACCCCAGCACAGTATAGTAAAAGCAAGGTGTCTGTTCACATTTCAAATCTAGGACGATACCAAGAACTGTACAAGAGTAGCAAGTAATAGATTGTTTGTAATCCAGTTTCTGTAAGAAAAGAAGTGGGTAAATTTGTGGCTGTGATTCCACACTGGCCAATATACTGAATCAGAAAGAGTACTAGGAGCATGCTGGTGCAGAAAGGAGGCTCCTGCTACACTTGCTGCTCTGGTATACCTGCTAGTGCAGAATTGACCTAAGATTAGTATTCTGCTCGTATTTTAGGAACTGGAGAGCCAGTGAAGGACATGCATAATGCTGGAAAACTAAGAGGAAGTATTTGATGGTGCAGCAGCGAATAGTTAGGAAACAGAGAAAAGGGGTGGTTAGTAGTGTGCCATGAATTACAGGAGCCAAGAATAATGGAAAGTAGAAGAAACAAGTCTATGGAATGTCAAAGCCCAGAGAAAATGGAAGTGCTGTGAAAAATAGGTCCAAGGCACGATGGGTCCCAGAAGAATCTGAGCTTCACATTGATTTGAACTAACTCACCCTTGGTTACATGAAAGGCTTCTCCATTATGAATGTCCTTCCAGGAGGAAGCCCACTTGGTATTAAAACAAAACAAAGCCCATACTTTCTGGACTCCAACTTTACTTTCTTTTTTTCCATTGCAGCAAATATTGTAACTTTAATAATCTTCTGCAAAAAAGACTGCTTTATTTCCACTTCCAGTCGCTACCACCTCATGGCCATCGCCTTTGCAGACATCCTAGTTCTTGTTCTGATTGTCATTCTAGAGATGTGCACAGAAAACTTCAGTGAAAGTCCATTCTGGTACAGAGATCCTTGGTGCTCTCTGCGGGACATTTTCAACTATGGTGCAGTTAACACCTCAGTGTGGCTGGTGGTCTCATTCACTGTTGAGCGCTTTGTTGCTATCAATACCTTCAGGTTCAAGATGAGAACTTGTTCCCCCAGAAAAACACTATACATCATTGCTATGATCCATGTCTGCTGCTACATTATAGCTATACCCCATTACTGGTCTAACTATTCTGAGTTTAAGAATGGTACGGATTATGCTATCTGCAAATACAATCCTAACCTCTCCAGTACATATGTTGAAGGGCTTTTGTGGTTCCAGACTTCTTTAACCTATATTATCCCATACATCATCATCATTACACTGAACAGCCTTAGTCTAAAGCAGATAATCTACTGCAACAAAGTACGCTGCGTCTCTCAGGAAATGCTGCACAAGATTCCTTCTGGAACCTCCTATGGAAAACAGAAAATGAAGTCAATGATCCTGTTGGCAACCGTTTCAATGACATTTGTCTATCTCCGTATTATGAGGTTTGTTACCCAGATCATTATCAGAACCAGCTACTATAAAATAGACAGAAAAGATTACTCCAAGGTTATTAATGTTGCAGCTGATATTGGAACCATGCTGGAAATGTCTGACGCAGCTATCAATATGTATCTCTATGTCTGCACTCAGTCTGCCTTTCAGAGAGAGCTTCTCCGGTACTTGAAGGCCATCTTGCACCCTTGGCAATCAAAGAGGAAGAAACTGCCTGCTATTTTCAATGCAGAGATCAATATTACATCCAACTGATATGCATGCATTCCATCTATTCTGCAAGAGAGATCACTCATGCTGAAGTGCAGACTACAAGAGGCTCAGGGCGGAGTCTGCTGTAGTATGTACCAGCATGAGGATAGCAGATCCCAAGTTCAAAATATAAACCAAAATAAGGCACAGCACAGAAAGGACCATTGATTTAACTATTCCTACCCCTTTCCTCTTTGGAAATTATATTCACACAACAGCATGGTTTGCCAGCCTTTTGGGCTCACAGACACCTTTGGATTCTGGAGGCAGGAAACGTTTCAGCAGCTATCCAGGTCAACAGAGCAATAGCCATATGGACCAGCTAATGAAGGCATCACAATCTTTTTTCTTAGTAATTGAATAAGCACTATGTTTCATGGGTATGATCATGCCAATATTGTGACTCTGGGAATAAGGCAGACTCTGGGAAGAGGTGTGACCAGGCCTTTCTTCTTATGCTATTATGGAGGAGGCTACAAGCCATATTTTACAGAGGACAACAGTCATCTATCAAAACCCAAGGCTGGTTTAATGCTTGAACCACACACAGAGTTGTGGCACTTGCCCATCTACAGGGCCTCGGTGACAACATGTCCCATTATGATGAAACAGATTTCAGTCTTAAAAGTAGCAATAATTAACTTAGCATAAAGCTGCATCCGGTTTTCAGTTGTGGTGATGGATTTTTACTTCTTTGCAGTGTATAAGTGATAGTCCTCTTTGTTACTGAGAAATATGTAATAAAACATTGTCAGGCTTTCATACCCAAGAGGAAGGTGGCCATAGCTCAGCAGAGAAGCAAACTATCGACAAAGGGTCACAGATTCAGTCCCTGGCCTCTCATTGAAAGAACATTTAGCAAATAAATGCCTGGGTACCTCCTCCAGGCTGGGGAGACAAGCAGGATGCTTCTAAAGGCCATTTGCTGGGATTCAAGAGCAGGCAAAGGTTTTACCCTTGTCTTCTGCTTGAGATGCCCATAAGCAATAGGTGGGCCACTGTATGGGACAGGATAATGGACTAGATGGGCCATGGCCTGATCCAGCAGGCTCTGGTCACACCTAAGGTTTAATCCAGCTCCAGTCCACCTTCACAGTGAAGGAACACATCAGCAAAGTGACCAGTAATTTTCTTTCCACATTATCTATCCCAAAGGTGAATTTTCTGAGTTATTTGACACTGAAAGAAAACAGTTTTTCACTTTGCTGATATATTCTCTCACTGTGAAAGAGAACTGAAACTGGATTAAGCCTTAAGTGTTACCACAGCCCTTATGTTCTTATGTTCAAACCAATTCCAAGGTTTTCTTCTTCACAATCAAGGCTTTATGTCCTAAACTGGTTTGGTATTTGAGCATCTATAATGGCAGCCTAAACATAATAATCTAAATAAAACAGATTTCGTATTTAAAACCAATATCATGGATTTATTTTGCCTTTTTCCTACCCCTCAGCTGATTCTTATAAAATCTCTTGTCTTGCTTTATGCATGCAAACCCACATGTTTTATTAATCCTGGACAAATTTGCAGGGATAGATGTAATTGTGCTAACAGTTTCTCCTACATTAATTTCCTGTGGGAGTGTAATTCATTATTCTGTTTCCAAGAATAGGCATGCTGGCAAAGATAACAGCAAAGATGGATGTTAGGAGGAGGTTATGGAACCACCTATTGACAATAAAAAGGAGAATAAAGATAGAAAACATGAAAAGCAAAGTCAGCACTGATTGCACAGCAAACTTCATTCTTCATCTCTGTTTATTCTGCAGTCTTTCCTGTAGTAACAACAGTAGTGTTTTGCATTTATATCCTGTTTCTTTCAAAGATCTAAAGAAAGCATTATTCTCCTTCCCTCTATTTTATGCTCGCTACAGCCTGTGAAGTAGTTTAGGTTGAAAAGTAGCTTGTCCAAAGTTCACCCAGGCTATATTTACACCTAAATTTTAATCCAGCTTCAGTCTACTTTCAGAGTGAGATAATGCATTGGCAAAATGACAAGTTATTTGCTTTTGACTTTATACATCTCAGAAAGTATACTTTCAGGTTAGGTAATGGTAGAAAGAAAATCATAAGTGTGTTTATTGATGTGTTCTCTCACTCTGAAGATGGACTGAATCTGGATTAAAACACAGGTGTGAACACAGCCCCAATCAGGTTCTATCCCTGAACTGAATTCTGATCTCCAAGGTCCTGATTTCCTGAGATGTTGCTTTTTTTCCTGGTTCTGTTGGCTTTGAGCCATGGGGTGCTTCCTCAGTTCAGCCAACTACTGCTCACAAATTAGATTTCCAGTGTTTGGGGGTAGAAGCATTTGCTTCTGTTGCCACCTCGAAGGGTGAAATCAGACAGGTCAGCAGATACAGGGGTAGCCCTGTATATGACACATTACAGTAATGTAAAACATGATGTTGTCAGGGCATGAAGAACAGCCAGGTTAGGTAATGGTGCATCTGATCTACCAGTCAAAGAAGGTGACAGGCACTCCTTGCAGAGAGGTCACCTGAGACTCCATGGACAGAGGTCAGTGGTTAAAACTGAACCAAGGCTTGCTCAAACAATCTTACTGCCTAGATCAAAGGAGGAAATTACTGGATTATCGTATCTTCAGAAGCACTTCAAGCTTAGCATTTGAATCATACTTTGACACTGATGATCAGCCAACATCCATCTTGCATTTGAGACCAGCAGGGACAGCTAAGTGGAATATGAAGTTCTATCTTCCAGCACCCTTGCTTCCTTGGAAAATATGCCCCCAGGTCAGAAAGTGTCCAATATGTTACTAGGGAATAGCAGAGGGCAAGTTCAAGTACCTCCAGGAAGTGTGAATTGACTGAGCCAACACTAAATGGACACTCAAATATGTCCAGAAAGAAAAAAAGTCTGATGCTATGAAGAACTTTTTTTAAAAAAATGTTGTGAGCCACCCAGAGACCCTCGGGTATGGGGTGGCATATAAATGTAAATATAAATAAATAAATAAATAATAAGATCTATGAACCAAAGTAATCTGGATGCAATCAAACATGAGATGTCAAAACTAAACGTCATCTTAGTGGACTATAATTGCTACTCTGGGCAAGAATCCCTCAGAAGAAATGGGGTAGCTCTCATACTCAGTTAAAGGGTGAGAAAAGCAGTACTGGGTTAGTCTTTAAAAAATGACAGAATGATTTCTGATTGAATCTAAGGCAGACCATTCAACATCACAGTAATCCAAGTCTATGCTCCAGTTACTGATGCTGAAGAGGTTGAAGTTGACCAATTATATGAAGATCTACAACACCTTCTAGAACTGGCACCCAAAGAAAATGTCACTTTCATCCCAGGGGATTGAAATGCTAGAGCAGGAAATCAAAAGTTAGGCTGCGTTCCCATTATCATTTAAAACTATTTAAAAATGGTTTAAAAACAGTTTGGACCCTCGTCATCCCCATTGGCAATCAATTTCAGGGGTATTTTGAGGATTATTTGGCTTTAAAACGAAATAAATAAACACCTGATTTTTCAGGTGTTTTTTCCAGGTTTGGTTTTTAAAACGCTTCTTCCTTACTGTAGCGGGAACACTAGAGCAGTATTTGGGCAAATACATCATGAAATGGACTGGGGTTTCACCCTGCAGGTCAGCCCTTTCAGTTAAAAGGTACAACAGCCGGTTTCACTGTAAAAATCCACCCTGTACAGCAGTAGTTTCAATGTAGCAATCCACCCACTTCACACCTGATAACAATGTTGCAATTCTGCACAATTCTGGCTCTTTAAAAGTTCTGACCTTTAGAAAGGGAAAGGAAGGAAAGCTGCTGCAGGATCTGGGAGATGTGTGAAGAATGTTTAAGGCTGTGTGTGCAGGCGGTGGCGGCAGCAGAGCCAGGGTGTTTTTTTCGGCGGGAACCCGTGCTGGGGATGGTGGCTCTGGAGGTGAGCGGGTGAACAGGGCTTGAGTTGCTGCTGCTGCCGTGTGTCCTGGTCAATGGGAAGAGGAGGGGAAAGAATCACTTTCCCCAATCCGTTTTTGGAAGCGTTTTAAGTGCTTAGAGTGGGGACAGAAAATTGGGGTTGAATCTGATTGCCAGATGCTCTTTGCTTCCTTTTAATGTTCTTTACATATCGATGCAAATCCCAATGTAAATCTCAATGTATATTCCGTTTTATTCCTTAAATGGGAACTCGACCATAATCAGAAAAAACAGGTAGTGCTTGGCCTTGGAGTATGAAATGAAGCAGACCAGAGTCTAGCAGAGTTTTGTCAAGATAACTCACTAGTCATAGCAAATGCTCTTTTCCCACAACACCAAAGGCGACTTTATTCATGGACATCACCAAATGATCAACACTGAAATCAGACTGACTATTTACTTTGCGCCCATAGGCAGAGAAGCTCTACACAGGGAGTAAAAAATAGAGAGAAGCTGACTGTGGCTCAGATGTGGGCTTTGTATTGCAAAATTCAGGCTTCAATTGAGGAACCTGGGCAGACTCTAGGAGACAGTGGAGAACAGATAGTCCTGGTGTGATGTCTTTCACGGGATCACACAGAGTTGGACATAACCAGGTCACTAACCAACCACAAAAGGACATGAACAAATGTACTAACCCCCTATAATTCTTGTCAAAAGAAAGCAGGAATCAGGAACGCATTTAAAGAACTGTGGTGCAGTAACAAAGAACTATCACCAGGTGGCATTTAATTGCTTTTTTTCTTGCTTTCCTTTATCCCAGGAAGCTGGAAATTTCAGAACAGCCTTTATATCTCTCTTACAGCTCTGTGGCCGCATCCCCACGACGTCGTTATCTCGAATTCAAAACGTTTTGAGTTCGGGCAGTTTAGATGGCACTTCGGCTTAATACGGTATTTCCGTGTTAAACGACGTTATCCCGATTTGAAATAAATCCTGATCTCAACAGGTCTCACTCCGGAACATGCCCTTGACACGTGTTTAATTTTTTACTGTGTGGACAGTATCGTTTCCGGGATGAGATTCTGTGTTAAGGCTGTCCCGCCCCCAATCGCACTGTAACCAATGGGCTCTCCGTATTGTAGGCACGTCATGTTTAGGATTCCCTTCAAAGAGTGATTTCATTGAAAGAATCCAGCCACTACCTCCAAAGATACACTGTAGCAATATAGATAAATAACAGTTTCACTTTTGCGCAGTTCTGAACTTTCAAAAGAAAAGGAAAGGGGAGTCCCCAGGGAACTTTCCCAGCCCACTCTCCCCGCTCTCCGAGTTCCCTCCCGGCCACGGGGGGAAGAGCGAGCGAGGAGCCCCCTTCGCCCTCTTGTCCACCCCTTGGCTCTCCTCCTCTTCCAGCCAGCGGTGGCCGCGGCTCTGCAGGGCAAAGTGGCGGAAAAGCGGGGAAAAGCGGCGGCGGAGCCCCAGGGCGAAGCCGCCCGTGCCGCAGCGCCAGGATGGATGGATGGATGGATGGATGGATGGATGGATGGATGGATGGATGGATGGATGGATGGATGGCGCGGCGGGCGCCGGAGCCGCCAGAGGGGGAGGCAGGGGTGGCCCGGGCTGCAAGCGCGCTCTGGCAGGCCGGGCGAAAGGCGCCGAGAATGCGGCAGCGGCGGCGGCGCAGCTCTGCCACCGGGCAACGAGGAGCCCCAGAGGACCAATCAGAGAGACGGGGTGGGCAATGGGCGGGAGGACAGGTTTGCCGTCTGGACTCCCAGGATTGATTCCGATTTAAGGCTGCCCTCGGCATGCCTCTGAACCGGGTTAACTTGCAATTCATGTAAACAGGATTAACCCGGTTCACTTATTTCGGATTCCTTAAACCGAAATAAGACATGCCATGGGGAAGTGCCCTGTGACTTATAAAGTATAGATATCCTCAACTCAGGTTCAACTCTTGATTACTTCTAGGTACAAGTGAAACAATATATTTAAGAACAATATGGATGTGAATGGCTTTTGCCATCCTCCAGGTAAAGGGCACAAACTGAACTTAGGGTGTTTTTCCACTTAATGGGTGTTTAATGGGTACTCTTGTGCTAGTGGAAAAACACCCTTAGTATGATCTTCATGCACAGATCTACAGTGAAGGCCTCAAGTTGCAATGGTTTCACATGGTATTCCCTTTTGGACTCTCCTGTGTATATTTTTAGAAGTGCTGCTCAGAAATAACACAGACATTTGCATGTTTTTTAACTCAATGGTGAGAATTCTATTTCTGATAGAAGCTGATTGTTACATTTTTTAAAAAAAACAATAAAAATCTAATTGCCCAGTATTGTGGTATACAGTACAGTGACTTGATTTTCACGCAAACTTGCTTATCATATTAGTAGTTATTATAATTACTAATAATAACTCATGGAGTTGCTGTTTTACATTATACAAAGGAAGTTGCATTATTGCTTCCTGCCTTTCACCGAAACCCATTGTACAAATACCACATTTTGGAAAGAGGAAGAGTGCTACAAGCATAATGTCCCTTCAGATTAAAAGGAGCAAAGTTTGCTGTCTGAACAGTGCTTGATTCTGTCACCTGTCAGAATCACAGTGAGATTTTGATGGGCAGGGGAGGCTTCTTTTCCAACCCCAACATCAAGATCAGCTGCAGTGTTGACAGGAAGGTGAAGAACCTGCCCTTCCCTCCCTCCCTCAAGTCAAAAACCTTGTCTTGGGGGAGGGAGAGGCAGCCTCCCCACTCCCCTATCAAAACTATGTCTGGAAATTCCCTTGCCACAATTTTGTTGGGAAGGGGGCAGGCAGGGCTGACCTTGTGGCCAGAAAATCTGACAGCAAGAGGTTGGAGACAGTTTTCCCCTCAAGTGGCAGCATGAGGCAAGTGCAGTTAGAGGAGCAATAGCAGCACCTATTGTGGCACAGGAAGGAGAAGAGCACGGTGTCCATGCAGAGACCTCATTCCTCCTCCATGTTGTGCATTCAAGGCATCTTAAAGGCGCCAGGTGAGTCCCAAAGAGACATACAATAAAAGCAAGCTGTGTTTACCTGTGGCAGAGTTGCCCCTAGTAGGAAGAACCAACAAATATATACAACTACCCTTTGAATTAACCTTTGAAGTACAGTATGTATATTGCATATGCTCCCTTCCATAACTAATACTAGCAAGAATAGTTTGATGTTACTACACTTCTTTTTACTATCAGCTGAGAAAACGATTACAAAAAACTGGAAGACCTATGAAACTCTAACTCTTCATCTATGGTACTCAAAGCCAGTAGAAATGGCCATAACCTAACTAATTACAACTTAAATTGAATCAATTGTATGAGAAAAAAAGAGACATACCCATATCAGGAAGTCTGGAATCCTTTTCTTATAAAATTAGAATTAATCAATAAGGATAATAAAATATCAAAGATGGCTTTTGTTCTGAAATAAGTTGTATAATGGAAGAATTAAATGGTGTGGCAATATTTATTTCATAAGATAGAGCCATATGCATTATCTGTTAGTTTTGTCTATTTTATCTATTAGCAAACCTACCAATCTAGAATGTTCCAATCTAGCATATACACCGATGATTATTATTATTATTAATTGCTTATTATATGTTCTCTATAGTTTGACTGATAATAAAATTATGTTGTTTTAAAAAAAGCAAGCTGTGTAAATGCAACCATTTGAAGAAGCATCCCCCTACACATTAGCAGAATGACTGTCCAACAAAATTCAAAACAATACAAAGTACATTATAAACTGTGGAGCAATATTCCTGAGGGGCTGCTTCCAATATCACTACCTAAAAGGTCTTGGAGAATGAAAATGCCTTTCCTAGATAGAGGAAGGACTGCTGGCATCCTTCTGTCTTAAGAGTCAGTGGTGGATTTCACCATCATTTGCTTTTGACTCTTTTGTTTTAGGGAATCAGGATTTACAGGACTTGCTGAGACTGTACTGTCCCATCCCGGAGAAGCAGCCTTACTGCAGTTTCTGCACATGAATGCTGAGCAGCCACTGTATAGGCTGAAGTCCCGCTCTGGTGCCTGTTCCCTCTCCTCTCCTCCCACAGCAGAGCACTCTGCTCTTCCTTGGTTCTGCACAGTCTGCCTCCCTATGCTCTGATCAGCTGCCGCTGACCCCCAACCCTTCAGGATCAAGTCACGCACTTTCATCATGCCCCACTTGTTGATGTCCTAGTTAGGGATTTGCACAAATGTTTCTTTTATGTTTGATTTATATTGTATTGAATGCAAAAAAAAATCATATTCAGTCAAATAGATCCCCTTCAAATGTGGTAGGATTCAAATTCAATACGAATGTTTGATATGAATCTGATTCAAATCCCCACTACAAATCGCCTACAAATCACTACGTATCCCCTACATATCCCCTATGTGTCCACTCTGAATGTGTCAAATCCTCTCACAATCCATTTTTCAGCCATTCTGAATCTGCTCTGAATCCTCTCTGGATCCGTTGCAGATGTATCTGCGGCAGCTGCTTTCCCACTTCCCCAGTTTCACAGATGTAATGGAGCTTCATACGAATGTATCGACGCATTCTATTGGTATTCAAATGTCAATATTCAAATGTACCAACATTTGATTCTACTGTCTAGTGGTTACAGAGTCGGACTCTTATCTGGGAATACTGGGTTCGATTCCACCCTCCCCCACGAAGCCAGCTGGGTGACCTTGGTCTAGTCATAGCTCTCTTCTGAGCTCTCACAACCCCACCTACCTCACAGGATGTCTGTTGTGGGGAGAAGAACAGAAAAGCTTTGTCAGCCACTTTGAGTTCCCTTAAATGGATGAGAAAAGTGGGGTAGAAAAGCCAACTCTTCTTTTTCTTCAAATGTCCAAATTCAGACAAATTTTGAATGTGATGAATATTCATGCACATCCCTAATCCTAGTGGGTCATCCAGCAGGCCTGAAGCCTCTGCCAACCTCTGCAGAAATTTCCTCTTTAGGGATTTCACCAGCTTTCACAGCAATACAGGAAACATACTAAGGATATTTTCTTTCACCAGAATGTGAAACTCAGAATATTTGAGACTCAGTGCACCCAGGAAATACAGCACTCCTGACGGATGCATTAAGTCCATGACTCTCTGAACAGATCAGAAAAATGGTAGCAGGTGAGCTTCTAAGGAAAAAGATGGAAGCTGCTGCTAGCAATGCTTTTTCTTACTGTTGTGCTCTGGAACCTCTGTCCAAGAAGGTATCAGACTGAGAATCCCAACTCTATTCACTATACTGCATTGACACATCCCCTAGGGCAGTGGTTCTCAACCTGGGGGTTGGGACCCCTTTGGGGGTCAAATTACCCTTTCAGAGGGGTCGTAACAAGCCTCCCGCCACCCTTCCCTCCCACCTCCCAGCTGCTCTGCCCCCGTGGTTGGGCGTCCCCACAACATGAGGAACTCCATTAAGGGGTCGTGGCATTAAGAAGGTTGAGAACTGCTGCCCCCGGGGGATCCCCTAAAGGAGCTTGTTTTCATATGCCAAAGGCAAGAGACATAGAAATCAAGATTCCCCTCCATGTAGATGACATCATCTTAATGTCTTCTTGGCATACAACATTTGTCAACGCAATCAATGCAGCACTTAACAGTAAAAAAAAAAGAAGAAGAAGTAGTAATTAACAAAGTCAAAATACTTGTCTCCACCAGAAGGGACCATACATAAATAGGAACTGGATGGGAAATAATTCAGTGGCTGTTGATTTTACTGCCTCAGGACCTGGATTATGCTCTTAGAAAAATTACCCTTCAGGTCTGCAGCTCACTGATCATTACAAAATAAGCTTAGATAAAAATACCAAGTACCTTGATTTCTCATGACTGCTAGGGTGTTTTTCCACTGAGCTCCTTTGATCCGAATCTAAGTAGATCCGGGTCTAAGGAATTGGTACTTCCCTTAATCCAGATCTAGTAGATTCGGATTAAGGGAAGTACCCAATGTGCTTCCATGGGTGGTCTAGCACCCAATAGCAAAGGGTGCTAGCCTCCCTGCTGTGGAAACACTGGAGCACCCATTTGCAAATCCAGATCTACCCCCTGTCACCCCAGGTGTTTTGAGTGCTAAACAGCTTGCATGGGGATGTGGCCTATGTCTCTGTACAGTGTTGGGTAAGCATGCCTCTAAAGGTCAGGCACTGGGAGCTGTGAGGGAAGGGTTTATGTACTCAAATCCTTCTTATGGGCTTCTGACATTCTTTTGGCCACTAGGACAACAAAATGAATTACATAAGGCACTAGCCAGTTTCACCAGGGCAATTCTTAGGTATTCTTTCAGTTTCATACATGGTGTGATATATAAAACAGCTTTCCAAGTTTTATTCTTTAAAATAACATAGCAGTGCAGTTGTTTTTCATACGACATGGTGATTTGGTTCTGACGAATCACTGTGTAGTACAAAAACAAATTCCGAAATTAGCTGTCACTTATGGGAAACTGGGGGTTAAGAGAAGCAAAGATGCCCTTCTACAAATGTGATTCAATGGTGCTACATTTGAACAGGTTATTGTCATGAACTGACAGAAGAGCAACAGGGTCAAATGCATTTACTGCCATGCCACTTGCCAAACAGCACAGCAATTCAAAATTATATTTGAACGAAATAGGTAATAAAAACAGCACTTTGTACCCTTACCACTGAGAGCAGGTGTCTGTTGCTCAGTTGCTCTGTCATCTTGTTCCCAACAGCAGCCCCTCCCTCTTCCAACTATCAGCAGAAACCTGTACACCATGTTGCCTAAGAGGACTGCTCTGAGACCTTTGGATATAGGATGGGCTAGAAATATAAAAATAAAATAGCTCCAAGATACCTTGGCATCAGCTGTCTGTCTGATGGAAGGCAGATCTTCGCATTAAGAACCAAAAACTTACTGAATCGCAAAAGTAGGGACCATTTTTTTGGACAAAAATAATTGTTCCTCCTTCCTGGCAGTGCCCAACAAGATTTGAATGAAGGATCGCAATGGAGCATTGTCTACCCTTTCTTTGCCGAAGGAGAAGGATGGAAGGAAGGGCCCAGGCCCTGTACAATTCTGGTCACCACGCCTCAAAAAGGATATTGTGGAACTAGAGAAGGTGCAGAGAAGGGCAACCAGAATAATTAAGGGTCTGGAACACCTCCCTTACGAAACCAGGCTGCAACGTCTAGGCCTCTTCAGTCTGGAGAGACGGCGTTTAAGAGGGGACCTGATTGAAGTATATAAAATTATGCACGGTATAGAAAAGGTGGATAGAGAAATTTTCTTTTCTCTGTCGCACAACACTAGAACCAGGGGGCACTCTATGAAGCTGATGGGTAGGAGAATAAGGTCTGACAGGGGGAAGTATTTCTTCACCCAGAGGGTCATCGGCTTATGGAATGTGCTGCTGGAAGAGGTGGTGACAGCTACCAGTTTAGATGGCTTTAAGGTAGGTTTAGACAAATTTATGGACGATAGATGTATCAATGGCTACTAGAACGAATGCCTGGGTCCATCTTTCAGGCTGGGGGGGGGAGGAACTGGGGCGCTTCTAAGGCCATCTGCTGGGACTTGAGAGCAGGAGAAGGTTTGTCCTTGTCTCTGCTTGAGATGCCCATGAGCATTTGGTGGGCCACTGTGTGCGACAGGATGCTGGACTAGATGGGCTGTGGCCTGATCCAGCAAGGCTTCTCTTATGTTCTTATGTTCACAGCTTCTCACTCACCCACCCATGTGGGGCTCTCCCTACATCCTTTCCCTTCCTGCTGTCTCACGATGCCCGACCTGTGCCAAGGCAAGTGACGCAGTCCTGCATGAGCCTGGCAGATGGAAAATGTAGTGGCTAGCAGGTTGCCAGCTGACACAGTCTCCACCCTCACCAAGCAGGCAGGAAATAGCCATTTTCAGACTGCAGGAGGAGGTGGACTCGATGGGGAATACCAGAAAGAAAAGAACAAATGTCCCTATGGCCAGGTTTTTCCTTTCCCTTTGCTGCCACAAAGCTGCAAAGGCAGTTGGCGAGTAGCGGGGGCAGGGAAGGCACGGATTAATCTGCACCACAATGAGAGAATGAGCAACAGAGGATGAAGAGGAGGAGGAGGAAAACAGGCATCCCTGTCCCCAATATAAAGTACTAAAATGGGGAATAAGATGCCCAATTCCAATTCGAATTAAAAGAGCAAGGAAGAAAGGCCACCAACGGCACGGGCCGGGATGAGTTTCGCGCCTAACGCCACCACCTCAGGGAGGTTCAAGGTGACTCTGCCGTCCTGGCCTGCCCGGCTCCTCACTTCATTGGACAGCCTGCCTGACCTGTAGGCTTGACCCAATACCTCCCACTCTGCTTCGGGCCGGCAGCTGGCTCTTCAGCATCCCTTCAGTCACGGCAGCAGTGGCATTTTGAGCAACCAGCCAAATCGTCCACCTCATGGCGGCCACGGGGTAACCCACCTCGCATCTAGGCCAAGGAGCCAAACGGCAATGAAGGCGGGGGGGGGGACAAGGAGGGGGTAGAGTGAGGCAGGCAGACAGGGAAGGGGAGAGAGCAAGATGGGAGGTACAGGGAGATGGGGGAATGAATCTAGGCCCAGCTGCTGCCACTGCATAACTAACATGCAGCGGCTAAGCCTAGCCACATGTTACTTTTGGAGGGAGGAGGAGCCTGTGAATGTTAGCACTTTATTGGCTTGACTGCTGGTCAAAGGAGGTGCTAACAAATTATGGCTTCCCCAATCAACATAGAGGATAGTTGCAAGCCTTTTCCTATTGGCTGTGTAACAAGGGGGTGGGTTGTTTAAAGGGGGGCAGGGTGTCCGCTGGTACAAACAAGAACATCTGCACAAGACCATAAGAGAAGCCCTGCTGGATCAGGCCCCAGTTCATCTAGTCCAATGTGGCCCACCAATTGCTTATGGGCATCTCAAGCAGAAGACAAGGGCAAAACCTTCACCAGCTCTTCAATCCCTGCAGATCGCCTTTAGAGGCATCCTGCCTGTCTCTCTAGCCTGAAAGAAGTACCATCTAGTCCTTCCTTAAAGCCATCTAGGCTAGCTGTTGTTACCACCTCTTCCAGCAGCAAATTCCATAGACTGATGACCCTCTGGGTGAAGAAATCTTTCTCCTTTTCTGATCTGACTCTCATTCCCATCAGCTTCATAGGGTGCCCCCTAGTTCTAGTGTTGTGTAACAGACTATTTTTTCTCTATCTATCTTTTCCATGTCATGCATGATTATACAGGCTTCAGTCAGGTCCCCTCTTAAATGCCATCTTTCAAGGGTGAAGAAGTCTAGACGTTGCAGTCTGATTTCATAAGGAAAGTGTTCCAGCCCCTTAATCATTTTGGTTGCCCTTTTCTGCACCTTTTCCAGTTCCCCATCTGCCTGCATGTCAGAATCTCTTTCTTTACTTTGTATCATCATTTCCTATTTAATAATCAGAGATGAGGTTCTCAAGTGCTCTTTATCTGGGAGGATGCAATGCCTGTTAAAAGTTCTCAACAATCACACAGGTGTTAAGTAGAAGGAAAGATCCACCCTAAGACTTTCTAGGCTACAATAACTCAGCCTGTTCTCTTATCTCTGGGTGAACACACTATTTCCATCTGAGAGCTGTGGGGCAGGAGCCCATTGCTGTATATTGTATTTCCTGGGGCAATCAATGTAACCAGATCTGTGCTGGTTTTGTTTACAGTGGCTCTCTGTTCACATAAAAGAAACTGCA
This sequence comes from Aspidoscelis marmoratus, assembly GCA_014337955.1. Lineage (NCBI taxonomy): Eukaryota > Metazoa > Chordata > Lepidosauria > Squamata > Teiidae > Aspidoscelis > Aspidoscelis marmoratus. The sequence continues at coordinate 8,370,167 of MTQE01003428.1, forward strand.
CTCTCTCAAATGTCTTGGCAATTAGAGATATGAAGCAGAGACAGCAGTTTCATTAGGAAAGAGCAGACTGCCAGCTGCAAATGTTATGGGGAGGCCAGACTCCCAGATCGGTATGAAATTGCCTTTTTATAATTGGTTCTGTGTGTCATGTTTTCTGTTTCTTTTCTTAGCAAGTGCTACTATTACAGATCTTGTATTTTATTTTCCAAACCATGAAACAGGATAACAATCATTCCTTTTTAAGATATTCTATTTAATTATGAAAGCTTAAAAAATGGTTCTTTTTGCATATAGAGCAAAGAATCTCCATTGTTCTCAGACTTTGTTGCAATGAGTCTGGAAATACAAATGTTTTCTGAGTGATATTTGACCTTCAGCTCCAGCACATCTCTCAACTTACTAAGTAAGTTGAAGGAGGAAATACTTGGAGCTCCACCCAAACTGTTGAAAACCCTCCCATCTTTCCATATAGAAAGAAAGTTCCACTAGTATTATCTGTGACACTCAGCCCTAAACTTAAGAGAGCATGGAGGAAAACTCGAAGATAATAAAGTCTAGAAGCTTCATCCTACACAGATCTTGTTCGGGGACTGACTGCAAATTATTTAAAGCTAACAATTAATATGCCTTTACCAGGTAAGACATCCTTTAATTCAAATCGAGTTTTATGTTAAACTGCCCCATGCTTGGAATTTTTAAAATATAAAAATGAAGGACAGTATCAGTACGTTTAAAAATTCAGTTTTTTGTTGTGTGCTATGGACCACACTGCCTATGGAGGTTACAGCAAAAAAAAAAAATACTTTGTACTCCAGAACTAGAAAACTTCAAGAACGAGTATAGCCCTGCAATGGACCTGATTGAAGGATATAAAATAATGCATGGTGTGGAAAAGGTAGACTGAGAAAAAAATTTCCTCTGTTGCTCAGTATTAAAACCAGAAGGCACTCTATGAAGCTGGTGGGCAGGAGAATTAGGACTGAAAAGAAGAGTGTGTGTTTTCACCCAGAGAGTCCTCAGTCTATGGAATTTTTTATAGGAAAAGGTAGTGAAAGCAACCAGTCTAGATAGCTTTAAGAATGGATAGCTACCAGAATAGATGCCTAGGTACAACCTGTGGGTTGGAGAGACAGGCAGGATGCTCTAAACACCATTTGCAGGGAGTCAAGGGCAGGTGAAGTTTTCACCTTTGTCTTCTGTTGAGATGCCCAGAAGCAATTGGTGGGCCACTATGCGAGACAGGCTGCTGGACTAAATAGGCTGTGGCCACATCCAGCAGAGCTCCTCTTATGTTCTTATGTTTTCCAAGTGCTTGGAAAACAAAGAGGGTCCCAATCTCCACCTTTCCTTCAGGAGACAACCTCAAAGCAATTCTCTCTTTGCCCAGAGAAGCGCATGCATATGCCCATGTTCACATGCAGCAAAAAAAGTGACTTGAGTTGGTGGCACTTGTGTTTCTCATCCTATCTCTAACTCACCTTTTCCAGTGTTGAATGTTTATAAATGGAGAGAGGCAGACTGACATGTGAATTATTCCACCTGCAAACTGTCTCTTAGCTGCCTCAGAAGAGATTATTTTTCTTTTTTAAACATAGCCTACAAGTCACATTTTTAACTGTAAGGTCCACTTTAGCACTCCACTAATTTAAGTCAATTAATTCACAGAAATGAAAGATGTTTAACAGGATTTATTGCTGGCCAGAACAAAAGCTGGGTGACAGCACTTACACATACAGAATAGAGTGAATACTGTCATACCTACAGAGGTACTGTGTGTGACAGGGTCTCAGGTCCATGTAGTTGGAAGATACCCTGTCCTTGATGGGGTTGCAGTGCCCTGGAAGGGACAGGTGCATAACTTGGGGGTACTCCTGGATTCTGTGCTGACACTTGAAGTGCAGGTTGATGCCGTGGCCAGGAGCGCCTATTCCCAACTACGCTGGTGCATCCGCTGAAGCCTTTTCTGGATAGAGACAACTTGGCCACAGTCATCCATGCTCTGATAACCTCTAGATTGGACTACTGTAATGCACTCTACATGGGGCTGCCATTGAAGACGGTCCAGAAGTTGCAGCTAATGCAAAATGCAGCTGCTAGAGTGCTAGAGTCCCCCTCCTGCCCAGCCTTGGCACATGGGTCCTCCCACAGAAACTCACCCACATACAAACCAACACACTTCCGTACACACCCACACCAGCACACCCACACAAATATCAACACAACCACAACCACACTAGCACATCCAACATACACCCACACACTCACACGTAGAATCAGTACACTTGTGTGCATAAAATAGAGCTAAAACGAAGCTAAAACAGAAATGTCCCAAGCTTGCCCCTTCTGATTAAGCTTATGGCTAGCACCGCAAGCACACGTCGAGGAGAGGCCAGCTGGTAGAGTTGCCCCTTCCTGCATGGCGTTTTAAGGTGACAGAGTTCATCTGCACAAGCACATGTTGAGAAGAGGCCAGTTGGTGGAATTGCCTCTTCTACTCAGTGTCTCCCAAACCGACCTGCCTGTGCCTTAAGATCAAGTGGTGAGGCCCTCCTGGTCGTCCCACCACCTTCAGTAGTGAGTTTGGTGGGCACCTGCGAGAGAGCCTTTTTGGTGATGGCCCCCAGACTATTAGAATAGTCTCCCCCTCAAGATGTGTCATGCCCCTTCCTTACATATATTTAG
>MTQE01003428.1:8399304-8424643 GCA_014337955.1 Aspidoscelis marmoratus
ACAAATGTTGACAACATTCATAGATGCCTGTACGCATCTTCCCCGGGTCCTTACACATCCATATGTGGCCGTACGCAGCTGTATGCATCCCATAGTTATCCCGTATGCAACCCGTTTCTGTCCCATATGGATCCATACAAATGCGTACGGATGCAGGAAAGACGTGAATCTTCCTGCATTGAAGATTCAAATTTAAGGACATTTGATTCAAATTTGAATATCGGAATTCGGTTGATTCGATCAAATTTTGAATGCATCCAAACATTTGTGACCATCCCTACTTAGCATGACCCCTGGCCTTGTTTCTTCTTCCAAGGCTAGTCTCTGATATCAGTCAAGTATCCAGTCAAGTGCCCAGTCCTATTCTGTCATCCATCATGTCTCCAAGGCCCAATCCAGCCCTCCAGCCTTCACTGTGCAGTTTCCAGTCTCTACCTTCCATCCTTGTGTGGATCAGCCTAACCCAGTGATGGCGAACCTTTTGAGCTCAGTGTGTCAAAATTCACAAGAAAACCTAGCTTAACTCAGGTGCTGTGTCACATCTAGAAATATCCATAATTTTGTGATATTTGTGGCTCTAGTAAAAAAGTTATATTTTTGATGTATGTATTTTATTAAAAGCAAAAACAAATCATTCTTTACATTAGTGACTTTTGTTGCTAAATCTCCAATTGAAAGTTGGTATTTTGTACACTTCAAGAACAAGCAAGCACTACACGCCCAGGTGCCAGGGTGGCCATGTGTGTCACCCAAAAGGGCTTGGTGTGTCACTTGTGACACGCGTGTCATAGGTTGGCCATCACCGGCCTAACCCATACCATTTCGGGACTCTCATCTTCCCAGCTCCGTTGTGCTAACCAAGACCCTGCTGTGGCCCCATACTGAGTTTGGTTTGATTAGATGCCTTCTAAGGTCTCCTGCAACCAAAAAATGTTTTTTTTAATATTTATTTTAATTATATTTCATACATAATGTTGATGCTGATAGAGATTGGGAGATGAGGTAGTTATTAGGCATTATCAAGTCAATCCTGATTTCTTCTGACTGTATGAACAAAGGGGCTTTATTCCGAGCCTCAAAAATGTAGACAATGCTCAGCCCACACTAGCAGTGTGCATGAATGCAATTTTCAGGATCCGCTTCAATTCCAATAGAATATCCAAAGATTCAAATTGATTCAAATGTTTAAAATTCTAATGTATTCATATTCAATTTGAATTGAATACATTCGTATCTATACACATGAAAATTTGATTCGTATTGGAAGATACAAATGCTGACAACATCCGTATGTGTTTGTACGCATCTGTACGTGTCCATGCACATTCATATGCATCCCATTTTCATCCCGTATGCATCCCATTTTCATCCCGTATGTATCTGTACAAGTGCATACAGATATGAATAAGACATGTACGGATACGTATCTAATGTGTACATATCTGTACACATATGAGTGTCTGAATAATTCAAAAATTTGTTAGAATGTTAAATTCAAATGTATAGACATTTGATTCGAATTCGAATTTCCAAATTTGATCAAATTTGATTGAATTTCTAATGTTTTTAATATCTGGACTTATGTTCAGAAACTTTGGCCCTTTCTGGATCAAAGGGCTTCTGATCCAGGTGCTGGGCTTCATGACCTGCGTGTTAACCTGGATTAAGTAGGCCCTCCCCTCATTAGTGCAGCTCCATCTGCAAGAGACAGAGACAGATTAAGAGGCCCTTCATCCAGATCTGTTGTAGACCTGAGGGCTGTATTCTGAATCACAGAGGTGTGCAGATGTCATACCTCTGTGATCTGGAATTACCAGGAGCTGTCATTCAAGGCTAGGAACTTTCACTCCTAACTTTCAGAGGCTGAGGGGTGGCTGCAAAGTCCATGTGAGCTTTGCAGCCTCAGGAGGTCTTGAACCGGATTAGTGCGTGATCCAGATCAGTAGATCCAGTAAATTCGGATGTGCTGATCCAGATCTAAAGTTGCTACATGCAGAAAGGGCCTTTGAGTTTCCTAAATGCATATGGACTTACATTCCTTTTATAGATACTGTAGAAATAATTATTTATTAGGGAAGTACAGATACCACTCAAGAACTAAAAAGGATATTTACCTGTGTATTTGCCTAGTAATATACTAATGCTCAATATTTTTTTAAAGTATTGTTTCTTGTTCCTCAGGTTTGTAGCTTGCACTGGACTTGAAAGGAAGTTCACAAACCCTTTCACATCGGGCTAGGGGGTACTGGCTCTGGTTATCAGCAATGGCTGCCTCCGTACAAGTGACCTTTCTTGGCGTGATCTTGCTAAGGCCTGACACATATAGTCATGAAAATTTACATCTGTAAACGGGACTACTGATAAGGCATTTCTGGATCATAGTCCTTCACTTTCCCCTCAAGTGAAAGGGTGATAGTTTCTGACAAAGGGTGTTCCTCTCTGTGGTGCCAGCTACCATGCGGTGCTTCCTGAGACGTCCTCGTACAGCAGCTATTTGTCTACTTGTGTTCCTGCTCATCATAAATATGAAACCCTGGACCCAAGAGGATTCTGAGATGGTGAGTATAGCACAACTCAGTTGTTATAAATACCTATAGGAAAAATGGATACTAAGAAGACACTAGCTTCCCAACTTTTTAAATCTTTAAGTCTAGTCAGACACTGTATTTAATCATTGTCCAGGTCATTGTCTGTTCTGAAGGATCACACCCAAAATTGCATTTGTGTTTCTTCTGTGGCCTATCCCTCCCTAATTGTGACTATCCTTTAATTAGACTTCCTCAACACTGAGACCGTTTCTGCTCATTAGTCTGTTTTCATTTGCAAGGTATCATAATTCAAGGAGACTGTTAGGAGCTGTGCAGCTTACAATGCCCTTTGGACTGGGAGGAGGCACAGCGTGTCCCTCCAAGGTAGTGGGTAGACAGGGACACTACTTGTCTTGGGTGGGTCAGGAAGCCCATCCAGACTTCTGCGGAGGCTGAGTGGGAGATGGTCAACCAAGCATGTAGCTGCTTTGGCACACCTGAGAAAAAGAGATGGAGCAATGCTGCTTGTCTCAGACAGGCCAGGAAGCCCATCCAGGCTACTGTAGGAAGGATTATAAGGATCTTATCGATATGGTCCAACTGATCCCTAGCCTTTTCTGTGCTAGCAGTAGTTAAGATGATTGCTCTTCAAGATCTTACCACATCAAAGATTATTATGGCACATCAATGGCAAAGTCTCCATCGCAGACTTTGATCCAGTACAGTTTCCTTCAGTAACAGTGGGAGGGTTCAATTTCAGCTTTTTCTTACAGATCTGGAAACCGGTAAATATCAAGCAACCAGATACAGAATGTTTCCAGGCCTCTGACTAAATGGGACAATGTTGGATTCTGCTCTGACTTGTAAACACAGAAGGCACCAAAGCCATCACTTGTTATGTAGGGATGTGCACAAATATTTTGTTTTGTTTTGTTTTTGTATTCAGTTCATATTTAATCAAATCCAAGAAAATGCATAGTCGTTCAAACAGATCTCCTTCAAATGTGGTAGGATTTAGATTCAATATGAATTCCATACGAATTCCATACAAATCCCATACATATCCTCTCTGAACGCGCCAAATCCACCCTGAATCCACTCTGAATACGCTCTCAATCCACTTTGAATCCCTTCTGGATCTGTTGCAGATGTGACTGGGACAGCCATTTTCCCACCTCTCCAGATCCACAAATACAATAAATATTCATACACATGTTCCGAAGCATTCAATTCAAATTCAAATAGCAATCTTCAAATTTGCCAACATTCTGTCTGAATTTGGACAAATTTTTAATGTTATGAATACTTGCGCACTATTTGCAGTTGTAATTAATGACACATGGAATCAATGGAGCACTCGCAACCACTCACAATGTAGAAGTCCAGTTTAAAGGCTGCAATTATGTAGATTCCTGTAGCCAGATTTTTAGGAATTAAGAGTGACCGCATCTGGCACAGTGGTCAAAGGCATTAGTAGGTGGTCCTAGACACTATCTCAGCCTGAAGCATAGTGGTGATTCAACCAGTACTTCCAAACTATCCACCTACTCCTTTGGAAAGATACGTATAATAATCCAGTCAAGAGAAAGCAAAGTGCACAGTTCCTGAACACAGTGATTGCCCCTGCTCAAGTTCCCATAGACCTGCACAATTCATCTTCAGCGTATAATCTTTAGCATAAGCCAAGGGTTTGTGTGGCCTCCCTTCATTCAGATGCAACAGAGGAACAAAGCTATGTGTCATCTGCGTATTGATGATACCAGCTACTTTTGTATATGTTAATCAGCACCGAGGCTATTTCAGGTGACAGGCACTTAAACCTCATTCATATGGTGAAAAACTATGCATTGTGAATAGGCAAGATGTTTTATAACCTAGTTGTTGTTAATCCCTGCATTGAATCCCTATATGGTGTTGGCCTGATTTCTGCAGAGAAAAGCAGTGGTTGCTCCTAAAATTGTATTCATAATCATATTTTTTCATTTGCACTTCCCCTTAGCTGGGCTGCAACATTCCACTGCCAGTTCTGGTAAGGTTAACAACCCTATTATAGCCTGGTGATAGTGTTAAATCTAGGGATAAAAAGGAACCAAATTGCCCTTGATTCACAGGTGTTCTGTAAAAAAAAAAAGTTTTAAAAATCTTAACTATTCCTATTTATTTCTTCACAGAAAGCAATAAGACAGTGGGCTCATGCTGTGGGGTTAGAGCATCTTCGAACTGCCTGGAATCTTCATAGCTTCCAAAAACTTATCAACACCTCCAATTTCCTGAATGTGTCTTATCGTCATCTTGCTGGCATACCTCCACTTCAGAAAAGTGAGTGCTATAAAGCTCCAACAGGGAGAGGAATAAGAATGAAAGCTGCAACACTAGGAAAGTGCAAGGAATTTGATGCACTTTTTAGAGAAAGGAGACATGCTGGATTTCTTCTCTGGACCAAATCCTCAAAGTATGGATCCTTACAACTGTTTTCAAACAGAAATGCACATTTCTGTAAGCTCAAACACAAAATGTATACATCATTCATCTTTATTTTTGCATGTGTATCTGTGTGTGGATTCATGTGCACTGGGACTGTGGTCACACCTTCACCTTAAACTTTCTTCAGTCCATCTTTAGCTCTGACTGCTCACCCCTTTTCATTCCTACCCATTTTATATGTGGACTTTCCACCCTCCATTTGGAGTTTCCTGAATGGAAAGTCCAGAAATAAAGCAGGCAGAAGTGACAAGGTGTGAGCGTCAGAGCTAAAGATGGACTGAAGAAGGTTTAAGGTGAAGGTGTAACCACGGCCAGGAACTGAAAGATGTCAACCTTGATAGCAAACTGGAAAAAGTACTGTAAAACATCCCAAGGATTAAAAAAAAAAAAAGCAAGTTGTTGTTTTTAATGGACTGCATTGCCACAGAGATAAAAGGTCAATTTTAGGAGACCCAAGCCTGTATGTCTCTATGAACCAAAAAGACATTTCTGTTAGGATTTTATCTTTTAGACTCTGTTCCAACATGCTAATTAAACTGTCAAGTTCCTGACAGTTTTTAAAGATTCTGTACCTTTTGTGGACTAAAGTTCTCAAAAGCGAAAAGTGCTTTGTAATGCTGCCGTATTTCTACCTTCAACCTAAGATTGATCTGTGACATCAATCATATCTTTATGTTTGTTCAAAAGGCTGTTTTTGTTCTTTTATTAATGCTAATGCTGACCTTATATTGCCAACTAGTGGTAAAAAGGAGCTACTAGTCCTTCCATTAATTTCCTCATACTCCGTATATGCAGTAGAGGAGGAAAACAACTAAAGGGTGCATCCCCACTAAAAGCTTAATCCAGTTTCCTTAAACCGAAATAATAGAACCAGATACAAATGCGAATTTGCCTGTTTGCATTACTTTTAACTTAATCGCGTTGGATCCGGATTCTGAGGATCATACATGACTCAAGGTGGGACTCAAATGGCTACTTTTTAAAAGCAGCTTTTCGGGGCTGTCCTGCCCTCTTCGTCCTGACATGGATGCACCACCCATAAGGGACCCCTTCACGGAGCCTAACTGGGTGGCTGGGTGGCTGCCGCTTCCATGGATGGAGGAAAAATGGCAGCGGGCAGCCAGCAATTCTTTCCCCTCCTCTCCCCATTGCTCAGGGCACATAGCAGCAGCAGCAGCAAGTAAAGCCCCTTTGCTTTAAACATTCACACAGAACCTCAGCTGCTTTCCTCCCTTTCACTTTCTAAAGATCAGAACTTTTAGAATTGTGCAAAATTGCAACATTGTTATTCCAACCATCAAGGTGTGAAGTGGTTCCATCGGTACAGTGTAGCATCGCTGTTAAGTGGATTTTTACACTAAAATCACTGTCTTTGGAAGCAAGCTATTGGGAGAGGGAAACCCTAAGCATGGATTCTCATCCCTTAAAATGGTACTGTCCACACAGTAAAAAATGTAAAACATTTCAAGTGCACGATCCGGAGTGAGACCTGTTGAAATCAGGATTGAGATTCACCACGCTTTGGGGTGGTTTAACATGGGGAAAGGGTGTTAAGCCAAACTGCCGTGCGGACTCCGAGGACTGAAAACCTTTTGAATTCGAGATAAGGTTGCCGTGAAGACACGGCCATAGTTTCTTCCAACTAAAGTAATCAAACTTTTTAAAGGTCCCTGGAATAAAGAGGAGGCTGTGTTTGCTGACTGCTGAAGGGAGAATAGGGCATGCGGTAACACAGTTCCTTTTCTCTCCATCTGCTTAATATTGTAAAAGAGAGGGGGGTGGCCAATGTGTTGTGATGTGTCAACAGTGCAATCTCTGCAGGTGTGCATAGCTCCAAGCCGTGTAAGTCCAGTACAGTAAGTCCAGGAAGGTCCTTCACCTGTCTTTGTAGCAGACAGAACAGGCATGGATTGCTCTCAGTTGGGCCCTTCTGGATTTTCATAAAGCCAAGTTATAAATTTCCCTAACACTAAGTTATGTTTAATAGACATTTATGTATAAAGCTGCAAATTTAGGCTGATTTTCAGGGAAGGAGAAGCAAAATCAGGTTATGCAGGAGAACTTGATATTTTACAGATCTTTTGTGTATCCCTGCTTCCTCGCAAGCATCTCTTTTCACGTTTTAGAAGTACAGTCTGGGGAAGTATAAGAGCAAGTGCCCTTTTCTATTCAAGGTCTTTGGTCTTCCTGAAATACACTGCTACTTTCTGAGACACTTTTTTCCATTACCCTGCATCCTGACTGCAAGAGGTAGTTGTTTACTTATTGCAGCAAAATCATCTAAACTAATTGGGCATCACATGCCAAAATAGTTCCATTCTTCTGTTTCAGATTCTTGTTGGCAATCACAACTGTTTATTGACTATTTATTGGCATGGGTTTCTTGTAGATTTGTGGGCAAACACAGAAGTTACATTTAGAAGTGAGAATAAATAATATCTATTGACCTGCCTTGCATGCTTGAAAATATATGTTCCTTTTTTCAGAATTCCTGACTGTGGGGCTGTGTTCTGTCAAGCGGAAGCGAGGAAATTATCTCATGGAAACACTGAGGTCTGTTTTTGAACAATCAACGAATGAAGAACTGCGGGAAATGGTGGTCGTGGTACACTTGGCCGATCCAGATCAGGAATGGAAAGCTCAAGTGGTGGGGAAAATTTCCCAAAACTTTGCAGCCCAACTCCTCTTGGGGCGCCTGCTTATTTTTCATGCTCCTTCTGAGTACTACCCTCCCCTGGAAGGCCTAAAAAGGAACTTCAATGATGCAGACGACCGGGTGCGATTCAGGTCAAAGCAAAATGTGGACTATGCCTATCTCATGAACTTTGCAGCCAACCTCTCCACGTACTACCTCATGATTGAGGATGACGTACGCTGTTCCAAGTCCTTCTTCACAGCCATCAAGAAAGTGCTGGCATCCCGGGGGAGATCCTACTGGGTCACTTTGGAGTTCTCCAAGCTTGGCTATATTGGCAAGCTTTATCACTCTAGTGACCTGCCCCAGCTGGCTCAGTTCCTCATGCTCTTTTACCAAGAAATGCCATGCGACTGGCTTCTGGTACACTTCCGCCTTCTTCTTACTCAGAGGGAAGTCCTTCGCTTCAAACCATCCCTTTTCCAGCACATAGGCTACTACTCTTCTTTCCAGGGCACAGCAAACGAGCTGAAAGATGAAGACTTTGAAGAGGACCCCTCTGCACTCCCTGACAACCCCCCTGCAGATGTGATTACAGATATTAAGGTGTTTGAGAGTTACCTACCCAGTAAGGCATATAGCAGTGCAGAAGATTACTTCTGGGGAAAGGCACCCTCTGCTGGGAATTCTTTCACTCTTGTGTTTAAGCAGCCTGTCCACATCTTCCGGATCCAAATCCATACAGGCTCTGAACAGCGCCCTGAGGATTATCTCCGGGCAGGTCTTGTGGAGTTGGGCACCCAGAGGCTGGGTGCTGTGCACTGTAGCAGCTACATTCCTATTGGATATTTTGAACGTGGACATTTTGACAGGCAGAACCTGCAGAATAGTACAGCCTCTGCCCCTGAGTGCATGCGCATTATGGTGACTGAGAGTCAGACTGAATGGCTCATCATAAGAAGCATAAGCATCTGGATAAAGCCTAGTTCATGAATGAACCCTAGTGCTGGTTGCTCTTTGCCAAAATCACTGGCAGATCCTGCATTTCTAATCACAATGAGTGCCTGTACCTATAGAATCACTGAGCTGTGGAGTTGAAAGGGACCACAGGGATCATCTAGTCCAACTCTTTGCACTGAGTCTGCTAACATCAGGTGATTCCCAGCTCTCCAGGATTTTGGTAGCTTCCTGTGTCCGCCTGTGGAGACCCTCTACTCAAATCCTGTGTCTTTATATTTCAGCCAAGCTTTGTGCCTATCATACTGGGTGAAAAATACTCTCTTGCCCATCAGCTTCACAGAGTATTCTAGGAACACACATTCAGGACAAAGTTACGCACATTATTCCTACCGTACTTTGAACCAAGAAAATGGCTTGTTCTGCTTCAGCTGTTAACCTACCTCAGACTCTTTCTCCATCTCTTTCCAACACATGTGTTGTACATTCCATCTTAACTCATTCCAGGTAGCCCAACCCACTTCCTCCCTCACCTGCAAGATGATGTGATCATCTTTTGTTTTTGCCCAAGGTCTTTTGAAACTGCATTCAGGCAACACGTTCAAAAATTAACCCACTTTTGAGACTAAAACTTTTTATAATTTCTAAGTGAATTTTTCTTAGTGAATTTTTCTAACTTTTTCTAAGCGAATTTCATCCACTTTTCAGCTATGGAAAGAAATCAGCTTGCCCTTTTGTTGATGTATTTTCTTCAGTCCAGATATTAATGGAAGATGGATTGAAATGTAGTTGTAGCCATGCCCCCACTCCAATATACTATCTTCTTGAAGCAGATTCAGTCAGCCTTAGGCTGCCATCACACCTCACTAAATTAGTCCATCTTACTGGCAGGCTGGACTCAACTTGAGCTAGCCAGGATAACACCCAATATCTGATGTTGCTATGTTCACATTTTACTGTTCCCAGCCAGAGTCCTATCAGGTCTCCACCCCTCTCCTCCATCACCATACCTCCTGTGTTCTGTGGCTCAACATTGTGCAGCTGAGGTGTATGCACAATTAGAGTCCTCCTCTAATCAACTTGCTCTGCCCTTCCTCTTGCTTGCTAAACATGTTGCCATGCAATGTGCTTAATCTGTCCACAGACTGGGATACCATTCAATAATATTTTTTTTTAAAAAAAGTTTTGTGTAAAAGCACTAGAGGGCAATTTCACTATTCCATTTACTTACCCTCACAGAAGTGGTTCTGTTCTAAATTGCTAATTTGTTGAAAAAGGAAATGGCAGTGGAGTTATGGGGAGTGGCCAAAGGCACTGAGAAGATAAAAGACGGCAGGGGAAACATGCAGAACTGGTGCCCCAACAAGCCATGCACTGACTGATCAATCTATCTACCCTACCATACCACTGGTGCAATGGAGCAGTTCTGGGCTGTATTAACCTTTTTTAAAAAAATTGTGGTAGAGCAATGGGAGTTGATAGAAAGTTCAAAAAGTGGGGTGGCAGCCCTTTCGGCTGCCACCACCACTTCCTTGCCCCACCCACCCAGCTTCTTACCTGCCCACCTGTCTGGCTACCCTTTTGGGCTCTGCCACTGCCTCACTCGCCCAGCCAGCTGCTTACTTGCCCACCTGGCTGTCCACTCTCTCGGCTGCTGACACCACAGCAGCAGGACTGTTTTTAATGCCAAATTAAGCAGTTGATAGACCACAACACCCCCAACATCAGGACTCTCAGGCAATCCAGCCATTTCTGGCAGCTCCCTAAGACATCTACAGAGATCGACTTTGGGTTGTGAAATTTCCTGCCACTGTACTCCACGATTTTCTGAAAAGTTGATAGAAAGTATTGCTGTGTGAAATAACAATAAACCAGTTTTGAAAGTGGGGAAATATTAGCCAAGAGCCCAGGAATAACCTGGTGTTCTTCTCTTTCTGTTACCTCAGTTGTGATGTAGCAGGTCTTCTAATATTCTTGCAAATAATATTCTTGCTAATATTCTTGCAAATAAATCAAAAATTCCCCAAACAATTATAAATTAGTTGTGTTTGTTTCTTCAAAAGAAACGTAACCATGGCTGAAGGAAACATGTGACCCAGCTATTTCAGTGGATTGCCTTGATGCCATATCAGAGCACACCCAGCCTATCACCCTAATATATATAAACAAATCCCTGCCCTCAGACATACAATCTAAACAAAAAGACACAGACACATGAGCAAAAGAGGACAGGGGTGAAAGGGGGGGGTTATTTTATATCATGTCCTTCGCCCCAAGATCCTATGGCACATTACAGCAATAACAAGATCAGTCAGAAAGCAGTAAAACAAAGAGTTTGTTCCCACTCAAAGAATAAAACGCTACCTACAAGGCTATTTAAAGTGCTTTAAAACAAAGCAAACAAGCATTTGGCAATCGCAGTCAACCTAGAAATCTGTCCCCACAGGAAAAGGATTAAAACCACTTCCAAAAAACCCATTGGGGAAAGCAAATCTTTTTTCTCCCTACCCTTTGCCCACCCTCCATTGGGTTTGATCTGATGACGTGGCCAAGGGTGGGAGATCCCAGCTGCCCCTCCCTCCTGAGCCTCCTTCCTTTCTTCAAAAATCAGATCAAAAAGCTGGCGATCAAGCCCCCTCGATTTACACACATATACACACACACACAGCCTGCTCCGGCAGAGAGACCTGTCAGAGGGTGGGCGCCTTTGCAGGTGTGGCAGGAGCTGCTGGGGATGTCCCTTCCTCCCATGGGAGCTGGGCAAGTGAGTGAGCAAGTAAGCAGTGCTGCTGCCGAGGCGGGCAGGTGAGAAGGAGGGATGGACTGAGGGCTGCCAGTTCCTTGCTTCTCCCAGTTCCTGCAGCTTCCCCCCTTTCCCCTTTTAAAGATCAAGGAAGGAGGCGGGGAGGGAAACAGGCAGAATTGCACAGGACCGCTTGTGAAGGGCCAGAATCCTCCCTGCCTCTTTCCTTGATCTTTAGGCAGCCATGTGCGTGAGGGGAAGCGTGGGTGGGAAAGGTTATAAGGTGTTAAGTGGATGAATTGTTACAATGAAACAGTCTACTGCAAAGGGGAAACCTGGCATTTTAAGTGACAAGGAGCTGTCCTGCAGGGTGAAATCCCACCCATTTCATGGCGTATTTGCCTAAATACTGCTGTAGCGTTCCCACAGTAATAAGGAAGAAGCGTTTTAAAAGCAAAAACGGAAAAGAACACCTGAAAAAACAGGTGTTTATTTATTCTGGTTTTTAGCCAACTAATCCTCAGAATACCCCTGAAACTGATTGGGAATGGGGACGAGGAGGATCCAAACCGTTTCTAAGCAGCTTTAAAGGATTGGGGGGTGGGGACAAAGAGGATCCAAACCATTGTTAAACCGCTTTAAAGTGGCAATGGGAACACAGCCATACTGTACTTAAGGATTTTGCAGGGTATTCCAGCATGTTCCCAGGCAACAGTCTGTTTGGCAGGACTCCTTTGCCAAAATACCAGCAGCTTCAACTCCTGCAAGCTTGATGAATATGCAAAAAAAAAAAAAGTGGATGTGGCCAACTCTTGGAAATTCAATAAGGTGTTGTGTCCAAGAAAGCCATGCTAGTCTGGCAGCCCAGTAGCTGACTTGAGGGGAATTTAGAAAACTCTTTATTCATTCATTCATTTATTTATTTATTTAAGTATTTGAGGTATTTCTTCTAGGGATGTGCATAATTTTTGGGGGCATTCACTTCGCACTGAGGTGAATGGAATCACTTCAAATTTGCTTTGAATTTGCTTCAAATCTCTTCTGCTCATCTCTTCAAACCCGTTCCAAATCTGTTCTGAATCTGCTCCAAGGCTTCAAATGAAGGCACAAAAGCTTTCGCTTAGCTTGCAAAGGTCAGTCTTCAAATATAGCCAATATTCTATTTGAATGCAAAGTTTCAACCCTTCACAATTCATGCTGCTCACAATTGCAAAGATGACAAACATTTTTCGCTCTTCTCTAATCTCTGCTACTCCTGATTGTTAGGCATTTCCTATTTATTCAGCAAGATACATTAATACTTTTTACTGTTGGAAGCAATAAATAAAATGACACCTTCACCTTTTAGGCCACATGTCCTGTAAATTATAGTAAGATTTTTGTTTTCACTTCAGAAGAGCCGTGAACCTTACAGATTCTCCAGCTGGATCCATGACTAAAGATTATGGAATTGAGGGTTTTAAATTTGGCTGGAAGGTCTGAGTCTGTATTCAAAGTCTATGTGTTTCTCTTACTATCAGTCTCCACTGCTTGCAGAATCAGCCATAAGTGCTGCAGAGGCAACAGGCAAAAAGCATGCCACACAGCTGAAAAAAAGGCAAGGCAGGCACATTAAGATCACGTCTGCACCTGCCTATCTAAGAAACTCACAATTAATTTTAATGGCAAAATCCTATTTCCAACACCAGTTTCTGGGTCTTCAGTTTCAGCTAAACCAAACCAGAAGTTAATAATTGGTATAAACACAGACTCTGGGATCCAAGTCCATTGTTTTTTACAGCAGGGGTGGCCCTAACACAAAAGCTGATCAGCCACACCACCATATACGATGGGTGATCAGGATTCTGAATCTATGTTTTACTTGCAAACCTCAGAGTTTTTATGAAATCTGCAGTATGTAAGACCAATCAATCAATCAATCAAATTTGCCTTATAGGGACTGAGAAGAGAGGGTCCTATCCTGTTTCTCAGAACTCTCTCTACGTGTCTGCAAGTATTATCTAAATATTTAAAACATATTTTTTTTTAAATTATTTGAATATTTATATTTTGCCCTTCATCCAAAGGTCCCAGAGCAGGTTACAACAAAAAAGATAAAATATCGCCTTATCATCAAAAAGATCATAAACTATTAACAAATAAATTTAAAAACAAGGTTAAAGCCAGAGAAAAGCAGCAGCAGCTAGATTTTTAAATTTGGGTCTACCAAAGCAAAAAACTCAACATGTGAGTAAATTAATAAGCCAAGGAGTCAGAACCACAAATTATAACTGGATAACCTATGATAAATATTACATTCTACATTCCCTAAAAGCTACTGTAAGCCAGTCATAACAAAGGCCGCGGTTACACCCTGGAGTTTTAATCTGTCCCAGCTGTTTTCAGTCTAAAATGGCTTGGCCACACCTACCTGCTGCCTTCTTCCACTAGGGAGTGGCAAACATGCTCAGGTTGATGGGGAGGCATCCTGGGAGCGTGAGGTGACAGTGGGGGAGGGGAGTTTATGCATGGGGTGGATGGGTTTGCATGCCAGGGAGGTGGTGATGTTGTGGGAGGGCAAGGAACTGGTGGGAGGGGGACATGTGTGGAGGGTTTATGGGATCGGGGGCCAGTGGGGAGCAATGGGGAGGGGGGGAAGATTGGAACGGCAACAGTGATGAGGCAGATAAAGTTTTGCCAAGGGCGGAGAGGAGGGGGAATGGAGGTGGTGGCAACAAGGCAGAGAGTGTCTCTGTGATGGGAAGGCCAGGGGGATTGGAGCTGCAGCAGCAGCAGCAATGATGGGGTAGAGAAAGCCATGCTGAGGGCAAGGAGGAGGGGGAACAGAGTGGCAACAGTGGTGCCAGGACAGAGAGAGTCTCGAAAATGGGGAAGGGGATTGGAGCAGTGGTAGCGGGGCAGAGACAGTCTTGGTGATGGGGAGGACAAGGGGGAACAGGGCAGAGGGGGCGGAGGGCCAAGAGCCAGAGCAGAGGCTTGCCAAGGCATACCATTTTGTAGGCAGGAGCAGGAGCACGGATGGCAGCCTCCTGCTTCCAGTGAGGGTCCTACTTCCCAATCTCACCCTTAACTTGAAAAGCCTCAACATAGGCATTGAACTGAGCCTACTCCATGGAGCTCTTGGCTCTCCACACCTTTTGCTACATCAAATCTATCTCATTTCTGATTGAATGCTGTTCATGTCACTCAAGGGAGGTTAGGGTGTGCGTTTATGATTATTTTTTAAGCCTGCTTGCCAACCTCCATGCCCCCCCTTCCTTTTTTATGTGCTTTTCTTCTTCATGCAATTTTTTTTTTTACTAAAATAATAAATTTGTGTAAAAACACCAGATAGAGGAATCATACACATAAACTGAGAGAAGGGGAGGTCCCTCTTGAACTTCATGTGTGCTGATTGGCCAAAAAGAAAGACTGGACTCCACCCACCACAAGACAGTTCAGCCTCCTTTAGCCCATCCTCCTGCTCACAATGAGGAAGTGAAGATGGCCTGGAATGCCAGGATGGCCTCTAAAAACAGGACTCCAGGTTAAGACGGCCTAGAGGGATAGGCCAGCTTGGAAAATGAATTAAATAAAAATAATGTAATAACCCGATAAAAATAAAAATAATGTGAGTAACAACCTCAGGTCATCCTAAATCACTTATATGACCACAGCCCTAGTACTCTTGCTGTTCCAGTACACTGACCAGTGCAGACTCACCCTTAGGTTCTCACAGAAAATATCCATCCCCCCTATGTTTTTATTGCAGTCTGCTTCACACTGTATGGTTGTCAGTTTTCTACATTTCACTAATGTATACAATGAATCCCTGTAGGCCAAGTCAATTAACATGTTTATTTCCCACAATATTGAACATGTGCTCCTTATATGCCAAATGATGATGGTTTCTGAATGGAAACAAAGCCATCCTGCAGGGAAGTTTAGCCAAAGCACATGCCATTTAATGCTTATATCCCATCTGTTAGGGACACCTCTCACAAGCTAAATTGAGGGAAACCACTGTTGTAAAGCCTTGCTGTCACTATTTGAAGCTATGATATATTGAGAAGGTTGGGAGTGGCAATCTAAGCAGCAAGGTAAACTCAGGTGAGTCCAGCTGGAGCCCAATTTGTTAGCTGTCCTGGCTGTCAAATTCATCCCCTCATATAGAAAGGCAATATCAAATGTTTTCAAAAACATCCAAAACAGCATTTTGCACATTCCTAATCACAAGTAATGCACACTAATCTACTGACTTGCAGGAGAAATGAATTAGTTTCCCTTCTCACAGTGATTTATGAACTGCCTTACCTGAATGCCTACTATTCCATAGGCAATGCCTTTAGTAATGGCTAACTCTCTTGTAAATATGTTGAGAATTTTGCTATAACAGCCCTGTAGTGAATAAAAAGACCTAATAAAATCTTTGCCATCTTGTGGAAATCATTCCAAAAATGCAAGATACTTTAGTACACTGGTTAATTATGAATATAAGACTTTCTTCAGAGTATGACTTTTAGAAAATGTTATCTACAAAAGATCCTTACTTAGAACAACCTTTTGTTTTATAGCAACACAATAAGGCATGCTAAGGGGAACATTGCGCCATATATGATGGAGCTGCCCACTGCTAGTTTTAAAATAAAACTTTTGCAAGGATTAGTAAGATCATCCCAGAGAAAATACACTTTAGTCCACAGTGTTCCCTCTTGAATATATACAGTTCTGCAAATCAACTTGTTAAATACAGATATCAACTTGCACATCCACTAGATTATTAATTGCTTGAAACTGAAAGAGCAGATACACTTACTCTACATAGTAGGACTACGGTCACACCTTTAATCACTTTTGAAGTCTTCCTTTAACCTCAGGGAACACATTGCAAGGTGCTTTTTTGGTTCTTTTTTAAAATATATTTTTAAATTAATTTTGAAACAAACAATACATACTTGATGGAAAAATGCAACATATTCAACAAAGTCAAAATATAAAACAGTCACAAACAAACTTGCATTTGTCTAGGTCTGCCACCCCCGCCCAGATGGCAAACCTCAGCGGAGGAGGCATTCCGGAGCATGTCAACCCTTCTAATCTCTCTAGGCAAAACAAGTACCATGCCTGTGGGGGCGATTTCCGTGCTTTGAGGGCAAACCTCAGCATAGGAGGCACCCAGGGGCATGCGATCCTCCTCCAGAACTGCCTCACTTCACCTCCCTGAGGGAGTTGTAAATAGGCTGAAAACATTCTAAGGGCTCTTTCTATTGCAAGTGTATATCACTTCAGCCCAAAAAGGGTTAATTTTCTCTGTATATTAGTGCTGCAGTTTGGGAAATGCTGATTGGTTAACTCCGCTATAATAGTTTGTATGTCACGTGCTCTCTGCGCTCTCTCTCTCTTCAAGTAAGTAAAAAGATGGTCAGTTTGGTTTAGTGGTTAGGGAGATCGACTCTTATGTGAGAATACTGGGTTTGATTCTGCCCTACCCCATGAAGCCAGTTGGGTGACCTTGGGCTAGTCACAGCTCTCTTCTGAGCTCTTGCAGCCCCACCTACCTCACGAGGTGTTCTGTTGTGGGGAGAAGAATAGAAAGCTTTGTCAACCACTTTGAATCCCCTTAAATGGGTGGGAAAGGTGGGATAGAAAAGCCAACTCTTCTTCTTCTGATGTAAATAAGCTATAAACCTCACAAGTTTAGATAAGTCAAGTTATGTTGAAACAAATCAAGAAGTTGTATGCTTCAAGTCTGTTCTTAAACTAAAGTTCTTCTACTAGTATAGTTTTTCTGAGTGTAAAAGAAGTCAACACTTTTGTACTTTGGTTATTAGTACAGGAGGGGAAAACTCCTGCATGGTGGATCTGCACCATGTGGAGCCCAGTGCATGCTGGAGTTCCCCCTACCCATATATGTAGGCGTAGTACACTTAAAACTGCTCCACACTTATCCTTGCACCCTAGGATAGGCCAGGTGGAGGAGACCATATGTCTGGCAGCACAGGCAAGCTTGTAGGCTGCATTGCCTGGTTGGGGTATGATTAATGTTAATAAGTTCTTAGAATAGTGGCATATATTGAATGCACCAGTGAAAAGAAGAAACAGATAGTTTAACACCAAAATTCTTTATTCAAAAGAAGATAAGTGCTATAGTTTATAACATACGGCTTATGACACAGTGTTAAGGAATACCTTCCTACACTAACACTTTTGAGTTTATCAGGGAGATCTGATTTAGGGGTACTGATAATTGCAGTGGAAATGCTGTTCTTATTTCTTCTCCAATAATTGGAGTACACTTTTTTAATTGAAAAAGTGTTCTCATTTGATAGTTAGTAGAGTGAACAGGCAAACAAGTTACTCTGGACTGATAATTTCAGTCATACACTATGGGTGCTTTTCCACTGAAGTTTTTAAGCAAACTGAAACTGAACATTCCCAAAGGATTAGAGCAGTGGTTCTCAACCTTCCTAATGCTGTGACCCTTTAATACAGTTTTTCATGTTGTGGTGACCCCCAAACTAACCCTAACCCTAACCCCCAACCATAAAATTATTTTCATTGCTACTTCATAATGACCCCTAGGTGAACCACTGGATTAGAGGAATCCACAGTTTCTGAGGATTGAAGATCCCTAAATCCGGTCTCTCTATATTTGGATAAAAAGTACTCTCGCAATGGGATTTACAAATAATTCGCAGTTTCTGTGAGTGCAGGAAGGGGCTTTCCCTTCAGTCCCCTCTGTCTCAAGAATCACCCATTATTTGCCTCCTTTTTCCCAGCTGTAAATGCTAGAGCAGAGCTGGTAGCTGCTGTTGTAATATGAGGAGAGATACAAATGTAACAGCAGTCAGCAGAGCAGCTCATTCAAAATACACATCCTTCCCACTTTTTTCTCTCCCTCTGTCACTTGTGCAGTAACTAAAGGTAATCGATCCTCCCTTCTCCTCCCACCCCACTTTATATCTCCCCTCCCATCCCCTTGCTGATTTTAGTGAATCCAGGGAAAGTATGATTTTAAAGAAACAGCCATCAGAAAGACTTTGCCCTTTTGTGCTCCGCTAATGGTCCGCAAAGCTGCTGCCTGCGCTTCATCTCTCCTCCCTCACTTCTTTCCCCATAGCTATCTCTATTCTATTATCTTAATCAGGGGCAGGATTACAGAGTTTGGATCCCCACCCCATCAGGGTATGATGCAAAAGAGAGGGGGGAGGAGTCTCTCCCCCCATAAATTCGCATAAAAATCCAAAAATAGGAACATGATGAAATGGATTAAATGCTGATTAAATTAACCAGGATTTAAAACTTCAGTAAAATAGTGCAGTGGATGCAGCCCAAGAAATACTAACTACCATACTGTAGTACGGTTAGTATCTAAGCAATAACATTTTGTTTAGCCCTTTTCCTGTTTTTAGTGTCCACTGTGCAAGTGCATTTAATCAGAAACAGATACTAGAAATAACTAAATTAAAGCAGTTGAAGAGAGTTTCCCATCTATTCCTATTGTCCAAGGCATTTCTATTTACACTAGTCATAGAACAAACTATTTTAGCTGCTGAAATTTGATATTTCTTCACTGAATTGACAGTGAATTACACTGAGTTAACTTCACTAATTTACAGTGAAGTTACTGCTTCAGTGTAAATTAGACACATCTTTATAAAACTGAAACATGGGCCTCTAGAAAGCTGGTGCATCCACGCTGCCCCCCCTCCCCCCGCCAAATGGTGCCAATAGCATCTTAAATACTAACAGTCTTTCATGGTTAGATCCTTCTGTGGCAGATCCTCGTGTGCAGTAAAACTGGCAGTGTTGGCAGACCCCTTAACTGCACTCTGCCACTAAATGGCTGTTGCACCTTCTACTTTTTTGCTAAAAAGTGAAAGTGTGAAGATAGTTGCACAAGATGCTACTAATCAGAGAGACTCACCTCTTGATTAAGAAATTCGGGTTCTTCTTGCCTACAGCGTTGCAAGTCCAGAATAATTCCCGTTGGCTCATTAGTGGTTCGGGTGCAGCATGCATGTGGCCAGAGGTCATCTGGCTGATTTGCCCGAAAATAGTGGCACTCTGCAAAATCAGCAGGCCCTAAAATGCCACAACATGAAAACTAAAAGAGAATAAAGCTATTATCGTAAATACATCATCAAAGCGCAGGGACAAAGGCAATGGCTGTTTGCTGACTCTGAGCAACTTGTCCACCTACAGTACAACCATGTGGTCTCTACCAACTGCTAGCAACTCTCTTTTGGGGACTGAAGCAGAAAAAAGGAGGCCAGATGAAACACCTTTAACAGCTGCACAGAATCAGGAATGTCATTGATGTTGCTTACAAGAAGTAGTACATCTGCTGAAATTCCCTCTTCTTTAGAACTACTAAAAACACAGGATTCCTGTCTTCTCTTTCATTTGACAGTCTTAACCAGACTTTGTTCTAAGCAACATAGTGTCTCACCAACTATCTTCCCACAGTTATTAATGGAATCAGAGCTAGTGTATTGATGAGGGCAGGGCTTGTTTGTACTCAGTGTTTTCAATTTCAACCAGATAATTTTCTTGCAACATAGACAACAGTCTTGTGGGGACATAACACTTACCACCTTTCTTAGAGTAGCCATCAAGGTAGCTGTTACATCACTAGGACGCAGGAGAAGGGTGAAGGAAAGCATGCCAAGGCCTCTCCATCTCCTGGACCACCACATTGTCTCCCTTCTCTCCCTATTCCCTTTCACGTGTGTCTTATTTAACATCACAGTATTTACTGGATTGTGTCTTGTCTAATGTTATAGAATATACAGAATCACAACCCCAGAGTAGAATAGGTTTTTTTATTAAAACAAGAACTGCCATGATCCTTACTACAGTTATAACAGGGCCCCAAGGCTGAAGATTAGGGAATGTTTCTAAATTCCACTTGACCTTGGCCTGCTCACCTTCACATGCCTGAGGATTATGTTGCCTTGTCCTCTGAAGCAACTTTATTATCTGAAGCAATTATCAATTATTATTACATTCAATTTAATTTTGCTATTATGGATTTAGTACTGTTGCTGAGTGGCATCAGCGTCTAACAATTCAGACTCACTAAAATCATTTCTGATTCATTTCTGTTGATTTTGCTAGATCTAATAACAAGACTGCCCATTGTATACATTTCAGAAATGATTGAGTGGAAGAGTACAAATATTTCACAATATAAAAGCTAGTGGTAGGGGATTAAGGATTTTCTCTTATTTTCTGGAACCTTAAGCCATTAGCTCAGTGGTCATACTATACACTAGCTCTCAATATGTCAATAGTATAGGGTTCTGAATATATCAGCTTCTTGGCAAAACTCTACCGTGATCATGAAAAGGTTCCAGGATCTTGAGAATGTATCAGAAGCATTGTCTCCTTCATAATACTCCTCCATTTTGGACCGAAGAAAATTATCTCGAATCTAAAAAGATAATAATGCAGGGTTATTTTTATAACTCCCATTTGCTCCAGCCATTGTTGTCCAAAACACCCAGGTTATATAAGGTGAAATGCGGGACCAGGTAACATCATTCTTGAAAAGGATATTTGGGACACAACTAAATGCTCATCTTCATTTGATGAAAGGCAATAGCAAACATTCAGTGTCAAAGGTGGATACAAAGGAAATCATAGCTAGAAATTCCTACCTGTGGCCTCAAAATTCCACCAGCAGCTATTTTCATCTCACTCTACTTCAATTTTCATAACTTCATTTCCCTATAATCTTTGGAAGAAGATTATTGCAGTTTTATTCTGTTTGATGTTCATTTATTACTGATCCCTGGATTCTTAACATGGTATTTAAAAATTGCAAAATAGTTTCTTGGGTTTCTATTTTCCAATTTATTCCTTTATCCAGAGCTACCATAAAGAGGCAGGTAGTCAAATCTGAAATTGCTAGCCTCTTAAAATTTGGGGTAATATTGTTGGTTCCAGAAAAAGAAAAAGATGAAAGAATGTACTGTACTCTTATTTTATTCCTAGTACAAAAAAAGAAAAAAGAAAGGCTCATGGCTTGCTGTATTTGAAATACTCTACAGTATGTTAACTTCTCTGTATTAGACTCAGTGCTCCAAATCCATCCCAGTTTTAACATGGGTTTTTGGCTGACTCGGATTAAAGCCAAGCGAAGGAGGACAGCCAGCGGCCCGGTAAATGAGAAAGGGGGTGTGGCCCAGCTGCGGGCTGTCCTCCTTCGCTCGGCTTTAAACTGAGCCAGCCTTTTCTTTCCCTCTGTTGAAACAGGGGAGGGAAAAGGAAGGAAGGGGGAAAGAAAGGGCTGGCTCGGTTTAAAGCCAAGTGAAGGAGGACAGCTGGTGGCCGGGTAAGTGAGCAAGGGGTGCGTGGATGCGGCCTCTTTGGGAACAGCACGACATGTGCTCAGTGCTGTTCCCAGCCTCTAACCCAACCCGCAGAAGAACCCGGATTACTCCAGATCAGAGTAATCCAAATTTGCTCCATGTTTACAGGCAGGTGGGAACGCGGCCATAGACTGGGTAAACTCATGAAAGGAAGAAAATTCTTCCAGGCAGGATAGAGGAGAAAAAAGCAAATGAAGGAGGTCTTTCACCAGCTCCCATTGGTGGTCTCTTCCTCCCAACCTTCCCCCATTGTTGGAGATTAATTTT
Organism: Aspidoscelis marmoratus; assembly: GCA_014337955.1. Lineage (NCBI taxonomy): Eukaryota > Metazoa > Chordata > Lepidosauria > Squamata > Teiidae > Aspidoscelis > Aspidoscelis marmoratus. Next base: position 8,421,274 of record MTQE01003428.1, read on the forward strand.
ATTTCATGTAATCTCTTTGTGTTGGAACCTGGGGATGAAGATCTATAATCAAACAATCAATCATCAAGGGTGGACCATGTCAATGAGTCCCTCCCCTACTGCTAGTAATCTGTCCTCTATCAAAGCAAAGATAATATCCAGCTACATGTTTGGGTTGTGTACTATACAGTTGGAGCTTCAGGGATGTCACAGAGGCCTGAAGACCTGAGTTGGTCTACTAGAATGGCGTTTCAACATAAATATTGAAATTCCTGACAACAACCCTTTTCAGTCTCTCAGCCCAATGACCCTATAGCCCTCTTAAACTCAGATGGAGAACAGATTATCTGTCTTGGCAAGAAGGACAGAGTTTCCATGCATTCAGATAAAATTTAGCAACAGCTCAGGTGACATCCCAAGAACTGTCTGAACCCAAGAATCTGTTCAAATGCTTTGCTCTTATTATGCTGTGCAGCAGGTAATATAATGCAATATATGGTAATGATTTTACCACTTGCAAGCAAAGCTATAGAATTAGATGGAGATGATTCTGTTAAAAATGCTTCTTTTTATTTTAATTTAAAACTCTCTCATTTAAATCTATTGATTTTGTTTTCGAATTCCTTTGGTCAGAAACAACAATAAAACTTGTTTCAATGTGATTGGCTTCATGGACCACGGCAAATCTTCTTCTTATCCTCATCATTTTGCAATAATGTTGCACAGATATCCTGAGACAGCTGAGTAAGCAAGAATCCACAACCTCATTCACCCAGGTCTCAGCAGTGCATACCAAGTGTCAGGGCTGCATGTGACTGTTGACTCCTGACCACAACCCCTTCATCCAGAATTAAGTCATGGATGACTGATAACTTGTTAGAACAACCTGAAATACAAAATCAACATCACAGTTGGTAGAAGGATGACAGACATCACCCAGTTCTACCAATGGAAGAAAGTTCAGAAGGGAAGTATTTAAAGGTTCCAAATCTGGAATGCAGTTAAAAATCATCCCTATTTGAATGCAGCTAGGCATGCAGCAAAGAAATGTAAAGATGAATATTGCTCCCCAAATTTGTTTCAACTATTACCTTTTGCCCGTGAGCATAGATGAATGCTGCTGTTGAAACCTCAAGAAGCAATAGCAGTAGGAGCAATAAAAAATACTGTGGGTCAAAAAAGCAGAACAAGAATCACTTAAAAATTCAGCAACTCTTTGCAAATACTAATTGATCATTATTGTTTCTGAGGCTGAAAAGGCTGGATCCCTTTAGCCCTATTCCACAAACTCTGCAGCTACTATAATAGCATAACTTATAATCTTTTTGCCCCCAAGGCTGACTGTTTGCCACACTGAAACAAATAGCCTGGCGTCTCTCTTAGCACTTCCCTCCTGCCCCCTGCTAAGACCTTATTTGTCAGTTCTTCCCAGCCTGTCTACAAGACTTACAAGTATCAACTTGCCACTTTTTTCAGTGATGGCTCCACAGCAACCCAAGTATGCCAGGACTGTAATCACCGCACCTGTAACCACGATCACGTAGCGTCCTGCATTTAGGTAAGGATTGGAAAACAGAGTCCAAATAAATTCTGGGTCAACCAGCAGCCAGATGCCCAGACCCAAGAGGGCGATGCCAGCAAGCTGGAAAAAACACACACAAAGATAAAGTAACTACCTGGGTTAAGAAGCAATACATCATGGTATAAGATAAACAGAAGAAAAAGAATAAATTTTATTAGGAATTAATGGGTAACCCAATCAACATTATACCACCGCATTATAAACATTATCAGAAGAGGTGGTGACAGCTACCAGTCTGGATGGCTTTAAGGTAGGGTTAGACAAATTTATGGATGACAGATGTATCAATGGCTACTAGAACAAATGCCTAGGTGCATCTTTCAGGCTGAGGGGGGGGGAGGAAATGGGGCGCTTCTAGGGCCATCTGCTTCTAGGGCCATCTGCTGGGACTCGAGAGCAGGAGAAGGTTTGTCCTTGTCTCTGCTTGAGATGCCCATGAGCATTTGGTGGGCCACTGTGTGCGACAGGATGCTGGACTAGATGGGCTGTGGCCTGATCCAGCAAGGCTTCTCTTATGTTCTTATGTTCTTATCATGGTGCCATTCTTAGCATTCCCTTTTCAGCCCCCAGCTAAGGCCTTTATTATTGTTATTGTTTGTTTGTTTGCATTTTTATCCCGCCCTATACCCAAGGGTGGGTTACAACACATAAAATGAACTCATTAAAACCAAGAACACATTAAACATTAAACATATTAAAACAATGGCAGTGTCTGAATGCAGGGAAGAAAAGGCTGTTCCTTTACTTAGCCGAACACCAGGATAAAGAGGTGTGTCTTCACTGCTCTCCTGAATGCATAAAGTGAAGGTGTCTGACACACCTCAGGAGGGAGACTATTCCACAGTCTGGGAGCCACCACTGAAAAGGCCCTGTCCCAGGTGCCCACCCCTTTTGCTGCTGTGAGTGGTGGTACAACCAGGAGGGCTTCCCCTTCAGATCTTAGGGCACAGGCAAATCAATATGGAAGAAAGCGTTCCTTTAGATATTTGTGGTCCAAGTGGTTTAGGGCTTTACAAGTCAAAGTTAACACCTTGAATTGGGCTTGGTAGCGAACCAGCCATAGTTGGGAGTAGACACTCTTGGCCATGGCCCCCACCTGAGCTTCAAGCATTAGCGCAGAGTCCAAAAGCACCCCCAAATTTTGCACCGGTCCCTTTCAAGGCATTATGACCCCATCCAGGACAGGATGTCTCCTAACTTCACCCAGTGGCACACAGCACCTCCATCTTCTCTAGATTCAGCTTGTTTATTGGCCCTCATCCAGCACATTACAGCCTCCAGGCACCTGCCAAACACTTCAACCACCTCTCCTGATTCAGATGGCACAGAGACAGAGATAGAGCTGGGTGTCATCTGCATATTGATGGCACCTCACTTCAAATCTCCTGATAACCTCTCCCAGCAGCTTCACAGAAATGTTAAAGAACTTGGGAGATAAGATGAACTCCTGAGGAACCCCACAGGTGAGTTCCCATGGTGTCGAACCAAAATCTCCCACAAACGTGGTCTGGTATCGGCCATGGAGATAGGAGCAGAACCAGTGCAATGCATTGCTTCCAACTCCCAAGCTCTGTAGCCTTTCCAGAAGAATACCATGGTCAATTATATCAAAAGCTGCTGAGAGGTGCAGAAGAACCAATAGGGTTGCACTCCCTCTATCTGTCTCCTGGAGAAGGTCATCAACCAGGGCAACCAAGGAAGTTTCTGTGCCATAACCAGGACTGAGGCCGGATTGAAATAGGTCTAGATCAGAGGTGTTAAACTAAATTTTGCCAAGGGCCGGATTAAAAAAAAAATTACTGTGAGGGC
>MTQE01003428.1:8444009-8458840 GCA_014337955.1 Aspidoscelis marmoratus
AGAGAGAGAGAGAGAGAGAGAACGAATGGCAGTTATTATTGTCATAGGATTCTCCAGTTATTGTAAAACTATAATTTCTCCTGGCTTCTATCAGCATGGCCAGTGTTGGAAGATAACAGACCACACTCAAGCCTGCAAAATCCACAATTGCTGCTTCACCACTTCTTATTGAGGCATTTCTTGGGTTAGGAATTTTTCCTTTCTCAAAGTCAACATTTGAATAAATCTAAAACTGATTAAACAAGTTATTTCTGCATCAAGCAGAACTATTAGCAATCAAAAACTGCTCTGATATAAATGATAGAAGCTAACAAATGGGAACTCAAGGAAGAACAAGCCAAATGTTTGTTTGCAGCTCCTTGTTACCAAGTCAAAAGCCGACACTGGAGTTTTGCAATTCATTGCAAATCTTTTACAATGTTGCAATACAAAAACTTTATACTTTTAATACTTGTATATACAGTAATCATTTGGGTGACATGTAAATGTTACATATATTAAACAATTATGCTAGCCTACAGCTTTATGATTCTGAGAGTAATGTTTTGAGATGTCTAAGCAAAATATAACCCTTTTGGGGAGCTGGCAATTGGATTGAGTCCACCCATCTACCAGGATGAAAATCTAATCAGGACAGTCATATTTAATAACCACAAATTACTGCTTGGATTTTTGGTTGATTTGATGTTTTCTATTATATAACTATTAATGATCTGATTATGCATCACTCACATGTTTTCTATGTGCTAATATATATTTAAATGACACTCTTGGAACAAAAAAGTTATTTATAGAATAACATCCATACATAAATGGAGTTTGGGCTTTTAAGATCCAAAGCGCTCTTACAGGAATGACTCCTAATTTTTGTAAGGGGATCACTCCATTATATTAGAACTCTCAGGGAGGTAAAAGTTCAACAACAGTTTTTTTAAAAACTGTAAAAAATAGTTTTTTTCTAAAAAATACAGAACAAAATGAGGAATGGAGGGACATTAGGGACAAAGCCCTGGCTGAACAGACACATCTTTAACCAGGCACTGAAAGGTATGTAATATTGCAGGACAAGCATGGTAGACCAGTACAGCGTCCAATTAACTCAAAATCTCAACAAATAAACCAACTTTCAGAATAATTATCTTCAGATGTTTTGAGCTACAGATCCTGACAGGTGAACCAGCAGAAACACTGGGTGCTCCTTGGTCATTTTCTGCCTCTCAGCCATACCTAATTTTTAAGACTGTTCTAATGATAAAACGGGATGACAGAGAAAACCATGTGTGCTGCATTGTGCTCCATGGAAGAAAGACACGACGTAAAAGTAAGATAATGCAAAATACTTAGAAGGCACCAGGACAGTAAACAGCAAGTTTGATCAGAGGATTTTACTCCTTGTGAGCACATGAGGAAGTCAAATAAAATACTCGGATGTCAGTCTTTAAAATGGCACCTTCTGTGAGTTGCAAAAAATGATGCAAAGGTTTCTTAAAAGAGTAAAGTTCTTATTCTCCAACTCTGATTAACACTGAGCAGGGAGGATATCCTATCAGATAGGTGGAGGAGTGTTGAGTTTTGTGTAGTGCCAGGAAAGTGAAGAGGTTTTCTGAGAATAGAGGGGATAAACTAATTTTTCCAGTTAAGTAATTTCCTTCCAGACTGGTTGAGGTTTACAGTTCACCAACCTTGTAGGTAACAATTTGCCCACCTGCAAGTGACACTACTGGGCTCCAGAGTTTGGCAAGACTCCAGCATCTGGTCTCTATCCTGTTTTTAACCAGCAACAGCCACACTAAAGTTACAGGATACCTCAGAGATTTCCAGTATGAGAGACACCAATCCACCCCATGTTGTTGGCACCACAAAGTCATAGTCAACTCTATGCAGTTCTCTTGGCAAAGATACAGAAGTGGTTTGCCACTGCCTACTTTCTGTGAGAGGCTGGGGATCAAACTTGTGACCTCCTGTTTTCCAGGTAGTGAGCTACACCCCGTCTTAGGCTGTGGTCACAATTAAGGCTTAATCCAGCTTCAGTCCATTTTCAGAGTGAGAGAACACATCAGCAAAGCGACAAGCTCAGAAAATTCACCTTTGGAATAGATTATTTATTTTTATTTATTTGCATTTTTATCCCACCTTGTACCCAAGGGTCTCAGGGTGGGTCACAACATAAAAAATGAACACATTTAAACAAATAACGTATTAAACATATTAAAACCATGCCAGGGTCAGGATGTTCCAGGCTTTTCCTGGAAATAAAATTACTGGACACTTTGCTGATGCCTTCTCTCGCTCTTAAAGTGGACCGAAGCTGGATTAAACTTTAGGTGTGGCCACAGGCTTAGTCTCTACAAAACCAAGAATACGAATCCTCCCTGCCCGACGGCTTCCCTATTCCGGTCAGGGAGTTCATTCATTCTCCCTGCCTCCGGAACTGAAGCTTTTGGCACGCCTCCCCCTCTACCCGAGCGGTCTAATGAGGCTGGGAATGAGGCCGATCGGGCACACCGACCCCGCCAGAAGGGCACCCCGAGCCGAGCTCCTCGCCATTCGTCGCGGACGCCTGACCCACTGGCGGCCCCCAAGGTCACTAGACCCAAGACGGGGCCCGGGAAGAGGGAGCGACGCCGCCCGCCCGCCCGCCCAGCACACGCCTTGCCGCTCCCACCGCCGTCCCGGTTCCATCCCGCGCAGGGAAGGAACAGCGCCAGATCGAGCGAGGCTCCTCACCAGGGCTCGCGCGCGTACTCCTCCATCTTGGAACCCGGCTTCTGCTCTAGCCTAGAGCCGGCTTAGCGTGCGAATCACGTGACCGAGGGAACGAGCGCTGTTATTGGTCGCCGGAGTGAAAGCAGGAGAGCCAATAGCAATGCGAGGAGGGAGGCAATCGGTAAGGATTTAAAACATATAGAGTGACACGAATTACTAAATTGGGGGTTTTAAAAGCATTAAAAGCCCTCCACTCAGCATGTACAGCGCAATGGTGGCATCGCTCTTTAGATAACAACAATCTTCTGTATTAAAAAAAGGCAATTTTGGTCGAAATCTAGCACAATTTGTGAGCGAAAAAGGATTGCTTTGGAGTTGTTTGACTCTATATTAATGTCTCTATGTTGCAAAAGAAGCCTGAAAGTTCCTTAGAAAGATGGGAAAGTAGAAGGCAGATGCATTCACGGAGTTGTCGAACCAGAACCAAGCCTCAGTGTGGAATAGGGCGGCATTGCAGTCCTTGTTGGTGCATCCGGCTCGAATTTGTTGTCAAGCTGTTATATTCACAGGAAATGTGTGGACAGTTCCTTATGGCCGTCAGTAGCCGCGCCTGCACCTTTTAGCAGGTGCTTGGAGGATGGAACAGGTGTGACACCTGCACCTGTGGGAATGTCTCCTGCCATCCACCTCAATCATGGAATGTCTAATCCAGGCTCAAAAGTAATTTCACCTCGCCCCAAAGTTGGAGGAGTGGGACCATAGCACATGTATTGCAACTCGTCCATTACCACAGCCCGAGCAGGGGTTGGACTGGATGGAAAAGAAGAAGAGTTGGCTTTTCTACCCCGCTTTTCTCACCCATTTGAGGGGACTCAAAGTGGCAGAGAAAGCTTTCTATTCTTCTCCCCACAACAGGACACCCTGTGAGGTGGGTGGGGCTGTGAGAGCTCAGAAGGCAGCTGTGACTAGCCCAAGGTCACCCAGCTGGTTTCATATAGGAGTGCAGAATCAAATTGGTTATTCCCAGATAAGAGTCCGACTTCCTAACCATTAGACCAAGGTTGACCGTAGAGATCCCTTCCAACTCTATGATTCTGTGGTAACCTGTTTAGATGTAACCTAAAATTGGAAGGTGGTAACAGCAGTCTGTGCGGATAGGTTTAACGAAGAGTTTAGACAAATTCAGTAGGGGTCTTCTCATCTTCCCTGATCCACAACTGATCAAAGGATAATTTGAGAAGATCAAAGTAAGGCTTCCAATCAGATCTTCACTCCTTCACCCCTGCCCAGCAGAACTGATCTGCAAATTGTCCTTGGCCTTAGTTCATCATAATAGAACAAACATTAATGCTGTTTCTGAGAAGGAGAGGGAAGATGCAGCTGCTATATTTTCTTCACTGTTCACTCTCCTGGCTTGTTTGTGGAATTTCAATTCTGTCTTACAGCAGCATGCTAAAAAGCAAGAGGAGCAAAGGGGAAAATATTTAATATCAGTAAAATCTTTCATTTATAGCCCAGCAACTCTACTTTTGCATGTCATTACTGCATGGAAGGGTGGCAGCATTTCTGAGTTTTTAATAATCCCAAAGAGGGAATTCCAGAAGCTGTTACTTATCATGCATGCAACAGCTGATAAAATGTCATGTTCTATGTGGTTATTAAAGGTGCAGCAGACCAATCCTCCTTTCAGCCACTCAGCCTATTTGTGCGACCAGAGGGGAAATTATAATTACTTTAGTTTGTTGGGTGGACTGATCATTCTTATTACTGTTGCAATTATTTCACTGTTTCTTTTTGGTTTCATTTACATTTTGGTGACAAATTTGTCACAAGAAGTGTGTGTATTCATCTGGGATGCAACTGCTAGATATACTGTTGATTGCTATTCATGTTTGATTTAGGAATATTTGTAATAGTACATATAGATAGGATAATTGCTTTCTCAATCACTGATGTATATTTTTTAATAATAATTTACAGGTACTTAAGGCCTTTCTGCACTTATAAAAGCTGTTATCCAACCAGGGATCAAGACCAGTGGCACACACTAGTTTTGACTACAGTCCCTGAAGCTTTCATGAGTTTCAGGATTGGGCTCTGAAGGGCTAGGAACAAAAGTTCCCAGTCTCAAAGCCAATGGGGAACCCATTTCAACAGTGTGCTTTGGTGTGCAACCAAAATATTTCTCCCAGTAGTCCAGAACACAGACAAGTTTTCTGGATGTTTTCATATCCTAGATTAGGCCATGCCTGTCTGCCAGTAGACCTCAATACTGACCCAGATCTTATGCAAGTGGAGCATCACAGCAGTGGATGGGGCCTCCCATATTCCACATTAATATGCAGAAGAGAAACCCATAGACTCCTTATAGAACCAGAAGGACCCTTAAGCTGCTTCTTCAGTTCTTCAGGTACTACTTCTGTTTCATTCTTTAACTCCTCTGTCATTCTTCATATTTCTTCTTTTTCTTATCAGTACTACTAATGATATTGTTGCTACTCAGCTCTTCTGTGTCAATCAAAATGGCTGATTGGGTCCTTTATCTATTAATATTATACCTGCACTGTATTTTTTCTAGTTGATATCCATATTGTAGAGTCCTCATTATCAAGCTAATCTAAGCTAAGACTTGATGGATTATTCTGGCCATCTGGCCATGCCTTCTTTTGTATTTACCAGATACCAAAGGAAGGCAACTGGTGAGAATATGGTTGATTGGGTGAGTTGTGCGCTAGCATTTATTGCACTCTGGCCAGTGGTGGTGGTGATGATGACTGCTGCCATTTTAGTTACATTTTTATAAGTTTTGAATGGTTTATAGGTTTGAATGGTTTTCAACCTTATTCACTCTATGATCATATGCAGAAAAGGAGAGGAGAAGCCTTCTTGAAAGTTTTGATTCATCATTCCCCATTGTCCTAATGAAAATACTTTGTGAGTCACCGTTAGTACAAATAAATAAATAAATAAATAGTTGCCTGCCAATCAGGAGTGTGTGGCCACAGAATTAGAGCAAGGTAGTAATTGAAAGTTGGCTTTCTCCTGCCCAAACCATAGTTCAGGCGAAAGTAAACTTTTCAATCCATCATATCATCCTACTTCCCTCACCCCACTGCCTTGATTAGCAGATTGTAATTATAAATAAATAGATAAAAGACAAGGAAGAGTCATTTATAGCAGCAGCTCTGCCTTTCTACTAGCAACTCAGATATCATCCAAAACTATCGTAGGTTATGTGAAATGAGCCATATCCAGAGGAAGACCAAAGAGTAGAAAAAATGTATTTGAAAGTTATTTGTAGAGTATTTACCCCCACCCCACCCCCAATGAAGAATATTAGAGGGTTTTAACTTTGCAGCTGTCCAACTATTTGCAAAAGGCTGATTTGGGTTTATGTTGTGCAAACTCATTTGGTGATAAATACAAGGATGTTTGTTATGCCTAAGAATGAGCCTTTTATCTAGGTTTGACATGACTAGCTATGATTGTTTTGTTTATTATTGTGTTTTGTTTATAAGATATTAAATTGCATAATGCTTGAAGATCTCACTATTCATTAGCTCTGAAAAGCAAAAGGGAGTAAATGCATTAAAGCTTTAATCGTAAACTTCTTATAAAAATATAAACTCCAAGTCTATCCTGGAGTTTGGCATCGTACTTTAAAATATACTAGAGAAAAGTTAATTGAGATGCTGAGCGCCAACAATAATTAGTTAATGTGATTTTAAGCAGATTCTGTCCTTGAAACACTTACGATGCTTTCATTTTCAGAACCTGGAGCAGCTGCTTGCAGACAGACATATAGCTTAGAAATTTGTTTAAAAAGTAACTCTGAATATTTATACACAGCAGCAATATGTTGGATATTATTCTGAGGAGGGTTTTTCTGCATGTTTTATCTCCCATTGCTTTTAAAAAGCAAAATGTTCAGGACTAAATTTGGTCATGCAGCTCTTCAAGATTCCCTGGAATGTCCTCAGGTTTCAAACTCCTCTGACAGACCCCAGCTCCACCTCCTGCTATGTCCGATTGGCCAGTCTAACCCAGGCTCTGTCTTTCATTGGCCAGAAATTCCTTATCTGCATATGCACTATATCCCAGGCTGTTACTTTGCTCACATGTAACTACCCAACACACCTCAAAAGTAAGGGGGAGAAAAACTTGGTTTCCTTGGACTGTTTTCACAGCAAGACGTCAAATTCCATCCTTTGCCTTCAACGTTTAAAACAATAATTATTTACTGTGCTTTACTTGCAAGCTGCCAAGATGTCCAAGGTAGCACAGTACAGAAGACAAGTCAGTGAGGATCCAGATATTGACAGTTTGCTTTCTACTCTGTCTCCCGAGGAGATGGCAGAGCTGGAGAAAGAGCTGGATGGACCCGATTCGGATGGAAGTGTTCCTGTAGGACTCCAGCAGAAAGAACAAACTAACAAGCAGCAAAGTGGCAAGTATAATCGAGACGCAAAACTCAACTGTTGTGAGAAAGAGACCAAGAAAGTGATCGAGAGGGAACCATCAATGGATGTAAGTTGGTGCTTTTGCTCTGGGGAAAGGGAAGGAGGGGTTTGTGTAGCAATGAGAAAAAGAAAATGCAGCTCTGATTTTCGAGGAGATCAGGGGATGGGCAGAATCTGGGAGAAATCTAATCAGTAATTCAGAAAGTGAGGGCAGTCTCTGAGCAAGAATGCTGGTGCAGGAAGATTAAAAGCAGTGCTCTTAAATGGTAACTCTTCAAAAATAATAATCGGGTATCTAAGGAATTTCTTGGATGTTAAAGTGGCAGGTTGCCTTTCATTGTCACAGCTGTCTTCTGAAGCGTCTCCCCAAAGTATCACAACTTGACTTTTGCATTCAAAATTTGTTGTCCTGTGCCCCCGCCCCCGACCAGTAGAGGGCGTGCTCACATAGCAAACAAGGAGCCATTCTCTTTCAGGCCTAGCTGGAGTTCCAGCTGGTATTCAGTTACTCTACCTTTTTTCCAATGGAGAACTTGGGAGTCAGGCAAACCAATGACAGGTTTGCCAAAGCTTTCCCCCATAACCTGGATTTGGCACAGAAATTTAATAGGTGAAAGCTTTGATGTTTCTTTACCAAGGAAGATACCCACAACTTCTTTTCAGTTTTACTTCAGACCTTTGGCTGAAAGTTGGGATACAGATATAAATAAAGGAGTTCCACAGCAGGCAGTGATGGGAGGAATAATACTGTAGAACATATTATTGCTTCTTTTGTAGAGGTTAGGCTGGCAACAATGTCTTCTATAGATATTGCTGTCCCCTGCCTTTGCAACATAGTTATAGAAGAGTCAAAACAGCCAGCAACTTTAGACACTATTACAAGGGATTGGAAACAGCTGAAGCTGCTTTGCTTGTCCTCTATAAACCTGGAGCTGTGGTGGCAAGGTACCATGTCTTGTGTTCTGATACATTATGGCCCCATATTATGGAATGACTGAAGTACAGGAGTCCATTTCCTGTAGTAAGATACATAACCTGCATGATTGTGCCTTGCAGAAAGCAAATGAGATGGGGCCTTGTTCTAAGAGATTTTCAGTCTGTAATTCCACAATGGGTAGAGATTATAAATGTTTAGGTGGAAAACAGATATGCTGAACAAGAGAAGAAGATGCATCACAAGTGATCGGACTTCTCAGGCCCACTGATACATTTGGAATTTTAACAACATGCTGATGCTAGATACTAATCACTTGGGTTACTTGTTCTAGGCTGTGACTGAGGTGAAGGTACCACACTGACAGGTCCAGAAATATATTTATTACAGTTACACATATTTTTGCTTGGATGTGAGGGGTTCTGAGAAGTATGGAGTTGGAAAGAAAACAGAAGTCTCAGCACTGCAAGATGGAAACAGTAAAAGTAGACGGAACAGGGGGACTGCCAGCTGGCTCGGAGTGGAATAGCTACAGAAGCCATAGATATATGGAACAGCATATACTGGGATGCAGAGAAAGTCATAATGTTGTCTGAAGGAAAACTGCTGCAGAGAAAAATTAAAGCTGATTGGTGATACATAGTACCATATTTTAATGTTTGATGATATCTGTGATAAGATTCGATTAAGGCCGTGTCTCCATTCACAACAAAGGCACCTTAACTCAGGGCCTCAAAAGAATCGGTCTCCATTACTTTAATGGAAACTGGATGCCCTGAATAATGGAGATACAGCCAAAGATGTGTATAGAGCAGTTCTGGCAGAACATAGTTTCCTGTTGCCTTGATGGAGAGAGTGTCCGAGGCCTGTGGAAGCCTTTGGGAACCTACTGCTGGAGAAAGGAGAGAGTTCCTAATCTTAAAGTCTGCCTCCTCACACAGATAGAAGAGTTTCTACTGGTCTAAGGAAGAGTTATAAGTTTTTCAACTGGCACCAGGCAAAAAGAGGTCAAGCATTTTCCTATAAATGAATCTTTAAGGAAAACAGTAGGCATTATATTTGTGCCCCATCAAAAGTATTACAGTATTAATAGGAAATATAATTTAGGACAAACACCCCCCAGGTAAGAATCACTGCAGAAATTATACTAATGCCATATATGGTTTAGCTGCCAAGCAGAAACAGATCAAAGTATTTGCTTTTGTATAAAACTAAAATTTCCATGTAGAATCACAGAACTGTGAATTGGAAGGATACATAATGATCACCTAGTCCAACCCTTTGCAATGCTCATGAAAGCAGATTAAATCATTGTTGAGAAGTTGCCTTTTCTTGAACATGCTGAGGCAGGGAACCCACAAACTCCATAGGCAAACTCCTCCATCAAGATTTTTTTTCCCCTTGAACTTAAGACAACTACAACTCATAGTCATTATTTCTTGTTCTAGTATTTGTGGCTCTGGAACATACTTGCTGACCATCTTCACTGTGGCACCCTTCTGTGTACCTGAATATTGATATCATGTCTCCCTTCCATCTTTTCTTCCTCAGACTGAACATTCCCAGTTCCCTCAGCATAGGGTATGTTCTCAATCCCTGTACCATCCTTGTTGCCCTCTTCTGAACTTGTTCCAACCTGGTCAATGTCCTGGAATGTGATGCCCAGAACTGCAGAGTATTTCAGGTGAGATCTTGCCAGTGTGGAGTAAGGTAGAATAAGGGCTTCACATGCTTTTGAGTCAACCATTTTAATGCAGCCCAGAACTGCATTAGCCCTTCTAGAAGCATCTCAGACTGCTGACTCATCTTTAGCTTATTGTCATTGACCACACCAGACTTCTTCTCTGATGTAGTACATGGAAGCAACAGATCTCCCATTTTATTCAGTATATCTCCACTAAATTATTCCCCCTCTACATATCACATCTTACATTCATATTTCCCCCTTGTTCCTCTTGTCCAGTCATCTGTCCAAGTTAGATTGCCGTCTCATTCTCTCATCTTCGTTGCTGGCCAACCTCCTTTTTTATTCATCTGCAGACTTAATAAGCAGTCCATCAGCCCCAATTATCCAATAAAAATGTGGGGTAATGTTGACCCCAGATCAGAAACCTGTCATCCCCTTAGGCGTGGTCAAATAAATAAATTGAACTTTCAGTAAGCTGATCTGCTTTTGATGTTGATATTAAAAGTTAAGCCTTTTGTGCAAAAAAAATAAGCAATCTGAACTCATTATGACATTTGGGAATTTGCAGGCAAGTGCATTTAGGATTCATATGGAATCAGACAGTTTGCCTAATAAGCAGACTGCATATTTTACCCAGTTTTACACGTCTCCTCAAGCATTGCCATTTGTGCCCAATCACAGGCCTGGTCATGAGGCTCAATCAAAAAAAGTGCTGGTTTTGCTGGTGATGTAATCATAGAAGAAAATTAATATTATGAAAATGTAACTTATAAGAACATAAGAGGAGCCCTGCTGGATCAGGCCATAGCCCATCTAGTCTACCATCCCATCTCACACAGTGGCCCACCAGTTGCTTCTGGGCATCCCATGCAGAAGACAAAGTCAAAACCTTCACCTGCTCTCAAGTCCCTGCAAATGGCCTTTAGGGGCATCCTTCCTGTCTCTGCAACCCAGAGGTAGCACCTAGCTGTATCTTTAAAAAGATAACAGATACAAAAAACAAGATATTATATAATAGGGGGGATGCAAAATCAGTTGAGAAAGAGAGAGGGTGAATTCCCATTACAAACTTAAAACGGTTTCGAAACGGTTTCGATCCTTGCAGTCCCCATGTCAGGTTGGCTTAACATGCTTTCTGCGTGTTAAATTGCCCCAAAGTGTTGTAAATGTTAACACTCATTTCAACAGGTCTCGCTCCGGTTTGTGCATTTGAAACATTTTATATTTCTTACTGTGGGAACCATATCGTTTTAGTGGGATGAGAATGCATGTTTATGGTTTCCCTCCCCCAATAGCTTGCTTCCAAAGATAGTGATTTTACTGTAAAAATCCACTCCTTACAGCAGTCGCTACGCTGTAGCAATCCACCCACTTCACACCTGATAACAGTGTTGCAATTTTGCACAATTCTGAAAGTTCTCATCTTTAGAAAGGGAAAAGAAAGGAAAGCAGCTGCAGGTTCTGGGAGATGTGTGGATGTTTTTAAGGCTGTGGCAGTGAGAGGGCGAAGGGGGCTTGAATTGCCGCTGCTGCTGTGTGCCCTGGGCGATGGGGAGAGCAGGGGAAAGTATCACTGGCTGCCCAGTGCCGTTTTTCCTCCATCCAGGCAAGCGGCAGCCACCCAGCTAAGCTCCCTGAAGGGGTCCCTTGTGGGTGGCATGTTCACGCCAGAAGGAAGAGGGCAGGGCAGCCCCGAAAACCAGCTTTTATAAAGTAGCCTCTTGAGTCCCCCCTTGAATCACGTATGCCATGTATGATCCTCAGAATCCAGATCGAACGCAATTAAGTTGAAAGTAATGGGATCAGGCAAATTCACGTTTGCATCCGGTTCTATTATTTTGGTTTAGGGAAACTGTATTAAGCTTGTAATGGGAATGCGGCCAGAAAGTATGAAGAACAAGAATATAAAAAAAGGTAATAAAATGCTTCCTTTATGTGTTGTCCTGCCAGGAGGGTTATATTTTAAATTTAGATTATTCTATACATTTTATCATTCTGTTGTCCTGACCCACTCAGGGATCTTTGGGTGAAGGGCAGGATATAATTTCTTAAATAAATAAAAGAGAAACTCAAGGTCATTGTCCACAGGAATGATCAAACGCGTAAATCTGAAAAACAAGTTTTGCTGCCTACAGATGTGAGGTTAACCCCACAGCTGTCTTGGAATGGTACTGGAATTGCCAGACAAACCCATGGGATTCCCAATGCAGTGCTGTTTGTAATCTATAAAAAAACATGTTAAAAAGCTATTGTGGGAAATTCAGCAGTGATGCTGGGTTTCCCATGATAGTTCCACTTCCCTGCACCTCTGGTAAGGAACACGTACAAAGTTGCCTTTTTGAGAACTTCTGGAAGCCAGCAAATGCACAAAAACAACAAAAGGTGGAAGGAGTTTGACTAGCTCCCAAAAGTTCCCAGCAAGGTGACTTCCCATGCACCTTGCTAGTCATGTAGGTAAGTAAATCTATGCAAGATCTTTACTATATCTTATGCCGCCTCTTGCTGTCTAGAGGTAGTGGCCACACCTGTTGTTTAAGACGATCTCAAGCTGTCTCAGGATCCTAGGAAACAAACTAAAAAGTTCTTCCAGTTTTTCTCCAAGTTATACTCCCCTCAATCCTTTCTATCCACTATTTGGATTATCCCAACACTCAAACCAGTATTGTGCCCTAGTCCAGTTATTTTCTCAATGTGTGAACATGCAAGAGGACAATTCTGGGACAGTACCAGTCCTTTCCTGGGTGGGCAGAAGGAGGGTTTCCATTTCCCATTCCAGCTAATGCCTGACCTTGTGGGTGTCTTCATCCCCCAGTCCTCCTTGCCCTGTATCACTACCTTCCTCTTTGCCTTTTTTTTTTGTGTGTGTGTGCGTGTGTGTTATATGTTATAACTGAGATACTTGGAAATAGCACTGGACCAAGGTGGGTGTTTCATGGGTTTCATCACCTGCTCACCCTGAAATCTTTCATCATGCTATTGGAACGATACTGGTAGCTCGGCCCTTGCACAAAAGAAGCAAAGGAAAAGGCACGTGGCAACTCCAGGAAGTCACTTCCAATACTATGCTGAACAACTTCATCAGACAGATGGCGAGTAATTTACATGCCAGGGGAGCCCTTTGCATGCCTGGTGGTTCATGTCAAGGGGCAAAATCCAGCTCGCCATCATAGCTGGCTTGCCCTAATATTCTTGAGAGGTATGGGCAGACCAGCATGTGTATGATCCCACTTGCAAACTGAACACAGCTCCTGTTTATCTGTTTCAATCTTAAAGCTCCAATGTTAATTTTAAAATTAAGACCAATGTTAATATATAAAAGATTGTCCTGATAGCCAATCTGACTTTTCATAGTGTAATACAGATCTCTTGGTGGCCTGGTTGATCTGGCCCTTTAGAATAGATCATGTTGCAGTAACAAGATCTTGCAGAGCCGACTCTCTTCTTCATCTTCCATCCCTGGAGAGAAAGGAAAAATATATACTGCCCATTCCCTTCCTCTGCTTTAGGCTTGTTAGTAACACAGGGGATTAACACATTTGAAACCTCAGATCCCACTAGGAGCAGGGCTGGAAGAGGGACCAAATTTCTTATGACATGGATCTCTCTCACACACTGAGGATAATCACAGTGTCTCATTATGTTCCTGCCACTCTTCCATACGCAGCCTTGGCTTGCTTGGTTCAGGATGCCTCCAGACATAGGCTAAATTAGAGTGGAAATGCTGCACGTAAATGGTGGCATTCCCAATATAGTCCTAGAAGATGAAGGTGATACCTCACAATATTTATTAATTTGCAATTTTATCCTACCCAATACCCCAAGGTCTCTGGGTGGGTTACAGCATTAAAAACCAAATGTATAATGAATATACTAAAACAATAACAGTGCCTAAAAGTGGGGAGGAGAAGCTGTTTCCTTGTTTAGCTAAAGGCTAGGGCAAAGTGCTTTACTGCTCTCCTGAACAGGTGAAGTGAAGGTGGCTGAAAGGTGGGCCTTTTTCCTTCTTGTACTTTTAAACTTTAAAAGAAAGGGCACCAGGCTCACTACCATGAGCCATGGCTTGGCCGAGTAGAGGGGGCAGGGGGGGAGCACTAGGCAACATCGAGCCAGGCGGCAGCAGCGGCTCCTGTCCTCTCCTTTGAGGGAAACCACCGCGCCATTTTAAAAAACACTGATGTGCTTTGGTTTACCAGCAAGTAAATGGGAACAGCCCAATGAGTGCTAGGTGCTGTTCCCGGCCAGAAACTCAAACCCACACCAGAACCCAGAGCAGAATAATCTGGAAACGCAGTAGGTAGGAACACAGCCACTGAGTACATTTCAACCAACCAACAGGCAGGCTTAAGCAGTGAAAAAGAATGATGTTTTATGAAAACAATAATAAAAGGATGTTTAAACTATAAGTTTTCCTTTTCAAAGTTTAGTGAGTTGACTTGGGCTGTGGTTACACTTAAGGTTTAATCCACCTTTCAGAATGAGAATACATCAGTAAAGTGACACGCTCTTTTCTTTCAGTGTTAAATACCTCAGAAAGTTCACCTTTGGGATAGATAATCTGGAAAGAAAATTGAATCGATTACTTTTAGAACCATACTATTTTAACCCAGATTTACAGAGGAACGAGGCATAACAAGACCAATGAGAGGCCTAAAATTCAAAATTTAAAGTTATATTTTCAGTGAAATATTTGCTACATAGCACCTTTTACAAGCTTTTTAGGAGAATAGGAAGAAGGTTGTGCTGGAGTTTGCAAGAATTGGACCTGAAATTAGAATGTCAAGATTAAAATTACAATCAGAATTTGGAAGGCGAAATCCTGCAAATAAATTAAACTTTGGGCCAATCTGAATGCTGTCTGTTGGGTCTACAGATAGGCTTATAACTAAAATAGAGGTGCAGTTGCCTGATCATAGTCATGATAACTATACCTTGTTGCATAGTACCTTTGGCAAAAGAAATCAATATTAAAGATGGATTTTCATCAATTACTTATAGCTTTAGTTGAAGAAACTGGATCTGTGAGACCAATAGTCATAATATAATA
>MTQE01003428.1:8468110-8501901 GCA_014337955.1 Aspidoscelis marmoratus
TAAATAACTCAGAAAATTCACCTTTGGGACTGATAATGTGGAAAGAAAATGACTGGCCACTTTGCTGATGTGTTCTCTCTCTCTGAAGGAGGACCAAAGCTGGATTAAACCTTAGGTGTGACCACAGCCCATTTCAAGTGTGAAAACTACCAATTTATTTTATTTTTTGCCACTGTGGAATGAAGTACCTATCAAATCAACTTGCAGGGCAAACAGTGGCCGGACCACTCATCATAGGCATTGATTCCAAGTTCAGGCTCTTTCATCTGGTGTCTTTGAGATGATTCTTGTTGCATGCAGAATCGGTTTGGAGTAAATAGTTTCCCTGTAGAGCTGTTTAAAGAATGCATTCAAATAGGAGACAAATTGCTGTCCCAGGCAACAGCATTTTTATGTTTTGTAGCCATATGCCTTTCCTATAGTGTCTGAATGCTTCCTGTTTGAGTGTAATTGAATACCGCTTTACATTGGGAAGACCTGTTGGCACCTTTGAGTTGAAGTGTGCAGTTGGCAGTATATAACCTGCTGCTAACTGCATAATCTTTCTGCAACTTGGCACCAACTGATTTACTATGGGACTCTGCCAAACTGCACGGGACAGCTCTAGCTGTCAGCTATAATGCTGCCTGCCATAATGGCTGTGCTGTGGATTTCTTTCTTTCTGTAATGTAGATAGTTCTGTAATCATTGCTATCCACAAGCACACTTGTACAACCACCTCTTTGGTGGCTTTAACACTGTGAAAGGATCTGCAAAGTCTGCTTCTGATGCTCCAAGGTAGAACGGGGGCTTTTCTATGTCTCCAGAAATAAAACTATGCTATTTGGCCTTGAGGACATGCTAAAAGAAGAAGAGTTGGCTTTTATACCCCCCCCCCATTTCTCACCCTTAAGGGGACTCAAAAGTGGCTACCAAACCTTCTGTTCTTCTCCCCCCAACAGATACCCTGTGATACTTAAATGAGTTCTGATGTTGACTTGTTTTTAAATAGACTGTTGGGGTCTCCTTAGCTGTGCTGTATGTGCAGCCAGAATACCCCAGAGATGGGCAGATTTATCGTATTAATTTCTCACATACTTTCCATATTTCTATTCTAAAAGAACATTTAGTCCCATCTCTGCATCATCTTCTGAAAACAGAAACAAAATGCTTCCCAAGTCTGATTCTCTTAAAAAAAAAATCTTACGAAGATTTCTGTACACAATATTGTCCAATAAAAACATTTTGGAAATGTTTCCCTAATTAATGCAGTTTTGTACATTATTTTCACTAACAGATGCAAGTTGAGGCACTGAATAATCCCCCTGTATACATACAGGAATCCATTTTTTAAAAAACATGAATTTCTATTGGGTAGTTGCTGTTTGAGGCTGCTTTTGGATGGCAAAGGGATATTTTTAAAAAGATCCTGCAAGTGTCTCTTGCTAAGACCTGCCAGACACAGGCAGCAAATCCTGGTGTAGGTTTGCTTTCCTTCACATCTCATGAGATGCATCCTAAATTGCCCCACTGGAATTTCCAGCCCCTTTCTTTCACTGTTTTTCACATGGTGGCTAGCTCCTGGGCTGCCTCCAGACTAGCGGAATAAATCCACAGTTAAACATAAAACTGTAAATGTAAACATAAAACATAAAAGCACCACATACTTTTGCTTTGTATTTGGTTTCCATTCATTGTAAACCGCCTTGGGCGAAAGTTTCTTTTGGAAAGGCAGTATATAAATAAAAAATGGAAATGGAAATACTTACTGCACAGCCACAACCAACCATCCGAACTCGAAAGGCAGCTCCATAGCTTCCTCATTGGAGCTGCGAGAGCTTAGTCGCCGCACGCCAGCATGTGGGTTGAGGCAGCCAATCAAGTCTGAGCTGCCCTTCCTGTCTTGTCTTTGCTGTTCTCACTGTTCTGCCTGCACTAAGGGAAACTTCGGATTTTGTTTATGCTGCGCAGTGAGTGTCCTTTATCCAGCCTTAAGGTAAGTGCGCAGTCCCAACTGGATAACGCGATGCCACGACAATCGATTGTCATGTGTGATGCCTCACTTGGGACTATGCATTCCACTGCACAGTATAAATGTGTCTGGATGCAGCCCTGGAAGTTCCCAGCAAGATGACTCCAGTTTGCTGCCTTTTGCAAACTAGTTTTTACCATCTGCAGAAGAAGCACTCTGGGCCTGGACGCTGCCCTGGGAGAGGCCAAACTCCAGCACATTATCACACTCCCAGACTTCTTTTGGTGCTGGATCCCAGAAGTTCCCAGCAAGAGGACTTCATATGCACTTCACCACATGAAGATAAGTGGGGCTATCATAGGAAACCTGGCATCAGCACTGGATTTCCCATGATGGTTGTGCAACACTTTTGTGTGTGTGGCAAACATCATTGCAGTGGGAAAGCTGCAGGCATGCCTGGGAATCTTAGTGCAACACTGAGATGATCGTGGGGTTTACCTCACATCTGAAGACAGCCTAACTATTGTAAATCTGCATTTATAAACATACTGTACTAACCGTGGGCATGTTCCCACCTACTGTGAATCTGGATTATTCTGGTCCAGGTAGAGATGCAGGTTAGAGTTTCCAGCAGGGAACAGCACCAAACGTGCATCGAGCTGTTCCCATTACCGGACCCGTAAGTGCACAGAAGCGGTTTTCAGGATGACAGGAACCACTGCCACCGCCACTGCCGAGCTCCCCTCTACTCGGCCAAGCCTCCTGCCCCCCCCTCTACTCCACCTTTTCTAAACAGCCCTATTACACCACCACCCCCAAAGGCCAATCTTGGAGGCAGTTAAAGAAAACCCACCTTTCCCAGTGAAAAGTCCTGTTTCAACAGGTTTTTTTTCCTCCCAGATTTCTGCAAGCTGGTGCTCAGAAAATCCAGGGGAAAGGAAGTGAAAGGAATTGAAATGGGAATGGAACTTGCCGGATTTGGATTACTGGCCAATATAATGGGAACTCTGGATCCCAAGTTCGAATCCAGTCTGGATTTTAGTCCCTTTGGGAATGCAGCCATAGTATATTCTCCCCACCCCCAGGATATTACATCACTGTGTTTTCTAGGGGATACTGTAGTAGATATATTTTCTCGAGAAGAAAGTTGGTCTAATGCACTGCCCTGAGAATTAGATTTAGTAAAATAAGGATTACCATTAAAAAGGCCTTGACATGGCATGGCACTCATCTCTTGAACTTCAGGTGACTTAGACAGGCCAGTTGAGTCAACCTGAGATAAGGTTGACTTCCTTAGTATACCTTAAGGAAGGGCTATTGAAGAACACACCTCTGCACAATGGAACATCATGGAAAAATATTAACTGGTGTTCTACTTCAGAGGACATTATACGGCCTCTCTGAAAAGCTGCATGCACAAGCACCACCAGTTCCACAATAAACACTTGTCTGTAAGTACATAATTTGGGGCTTACTATTCCACCAAGGTCCCCTACATTTTTAGAGGGACAAAGAGATTTAGAGGTGATGGTTTTTATCTCTGCAACTTCAGCCCCATCTAGATGAGGGATATATAGTGCAATTATGTCTGTGCTATGGTGAGATTTCCTCACATATCTACAGCATCCTCACCATAGCCCTTCTATATCCCCACTAAATCTTGCTATAACCTAATTTGGGAAAACCTAACTCTGGAGTATCACCTGTTAACGCCATATTTGGCTGGTGTCTACAGCCAGCCTTAATGCTGAGAAAAGGTTTTGTTGCATTGCTGTTAAAGACAAAGGCTTCCATTTGCACAGGAAAAAAATCAAGCAGACAAACTATTTAATGAAAAAGAGCCAAAACCCCCATATATTTTTAATCACCATGAGACACCAACTAAATATTTAAAAAGGAAGTAAAATCTCAAGCAAAGTGCATAATTAGTGTGATGTAAATCTTTGTTACCAGTGTAAATTACTTCTTTGTTTAGAGCTAATGGTTGCTTCATGTCTCCATTAAAGAGAGAAGTAAAGCAGAAACTGTATTCTTCAAAACTAAATCATAAAGAGTGTTAATATGAAACATGGAATGCTTCTCTCTGGATCACACTTACCTGGTACTTATGTCTTCCAAGATTAAAGAGAATATTTGTGGCCATGCTTTGTAGATGATTTAAGAATCAGGTCGCTAGACTACCAATAAAGAGCAAAATACTGGTGGGGGAAAAGATTCTATTGCCATAAACTGAAGTCATTCTGGCTCGCTTGCCTCCAAGATCGATCCATGGACTCAGGCAGACTAAGGTAAGATCTGCATGTGTGTGGAGAAGTATGGAGAAAGGACCACTCCAGAAGCAAAATGGAGGGCTGTCTGCTCAAGCTGCATATCCTGGGCTACCAAACTTTGATGCAGGAAAGCAAACGTTTCCCAGCATCAAAGTTTCTATCTGGCCCCATGACACAAAACCAATGAGCCATTATGGGCTTAGGCAGGTGGGTCACTTTGGAATAGACTGTGTTGCCTTTTGCATACTAATTTTTACCATTTGCAGAAGAAGCGCTCTTGGGAGTGCCTCCTGCTGCTGGGACCACGGTCACACCTCCATAGCCCAAGAGAGGCCAGACTCCAGCATGTTATCACACTCCCAGTCTCCTTCTGGTAAATGGCAAAATTCAGTCAGTTTTACACCTGAAGGGGCTGTGTGGATCTTGCTCTAGAGGTAATGTGTATAGAGGTAATGTGTATAACAAAACCCTGTAGTCAAAACTGTGAACTGAAAAATGTTGTAACCACCCTGAGATCTTTGGGCATAGGGCAGGATAAAAATTCAAATAATAAGTCTTCTTGATCATTAAAAAGCATAACTACTTTTGTAACATCATTTCTGACCCCGCTTAATTTTAAAAGACATTCTGTATTTCTCCCTCTCCTATGTATGGCCTTAATCATAGCAGGAAGTAGCTTTCATCAGGGGGAGAAGCTTCTAGCTGCACTCACCCACACTAGCATCACTGCAGGAGGGATACAGTGAGGTTTGAACAGAACGTTTATTCATGGAATAAGTCCCTCCTATAAAGTGATTTCTTACAGCACAATTTCACTTTATATAACTGTATATAAGGCCAGCAATTAAAGGAAAATCATGCCAGTTTTCCCCAAGTCATAGTTATACCATGTCATCACTTTTAGGAATTGAAACATCTCATTTCGCAAGAGATAACTGCACAATAAAAGTGCAGTTCTATTATCCAATATGCACACGCTCACTGCACAAAAACACCTGGAACCAACATTCCATTCTTTGCTCATTATGCTACACAATATTAATTCCACATTCTTAAGGTTTGTTCCATTTTTCTCTCATCTCTTTTTGTCATCACAGTTTTACAGTCTCTTCCACATGCTGATATACCACATCAGAAAACGCAAATTTAAAGCACAGACATTGTCAACCAGTCTTGAATGTGATTTGTTCTGTGTCTAGACCTGAAGTTACTCAGGTTTCAGGCCACTTAGCAATGCAAAGATCTGGCACCATTGACATGACACTGTCTTCATCCAACCCTCATCTTCTGTTCCAGCATGATCCATATTATCATCCATATCATCATCCTTATTAAATTGACAGCCAGACCTTTTTTTCATTTGCAGTGAATGACCCATTTGCCACCAGCTGCTGCACCTTTTTCCCTCCTTGTGCTGGTGAGGATAAGTGCTGTCTCAGGTTCATGCCAGAGATGCTGCTTGTCTTTCCTATTTCTCTTATGGCTCCACCTATTTGAATACTCAAGCTGAAATGCTCCACCCCTGCCTTGATGCTTCATCTCAGCTACACATAGCATCATATGAAATCAGAATGGCAGTCAATGCATCACATGCAACCAAACCAGAAAACCACAACTGGGGGGAAAGGGATAATAGGCAACAGAGGATATGGTGGTGATAGGATGCAAGACTTAATTTGAGATTAGGCACTTGAGTGCAACCCAACAGAAATCTGGGCCTTATTTGAATTTCACATTTTGAGGACTGCACTCTGCATATGAGCTTGAAATACTAGTTGTAAACTAAGTCCCAGTGAAGGAATCCTAGCCTCAGACATAACAATGAAGTTTAGAAAACAGCTGAAATGTATACTTTCCAGATGTATGCTGAATATGGATGCATCCATTGTTGAAGTTCTGTGTGCACTCTATCCATTGTTATGCAAGAGTGTACCATGTTATTTAACAAAGCAAGCTGGAACCAGCTGAATGCTTTGTTTACTTCTTTCAGAACTTTGTTGAGGTCATGTGCTTGAACCTTTCACTTATCTGACTGAAAACTAGGGTTCTCAATCAAGGTTAAAAATGCATGCTAGTAGCACTTGGATGGAAATGTAATGTGAAAAATCTCTCACCCTGCAGATGGAAAGCATAACCTACCAGGAAGTTTAGTGTTAGTGAAACCTTTGAAGTGAATGAGAATGCTGCAAAAGCCCAGTAGCTTAGCAGCACTTGAAAGACAGCTGCAGTATAACAGCTCCCCCCTCTTTTTAAATTAATCATTGATTTATTTTAAACACCTGTGTGCACCTCAAAGCTTGAGCCTGATTTTGGGGGAAATGGGAAATCTCTTTCAAGGAAGATTTTTCCTTACTGAAAACAGCTGTTTCAAATTCACCTATCTGCTGTGGATGGGGCTGTGTGGAAGTAGTAACAATAGGGAGTACAGTCTGGATGATACATTTTTCTTACTAAAAGTTCTGAAGCAGATCATACGAAAATCTGCCCATCAGGATTTGTCACTGCACTCAGTTTTTGAGCTCCCCACTCTTATAACGCTCACAATGCTATCCCAAATTGTAAGTCATTGCTGTTGAATGGATACCTCTTGATCTGGAAGTAGAGCCTGGCTGGATACATGCTTTACCTCTGTTTTTAAAAGGAAAGAACAGAAACAACATGTATGATTAATGAGTCCTTTTTTTCTGGCACACCTAAAGAAATAACATGTCCAACACACAACAGGTTGTTCTGCTCTTTCCACACAGTGTCCAAAACTCATCTCTGTGTCAGGGAGAACGCTGAAGATAAGGATGAGAAAGAGACCTTGTCCATGATTCCTTCAACCAAAGCACACAGTCCCAGCTGGACAACTGCAGAAGAAGCTGGTCCTACTCTGGGACCTAGCCAATGCCCCTGAGATGCTATTTACCCTTCAGCAGATAGAGAGGGATAGGGGAGTGGAAACCACCCCAGATGCTGACAGAGGAAGGCAGAATGTTTTGGAACATAGGCTGCAAATAAGAGAAAGTAGAAGCTTGTGTGATTAGGTCAGCTGTGCAGAGAAACCAGTATTTTACTGGTCTCAATTGTCCACTGCTGCTAACAATTTTTGCAAGAAGGTTGAGCTTCCAGATTCTTTGCCTCCTAAACCCTCATGCTGCATTCCTAGACTGATTCAGAATGAACTTGGATGAAGATTTTGGATAACGTAACCTGCTACCTTCTCTTTTATATCCCTGGCCTTCACAGTAGGCTGCCCAATAAGCTGCCAAGAGTTTTATCGCCTAGGAGATATACTACTGCTAACCGCAGAGCATAAGGCTGCCACTGTGAATGACTGGTCTGCAGCTCACCTTCTTCTGTTCTCCACTCCTGCACAAAAGTGTTCCTGCGCAAACATTTTCCCAAGCAAATAACTTTCCTACATACTCTGCTTGTGGATATTGCAGGGGGGTGTTGCAGAAACAATGCAAGATCCAGTGTGGGCCTTGGAATTTCTGCCATTTGCCACCAAATATGTGGGTGCTCAAAGGGGTCCTCATGGTGACTATACAATTTGGCACCAACTTAGAAACAAGTGCAGGTGAGTCCTTTGCCACCAGCTGTCTACCAGTTTTAAAACTGAGGCGCAGTTTAAGTTTTAGTTATTAACTGCACTTGTAAAAGTGCCCATTCTATGATCTGTGCCAAACACCTGCTAAGTAGTGGACTTCAGCTAAATAAATCTGTTAATACCTGTTGAATAATACTTGAGCACAGCCTTCCCCAAGGCTCCAATCCAGCAAGATAGCTGTACAAAAACGAGGACCAAGGAAGGAACGTTAGTGCCTCGATGCCCAGATTATAAACAAGAAGTTCCGCAGTCTCCTTTTCCTTTTAAGGAAACATCTGAGTGGCGTTTTGAACAGCAGTTGCCAGCAAGCAGCGGCAATGTTCATTTTGGTATGTTTAGGAGGAACTAACAGTGTTTTCATTTGTCAAAACATCTATGATTTATCAGCACAAGCACCAGTCTGGTCCTTTCCAAAGAAAGGTCATAGACCAAGAACAAGGATTTCATGCCAAAGCTGCTCTGCTTGACGGCTAGGGGGACATTTTGTCAGACCATATTCATGGACCATATTGATGTGATTACAAAAGGAAGGCTGCAAGGTCAATGTGCTGTGTCCTGTGCACAGGAATGTTCCAGAAACCACAGAGGAGCAGGGACTCATGTTCCTATGCTACCTCCAACAGCAATTGATTCCACCCAGCCCTGTAAGGGGCTTTCATAGAATCCACATAACCTTTTCAGGTAATGCCAGAAGGATGCCAGTACATGATGTCCGTCAGTACCATGCATTGTAAGAAGCCTAGGAGTGCAATGGTTTGTGGGAGTTTGCACAACACCAGCACCTACTATGCTCCCAGGGTTGGAAATTCCAGGAAATCCACATTACATAAGAAAGAAAAGGGGGAGGAAGGGAGGGAAAGTGGAGCCTGAGGCTGAAGAAAAGGAAAATGTGCAGGAAATCCCCACATCCTCCCCGCCTACTATTGAGCTACACACCTGACTTAAGGCTTCACCCCCACAGTCTACAAAAGGCAGCTAGGACTCAGGGCACGTCCCCATGCATGTTTTGGTTTGAATCAAAATCAGGTTCAGCAAGGGTCATCCCCATGCACTTTTGATTTGGACACAGTTTGGGGGTTTTGCACGCATTGCTTTGTGAGGCAAGCCTGCGTGTGGTAACGGTTCTGGGTTATTTGGGGAGAAGATTGGTGCTCGTGTCAGTGGGCGGTGGGGTTTCATGTGCTGTGCTTGCTGTTCCTCCCCTGTGCATGGGAGATTGCAACTGCTGAGATTTTTGGGGAGTAAATGATGTTAAAAACCGAAACAATGAGGGGGTCAAATGGCCTTCGCTGCCCCATGAGACTCTTTTGTACAAGTATCCCAACCCCCATTTCCCGGTTGCCAAGGCAGGCAGGAAAATGGCTTGATTCTTCTCCCTTTTACATGGAAAATATTCTAACCCCATTACCCGATAATGGCTTGATTTTTCTCCGTTTTAAGCTTGCCAGGTGTTCTCACGGTTCCTGGGTGGATTGGAAGTGCGCAGAACTGCTCAACTGCCACCAAAACTCATCGTGGCTTTGGTTTTTTAAAAATTATTATTTTTTCTGTTCGGTCCTGACTTCTGTGTTGCTAAGGGGGGAAGGATGTGGTCTTTGCAGCAGGTGGCACAGGGGTGGGGTGATGTCATTCTGGCTTCCAATGAGAAGAGAGGGGGGAGAGAGGAGATGGCACTGCTCCCCCATGCTGGGGTTTGGTGCTGTATGCATGGGCATGGCTGAATCCACACCCAGCCCACGTTACCGGGAATGGCATGGGGACGGACATGATTCGATTTTGGTCCCGCACCCGATCCAGTGTGTGCCCAATCAGACCCAAACGGCTTGCATGGGAACGTAGCCTCAGTGAGCAAACACACCCACCCACATCCAGCCTACAAGATGTCCCAGAGGCACATAAACTGACCTTAGAGCTACCTTAGCTAGAGGGCAGGATAAAGTACTCCAGTGATGGATTGCTAGCATATTTGCCAGCTCTGCTGGTGTGTGAAGGGAGGGAGGAGTTTGGTTAACAAGACTGAAAATGGCTAATTTCTGAGGACGTTTCTGGTCTGTTACAAAAGCAACCGCATAGCCATAGAACTGTCTTAAGCTTCATCCAGTCAGAATTTACTTATTCTGCATTATTTGGATTATCCGGAGTACAGCATATCCAGACACATTTTATTCTGAATTCTCCATGCTTTATTCTAAATTATCCAAAAATGCAGAATAGGTAAGCGCTGTCTAGTTGAAACCTAAGATGCAGCTCCAACCCCCTGATGCAGCCAAAATGATGGCCAGAGGCAGCGGCACCAAAAAAACAGCAAAATGTCTGCAACTGATAGTCTTTCTAGCCTCCATCCCAATCATACCTTGTCAATATTGGAGGTCAGGATTTGGAAAAGTTCCTTTTCTGAATTAAGATTCTGAGCCACAGACTATGGGAACCGTTACTTCCGCTCCACTCCACCCTTGTTTAAAATTTAGAAACAATGCTTAAAACTGGATAATGTCTCTTCTTGTTAATTTGTTTAAAGCTCTCACTGTCAAACCGTGAAAACCAAGATCCAAAGTTACTAGTCCCAAAGCCTGCCTATTAAAACTATTTTTGAAAATAAAACGAGAGAGAGAAAGATCTGTTGCCTTTGTCGCTAGGGAAGTCAGTTCTCCTTTCTATACTTAATAGCAATTGTTTTCCTTTCTGACCTAGCAGGATACCATGGTCTGGCCTTTGCTTCATATTTTGTCAGCTTGTTTGCATTCCAAGTTATGAAGGCCAGCTTTGGATATTTAGAATTAGAATGAGCCTAGTAATCTCTTAACTAAATACAGAAATCCCTGCCCTCTCAGAACTGAGTCTGTTTATTTCCATATGTAAACACTATCTTATAGCAAACTTCACTTGAGTACCTTTTTTTCAAGATTTCTTCAATGTCTTATAAGAGATTGTATTTTTTTTTAAGAGGGTGCCCTTTAGCTAGAAAGCAGAGTCAGGAAGGCAGGATGTGAAGATTTTAGAAACATTAGGTCCTGGCTAGGTTAGAAATGAAAATCCTTGTAGGTGATGGATCTGACCTTTTCTTTTCTTTTTTTGGCTTAGCTGTCTCTATAGAGGATACTCATCCTTTTTTGTTTTGTTTCTACTAAATTATTTTCAGCAAACAGTTTTATGCAACTTGGTATAAGCACGCCTATTATCATTATTCAGTTATAAGGAAAACATGAATAAAGAAGGAACAATAATATCAATCAATGCATAAGAAAGCAAAATATACAACAATAATACCAGTAGGAATCAAAAAAGAAAAGAAAAAGATCTGTTAAGGTGTTGTGAATATGTTGCCAGAGATTAATGTATTTTACACAGAGTATACGGTCAAGTAATCATGGAATAAAATGTACTGAATAAATAGGAATTGTCAGTTCTGAGAGGGATAGTACCAAGCATAGCGAGAAGTACCATAGGGGAAGGGGATAACATATTTTGCCGTTTAAACCGAATTAACAGAGTGCATTTCAGTATAGCTGTCTAATCCTAATGTTTGAAAATTGAAGCACAGAGTTCTTTATTAGATACGGAGTTTCTAAGATTCTTCTTCTTCCTAAATTGGGTATAACTGGTGCTCTAGGAGTAAGAGCTGATTATTTTATTTTATTTATTTATTTACATTTTTATTCCGCCCCATACCCGGGGGTCTCCAGGCGGGTAACAACATTTAAAACCAAACATTATTAAAACAATAACAGTATGTATTAAAACAATTGCATCTGCAAGTGGGAAGAGAAAAGTGTATCCCCATTTAACCAAAGGCCAGGGCAAGGAGGCATGTCTTCAGTGCCTTCCTAAACATGTACAGTGAAGGTGATAGATGCACCTCAATGGAAAGATTTTTCCATAGCCTAGGAGCCATCACTGAGAAGGCCCTCTCCCAGGTGCCCATCCCTTTTGCTGCTGAGGGTGGTGGACTTCTATCTACCTGATAGAAGTCAAAATAAAGTAAGAGGAAGGATAGCCCCAGCCCCCTTCAGTAGGTGCTGTTAATAAATTCAGTCTTGTAAAATGTGGCTTCTTACCACAAAAGATATTCCAATTACCTTTTCCCTTTTCTGTATTAAATCTAATGGTAAACCAAACAGGAGGGGCATTTCTGCTATTACCTTAGACCCAAATCGTTGCACACAGATTTATAACTAGATGTTGTCCTTACCTTGGAAATTCTAATGATCTTCTAATAATCTTATGATCATGTATATTGCAGATTGTTTTTTATTTGTAATTTTTTTCTTATACCCTAGGAAGGGAAGACTTCAGAAAAAAGAAAGGAAACCAGGATTCTTGAAGAAAAACATAAAGAAACTCAGAGCAGAGATTTTAGGAAAAATCTGGGGAAAGAACTGAAAAAAGATGAAAAACTTCAGAAAGCAAATCTGAAAGGAAAGGATGAACTGGACAGTAATAAGAAAGCAGGACAAATCAAACAGGAAACATCCTCCAAGGAGGAAAAAAAGCTTTCCAAGGAGAAAGACAAGACCATAACAGCAGACAGAAGTACAGCAGCCAAAGGCAAAGAGGAAGAAAGAATTACAATAGCGAAGAACAAGGCAGTAAATGACAAAGGAAAGGAGGAAAAGAGTGGAGAACTGAAGAGAAAAAATGAGGACAGAAAGAGTGATGACAAAAAAGAATCTGGAAAAGCAGAAGAAAAAAAGCCAGCTTTAAAAACAGACTTGGACAGAAAGAAAGAAGAAAAAAAAGAATCTGAAAAAACAGGAGACAGAAAATCAGTCTTAAAACAAGACTCAAAAGTGAGGAGTGAGGAGAAATCCCAAAATGGAATCCCTGAGGGGAAAGCCTCTATGGCAGAAGAAGAAAAAAGGATAAAAGACACACCTGAAAGCAGTCCCTCCAAACCTGCAGATACGTCTACCAGCCAGAGCAAGGAGGATGAAGCCACCAGTATTTTTGATGAGCCCTTAGAAAAAGTGAAGAATAATGACCCAGAAATGGTTGAGATTAATGTCAATAACTCTGACTGCATCACCAATGAGATCTTGGTGCGCTTTGCTGAGGCTTTAGAATTCAACACTGTTGTAAAGGTCTTTGCCTTGGCCAACACCCGGGCAGATGATCATGTTGCTTTTGCCATTGCTATCATGCTGAAGTCAAACAAGACACTTATTAGCATCAACCTGGATTCAAACCACATCACAGGTAAAGGGATCTTGGCCATCTTCCGTGCCCTGCTGCAGAACAATACCCTAACGGAGTTACGCTTCCACAACCAGAGGCATATTTGCGGAGGGAAGACAGAGATGGAGATTGCCAAGTTGCTGAAAGAAAACACAACACTGCTGAAGCTGGGTTACCACTTTGAGTTAGCAGGGCCCCGCATGACAGTCACAAATCTACTGAGCAGGAACATGGACAAACAACGACAGAAACGCCTGCAGGAGCAAAAGCAAGCCCAAGAGAAGGGGGAGAAGAAGGACTTTCTGGAAGTGCCAAAGGCAGTAGGCCTACCAGCTGGTTCACCTAAAGTTTCTCCAAAATCATCTCCCAAAACATCTCCTTGGTCTTCCCCCAAAACGACACCTAAAAAACCTGGAGCGCCAGATGCCCCTCCTCCTCCCCCACCTCCTCTAGCTCCTCCTCCTGCCCCTCCGCTGATCAATGAAAATTTGCGCTTGTCCCTTTCCCCAGCAACCCAAAGGAAGATGGTAGAGAAAGCCCTTCCTCCCCAAGAAAAAAACTCCAGAGATCAGCTGCTAGCTGCCATTCGTTCCAGCAACCTCAAGCAGCTGAAGAAGGCAAGTAAAGTGCAAGCATGCCAAACTTGCTGGGATAAAATCCTTGGAGAGCTTTCCATCCTTGGTAATGCCAGGCTAGTCATAGCACTTTGGTATACACACACGTTCTCCACGCTTTCAGTTCTCCTGTGTCTGATAGCAGCATATTTTTCTATCACTTGCCTAATGTGGGAGCATGCCTCTATGCTTACTATTAAGGAATACCTTTAGAATTTCAGAGCTGAAACTGCTCCTTCAGGGGTGAGATATGTTTTTACTAACATTATTTATCAGCTTATAACAGTTCTCCAAGCAGCTCACAACCCAGTAAAAGGCCATGGTCACACCTTCACTTGAAACCTTCTTCAGTCCATCTTCAGGTCTGACTGCTCACACATTTCATTTTTATCCGTTTTATTTGTGGACCACAAATAAAATAGAAATGAAAACGTGTGAACAGTCAGACCTGAAGATGGACTGAAGAAGGTTTCAAGTGAAAGTGTGACCATGGCTTTAAAGTTTAGTACCAACAGAAATAAAATGTCAATAAAAATGTATCATAGCCTAAAAGGTCTGGTAAATTAAAAGGCTTTTACCTTTTTTCAGAATGACAAGAAAAAATCAAGTGCACAACAGCTTCATGGGCCATTACACAGTTGGTAGCTGGATTACACATTCACAGAAGGAGAAGAAATTTGGGGTGCTTATAAAACAGCATAGGAAAAAAGGTCAGATCTAAAAGAAAAAACAGTTTTATCATGCAGGGGAAGGAAAGCAGCTGCCATTCATATACTGGCACAGCACCAGGTCACCCTTCTGGGAGCTCACCACACCAGCCTCTTTTATTTTCCCTGCATTCAGTGCAAGTTCACAGAAGGATAGCCCATTGTTGGGTTGACAAAGGTCATGTCAGATACGGGATCCTGCAACAAGATGCAGGATCTTAAAGATAACTGTGGGAATTCCCACACTATCTTTATCCAGACTTGCGCGGGGGGGGGGGAGAGTAATACTTTAGGAGCGGCCTGACATGATGTTCACTAGGATGCATTTTAACAGCATCTGGAAGCAACCTTTTTTTTTTAGTAGCACCTGCACTCCACCTTTCTTCCAAGGAGTTCATGATGATGCACATTATTCCCCTCCCCTCTATTTTATTCTCACAGCAATCCTGAGAGATAGATCAGACTAAGAGGCAGGACTAGCCCAAGGCCACCTTTTCACAGTTGCATGAGATTTTGAACCTAGAGACTCCTAAGTCATAGTTTTCTAGGGTTACCATGATAAATTCAGCCTGTTGCACCCCTGTCTACATGACTCCTCTGTTCTGGAACAAGGCCAATTAAATAAGTCCACCAGAGATCCAGTTTAAGGGCATCTTAATCCAGATTTGGCTTTGTCTAGTGCAGACAGAACTGGCCCAGCAGTTATTGGATGAGGAGGCCCAGGATCCAAATTAGGGGGCACTTTAAACCAGATTACAGGTAAGTACAGAAAGGTCCCATGATTTATACTACACTTTCAAATAATGGTTAATTTTATGTGATGTATCACTTGAAAACCTGTAGTTTTTTCTTCAAGGAGTGTAGTGTGAGAAATGAAAACAAAAATGGGCTACTGGCTCTAAAACCATGGTTTGTCTGCTTCACATTTGAAAGCTCAACCATTATTCATAAACAATGATCTGGTATGGCATCTGAATTAAACAAATGTGTATAAAATATGTTAACCAAAATATGTACAGGACATATATGTATCTGGATTGCTACTCATATACATCCAATAAATCCTTAATTTTTTCGAAACATATCCTTGTCTAAAACTTGACAGCCCTGCATGGGTTCTCTGTCTGATTTTTGACACTGACTGATTGACAATGAATCTGACTATTATTAATATCAGAAGTAATGAATGTACAATCAAATTAACGCCTCTCAAGCTGTGGCATTCTGTATCACTAAGTTTCTTATTGTTCCAACACAGAGAGAGGGGTGAGGGAGAGAAAGAGAAGGATCCTTGCAGAATGATACACATAAAAGCATATGTCAGTTTGGTCTAGTGGTTAGGGAGCCGGACTCTTATCTGGGAATGCCGGGTTCTATTCTGCCCTCCCCCACGAAGCCAGCTGGGTGACCTTGGGCTAGTCACAGTTCTCTTCTGAACTCTCACAGCCTCACCTACCTCACAGGGTGTTCTGTTGTGGGGAGAAGAATAGAAGCTTTATCAGCCGCTTTGACTCCCCTTAAATGGGTGAGAAAAGCGGAGTAGAAAAGTCAACTCTTCTTCTTCTATGTGAGCCTCAGCCTGTGTACATGCATGCCCAACTACAAATATTGTATTTGAAGGTTGAAGAGACTTGGGATGCCTCCAGATGGCAACAGCCAATGCTGGATATAAAAAATACCCCAACATTGTCTCTTGCATTGTCAGATGCATGTGGCAAATGCTGGCTTACCTGCACAGTTGACAGGGTGCATCATGGGACCTTATGGGAGCTAGCAAGTGCCTGCTCCCACTCTTTTGGTTTTTGTTTCATATGCTTGGCTGTCTCCAGGAAGCCCCTGATGAGACCATCTCTCATATGCACCTCAGCAGACCATTCAGGCAAACATGATAGTGTTGCAACATGTTTTCTGTCTGCCACAACTGGCATGGCATTGGGAAAGCCACAGGCCGTGTCTTCACGGGAACCTTATTTCACTTTCCCTAAACAGAGATAACAGAACCGGATGCAAATGCGAATTTGCCTGTTCCCATTACTCTCAGCTTAATCACTTTCAATCCGGATTCTGAGGATGTACGTGACTCAAGGGGGGACTCCAGTGGCTACCTTTTAAAAGCTGCTTTTTGGGGCTGCCCTGTCCTCTTCCTCCTGGCGTGAACGTACCACCCATAACAGACCCCTTCACAGAGCCTAGCTGGGTGGCTGCCTTGCCTGGATGGAGGAAAAACGGCACCAGCAGCCAGCGATTCTTTGCCCTCCTCTCCCCATTTCCCAGGGCACACAGCAGAAGTAGCAGCAACTCAAACCCCCTTCACAGCCACAGCCTTTAAAACAGAAACTCCAGGGCTTTCCTTTCCTTTCCCTTTTTTAAAGAACTTTCAAAGAGCTAGAATTGCGCAAAACTGCAACATTGTTATTAAGGTGTGAAGAGGCTAGATCGCTACAGTGTAGCTTTAAGGACTGGATTTTTATAGTGGCTGTTTTGAGGATGGATTTTTTCAATGAAATCACTATCTTTGGAAGCAAGCTATTGGGGGAGGGAAACCCTAAACATGGATTCTCATCCCTTAACACGGTATGGTCCCCACAGTAAAAAATGTAAAACGTTTCAAGCACACAATCCGGAGTGACACCTGTTGAAATCAGGATTGAGATTCACCACGCTTTGGGGTGGTTTAACATGGAGAAAGTGTGTTAAGCCAAACTGCCGTGTGGACTCCGAGGATTGAAAATGTTTTGAATCCGAGATAAGACTGCCATGAAGACATGGCCACAGAGTTGTCTGGCAGTTCCAATAAAATGCTGTGAAGATTGCAGGGTTCTCCTGATCTAGAAGAAGAAATTACAAAGGGATATTCTCTCTAGACTAGTTACAGCACAAATTGTATAGGTATGATGAATTTGTACACTTACTGTAATGACAACAGCAGGTGGGGTGGGAGAGGGGAGTAGAAACAACAGCAGAATAGCAGGAAAGAAAGAAGTGGAGTGGAGACCAGATGAGGGGATGATAGCAACCAGTCTGAATAGCTTTAAGAAAGGCTTAGACAAACTCATGGAGGTCAGATGTATTAATGGCTTCTAGAATGGATGCTTACGTAGTGCCCCCAGGTTGGAAAGATAGGCAAAGATACCTCTGAAGGCCATTTGCAGGGATCCAAGAGCAGATGAAGATTTTGCCCTTCTGCTTGAAAATGTCCAGAAGCAATTAGTGGGCCACTGTGTGAGATGAGATGCTAGACTAGATGGGCTACTGCCTCATCCAGCAGGGCTCCTTTTATGTTCTTATGACTTCTCTCCATCTGAAGAAAACTGTTTTTTTCACTCCTTGCCATTTTCATGGGTTCCCTTCAGTTTTAGCTCTTGATTTAACTACTGCACTTTTTATCTTGGCAGGTTGAGGTCCCCAAATTACTGCAGTAGAGAATGGAAGTTAAGTATCCAGGAAGGACGATATTGCCAAGGCTGAATCACTGTGTTTGTCTCTTGGGTAACTGTTTACACGAGAAGGATTTCGCTGGAGCAAACGGCTGCCTCCACTATTCCCAGATGAGCTGTGGACTCTATAAGTTTGACCTGGATGTCTCTGGTGAGTTGTCAAGGAGGCAGTGGATCAGAAAGAAGAGGATTTCTTTTTAGTGCTTTCCCCCTTTCTGAGTGGAAGGATCTGCTGAAGCTCCCAAACGTGATGTATCTGAGTTAATTATCCATTTTTCTTTTCCTTGTGGAAGTTTGGAAAGTCAAGTGGCAAATACAGACATCTGTATCTGGGGTATCCCTGCTTTATTCTACCAGGCAACAGCATTGCATTTGCTTACTGCAAAAAGTATAATCAAGAGCAAAGTCACACCTGGAACAGGAGCACCAAGAGAAACTGACTAGAACCGTTTCAACCACACAGCATGACTGCACAGGAAGCAGCATGTTCTTGCCATTGGCTGCTTAGTATAATGGGCAGAGTTTCTACCTTCTACCTGGCTTATAGTAAAACAGGAAGAAGGAGAAGAAATCACTGAGCAAAATATTCTGTTGTCTGATTGCAATGATACTGTTCTTCTGACAGAGCGAAGATAGGTCTCTACTGGCAATGGCTTCCTTCTTTCCCCCAAAAAGGCAAAGAGCTGTGGTGTGGGTGGGTGAGTGGTGTGTGTACGCATGCGTGAATGTGATCTGGGTTTTGTTTATGTGCACTAAGGGCTTTTTGTGGCACCTCAAATGTAGCTGTGAGTGAGTAACTGAGGTGAATGGGCTACAGCTTGTTAGGCACTGCACAGCAGTTGCACCTCTGAAGTGAAGAACATTTTCTAAATGCCCAATTTAGTTCCAAACTAGCTCTGGAACTCTTCTGAAAGAATAGGAACAGGTTTAGGTTGGTCACCTGCTGGAGAAGATAATAAAGGTATACAGGGAC
This sequence comes from Aspidoscelis marmoratus, assembly GCA_014337955.1. Classification (NCBI taxonomy): domain Eukaryota; kingdom Metazoa; phylum Chordata; class Lepidosauria; order Squamata; family Teiidae; genus Aspidoscelis; species Aspidoscelis marmoratus. The sequence continues at coordinate 8,486,830 of MTQE01003428.1, forward strand.
TATTGTATGTCTCATGGAATGAAAAGGCCTTGAGAACATAGGTTTGAAAAGCTGAGAAACAAAACTGAGACAAAGCCTATATCTGCTACTTTTTTGTCTTCCATTTTTTGAGTTTTGAATCAGTTTGTAGAAGATAGTACTGAATTCCTTGTTGGTGCCTGCCAGGCACTCATTTTTATAGGAACAACATAAGCTTATTTGTGGGGATCAGAAGAATTTGGTGCCTGTTCTTATTTTAAAATACCCTGAGAATGTTGTCTAATGGAAAAAAGAATTTTTGCCTTCAGTTTAAGTATTTCCTACACCATGCTCTACAAGCTGTAGGGCACAGGCTTTAAGAATGCTGTGATATGAGGCAACTTTGGGTCTTCTTTTCAGAGAAGTCAAGTCCAATTAATTTCATTTATGGCACACAAATTACTCTCTTGTGGTTGATTCTTATATGCCACCTGAAACGCCAGTAGCTTATACTGTACCACTGAATTGGAGTTAGACTTCTCAACACAGCAATCCTGAGAGAGAGACACACTGCCAAGGGAGATATGCATATAATTCCCACTTCCCTAATTATGTAGTAAAATATACTGTTCAAATACTGATTGGTATTTGAATTAACCACAGGGAAACAGTTCTGAAGCAGCATCTCTTTTCTTACAGTAAGTGCAAAATTACTTTGACAGAAGAACAATGCTAGACGCAACCCTCTTTCCGCTTAGTAGAATTCACTAATTGCCATTTTCATTCTCAGGGACCCAGAAACAACTTTTTATTGTCCTCTAGATGGCTAAGGTAAGTGAATAGTAACACATGATGATAATGAGGCCCTTTCTGCACTGGGCCTTGTTCCAGATTACATCCCAAATCAGGGATCTGCCATCCACATGCTGGTGGACAGACGGGGGGGGGGGGGGTAAGCTCAGTTGAAAGCCTCCTTTTCCTCTCACCAAACAGTATTTTTTGGTCTTCAGTTGACCAAAAATGTGGCTTGTCATAATTAAAGAGAGGCTTTCAAACTGTTGCTTCAACTCACTCCTGCCAGCCCATGGGCCTCACTCTTTGGGTCATCCCTGCCTACCTGGGTTGTACTCAGTTCAACTTTTCCTCTTTACATCCAGGCATGCCCAATCCACTAGGCTGAGGAAGAAGAGGAAGAGTCGGCTTTTCTACCAGCTCTTCTCACCCATTTAAGGGGACTCAAACAAAACCCCTTATTTCTATGGGTATAAGAGTTTAATATATATCAATACATGACTGTATCTAATATATCTGCTGTCTATGAAAGGAGAGTTCTGTTTCTAGCACAAACTGCCAAAGCATCCTGCACTGCAATGATGCCAAGTGATGTAGATTCAAACAGTTTAAATTTCTAAATCAGCAAACCCATTCTTGATTCTTCTGTAGCATGAGAGAAACAAGTATAGGATCTCTGGATACTTCCACATGCATGTAGTAGGTGTGGGCCATGGACTATGCTCCTGAGCTGGAAAGAAGCAATGCAGACTAGGAATGCTAGCACATGGAGATCCACTCAACTGCTGGTCTTGCTTTCCTTCAAGGCCAGAGAACTAAAGTTCTACAACCTCAAAGTTGCAGGCCGGAGACATTTTGCCACACGTGGAAAGTGGGCCATCTTCTGGAGTTCAGCAATATGTTGTCAGAACAGAGTCTGGGTAACCTGGTCTGCAATAAGCAGCCAGGTGGAGGGGCCCTGAGACTACCAAGTGGCAGGTGAACTGCACAGTCCAATAGGCCCTTGTAGATCTTGCCTATGATTCTATTTATGTAAAAATTTGCACCCAGGGATACATGAAGGCTCCTTTTTCAATGTCCATCTTTCTACTAACAGCAAACAGAATTGCAAGGAGATCAGGGCAACTCAGTGTGGGTTTTCCATGCAATGCACACAAACAACCTGTTACAAATAACAGGTCTTCTTAAGTTAGGTTGTTGACTGGTGAAAAAGGAGATATATGTAGCTCTTCAAAAAGAATAATTCTCATTCTTTTTTAATGAGGCTGTGAAGATCTATGACTGCAGAATCAGAGTGGTGCTGTATAGGTTTCTGGGTTTTTCTGTTGATTTTTCTTCTTTTAAAAAAAGAACACTTGAGGAACTAGTGAAGAGAGAGAAAAAATAAAAATCACTTGGGCAAGTGATCTCATGTGCAGGTAGTGCTGCAGTTTTCAGCTCTAATTAATGAATGTAAATCCTGTATGTACAAATCACCCACACTTTCATTAATAAAATTCACATACTGTTGCGGATCTGAGTAGTGGAATATTCTGAGCCTCAGTGAATGCTCTGAGAACCTACAAAATATGTGCAGAAAGGCAAGAGGTCTGGGTTTGCCCCAATCTGACCACAAACTTCTTAATTTGAAGTCTCCATCCCCTGGCTAAAAAAAAGCTGAAATAACCAAGATGATGCCTCCCTATCAAAAACAACCAAACCTTTTTGCTGCTGGGTTGGAACATTTCTGTTTGTGTACAAAAAAACCTTGTCACGCATTCCAAGCGTGATGGGCACTGCGCCAAGGAAGAAGAGTTTCTCCCTCTGCCCCTGCCAGTTCAGCAGATGGTATGCTAGCTTTCTGCAAAAAGTCAGTCCTCATTGACGATCTAGCTGACTCCAAAAGCAGCTGAACGGCTTCTCAGACTCCAGAGAAATGTCTATATTTGGGCATTTTGCACACACTGACCCAAACAAAACTTCATTCCTTTGCTCTTCCTAATGATGGGAAACCTTCCAGCAGTCCAGAAGAGCCAAGAAGCAGGGAAAACAAGCCCTTATTCCCAGATGACACTTCCTGGTTACACACGCACAGAACCTCCTAGGCTTTCTGCCCTCTGCTGGTCCCACCTCCCCACCTGGGGTTCTCCTGTCACTGCCACAATGTTCTTCACCATCTATCAGTTCACAGCTGACTTGTTGCAAGAACATCCAGCAAGGCTCTGCTTTCCTATCCCAGATGCCCCTTTTATAAGTCACTGCCCCATTGCAGACTGTCCTACAGGTGGCAGATGAAAATAGAAATGGGCAGCAAGCAGCCCACAGCGTGGAAGCAAAGGAAGAGATTACTTTAACGTTATCAAGTTGCATTGCCCTCCTGCAACTACTGGCAAAGTTCAGACAACCTAGAAAGCATGTCTTGCTTTTGTTGTTGGTCTGTAGATATTCTGCAAGGATGTATATGAAGCCCAATAAGTCACACAGAATCTCACACTTGTTTATATAAGCAACTGAAGAGGAAGAGTTGGCTTTTCTCACCCATTTAAAAGGATTCAAAGCAGCTGACAAAGCTTTCTATTCTTCTCCCCACAACAAAACACCCTGTGAGGTAGGTGGGGCTGTGAGAGCTCAGAAGAGAGCTGTGATTAGCCCAAGGTCACCCAACTGGCTTCATGTGGGAAGGCAGAATCAAACCCAGTATTCCCAGATAAGAGTCCGGCTCCTTAACCACTAGACCAAACTAGCTCACAATTGCAAAAATACCACTGCACTTTGTTAATGTGTTCAGCATCCAGCACTAGAATATGCTTTGTGGTTGGCCGCTAAAGAGATATAGTTGGAGACAATATTGTAATGTTGGATACAGGCTTAAGCCACAACAGCCATTTCTGTTGAGCACCACTATAACCACCTAAAAGCTGAGTTTTTAACAAACATACAGTGGAAAGGTAGGACTGAACATTATGTTGCACACACACTGTGCACATTAGCCTTCAGTGTTCACATCCAGTGATTCTGTTTGCAGCATTTTGCACTGCCACAGGAGGTAGTGAGTTCTCCTTCCCTGGGGGTCTTCAAGCAGAGGCTGGGCCTACATCTGTCTGGGATGGTTTAGGTAATCCAACACTGAGCAGGGGGTTGGACTCGATAGCCCTAGAGGTCCCTTCCAACTCTATGATTCTGTGATTTATTTTATTTAAGTATTTATATCCCACTGAAAGGACAACAGGACAAGGGGAGCTAAACACGGCAGGTGCGGAAAGCAATGAAAGAGCAGAATAAACTTTCCCTGCCTTCTTTTCTGCTGGAAGCTGGTCTCTTCACCCTAACACCTATTTTTATGCACTTCTATAGAATGTGTCATTTAAGTCTGGGTGGTCTAAGTTACTAACACCATAACACTGCACCTGCACGCAACTCGGCAAGTTCATAAATAAAGTACAGCTGCTTATGCCTGAAATAGTTTCACACTGGCATGTATGAGGAAGCCATTCTGGTCATGCTTTAGATCTGGATTAGGACAGCTCAGAGAAAGGCAAAAGGAAGCCATGCATGTTAAGTGTTTGGAATAACATAGTCCTCGAAAGTAGCTACTCCATGCAGTCATGGGATGATTTCCCCTCCTTTTTGAATATCTTCCTCTATTCAAAGGTTTTGACTTTGTCTTCTGCTTGAGATGCCCGTGGGCAATTGGTGGGCCACTGTGGGAGACAAGATGCTGGACTAGAGGGACTGTGGCCCATTCCAGCAGGGCTTCTCTTAGGCTCTTATGCCTTTATCTTTGTGAACCAAATGAGATGAAATGGAATTGTAACATTATCACTTCTTCAAAGCCATTTCAGTTTCAGGCACCTCTGTTTTCCAGTCAAAAACCTAAGCATAAGACAACATAAGTGAAACCCTGCTGGATCAGGCCACAGCCCATCTAGTCCAGCATCCTGTCTCACACAGTGGCCCACCAATTGCCCACAGGCATCTCAAGCAGAGACAAGGGCAAACCTTCTCCTGCTCTGGAATCACAGCAAATGGCCTTAGAAGCATCCTGCTTGTCCCCACAGCCTGAAAGATCTAAAACAGTATGTGAAATATGTAAAACTGTTCATCAGCAAAGGTTCCACTTTTCTTTCCTGTTTTGGTAAGCAGTGTCTGAACATTTGAAGCACAATCCCAAGATGACAAGCAAAAATTTCTAGACCCTTAGCCTATATGTAAAGACAAGCCTTACAGAGGCATGTTAGGCCCCACTGTCAAAATGGAAGCTTGCCATTAAGGAAAGTAACACAAAGGATGCTTTTCAGCAGCATTTTTGTCTGTTAACCATGAAAAGCATGCAGTTTTCACCAACAGTGCCCAATGAAATATGAATCTGGAGTACTGTTTGTGCAAGTGTGTTATATCTGCAGGGAGCAAAATATTAGGCACCGATTGCACAGAAAAAGATGCACGTTCAAGCAGGGTCTTTAAAATCCATCTGGATTCAGCAGGCAGGAAAATAAGAGAAGCAGCCTCGGAGTCAATTTTAGGTGAGGCAGATATGCCCCCGTGTGGTGATATTCTTGCCTCGCATGTTGCAAGCACAAGAGAGAGCACTTTTAGTTCAGATCAAAAACCGCCGGGTTGCCAGACTAAAGATCAAAGACCAAAAAGGCCAGGGTCTGAACAGGAATCGGGCTAGGGGTTTGCACAAATGCCATTTTTGACCATCGAATATTCGAATGTCCGAATTCCTACAATCAGAGAAAAACCAAATTCGAACCAATTCAAATACGTTCGTATCTATTCGTATGATAGGGCCAGTCCACTTTACTCTGTAGGACTGTGTAACCATCCAAACCTTGCTGAACGTCCACCAGCCCTGAACATCCAATCTCAGGCCACTGGCAAAGAATGGTCCTTTCTGCACTTGGCCTTATTCTGGAATATACCTCAGGATAGGGGTCTGTTGTCCACATGCTAATGTACATTCTGGCAGGCCTCACTTGGGGCCTGCTATCGCCTGCACTAGCATGTGGACAGCAAGCCCCTGTTCCATGATATATTCCAGAATAAAGCCAAGGGCAGAAAGGCCCAATGATAGGCAACGCCAGTCGCTGAAGCGCCGTTCTTAGCCACCTCAGAAGAAGCTGTTGCGCTCCTGCGGCCTAACCTTGACGCAGCCACCCGCGAAAGGAGGGAGGGCGTCCATCCCATGTTTCCCATCCAAGCGGGTAGCCTTATTCAGCCCAAGCCCAGTGCATTGGACGCAAACACATGTTCCTCAAATATTCTGCACCATAGGACGGGGAGGGGACATCGGGGGGGGGGTGTTTCTGCGGCCGCCGGGCAGCTCACGCATACTGAAGCAGCTTTGCGCATCATCCTCCGCGTCTTCCCGCTCGGGGCCCTGCCCTGGGCTGCCTCAGTGCCGCCGAGGGTGCGACCCGGGCAAAGACTAGAGCCGCAAGTGGCGGCAGTCTGGCGTGGGGGGCGGCGGGGAAGGGGCGGCGCGGCGCGGCGCGGTCCCCTGAAGCAGAGGGGTAACGTGCCCGCGCAGGCAGGAGAGGGCGACCTGAGGAACGAGTCGACGGAGTTCAAGGGCGGGCGCCGGGCCGGCTCCACCCACGAGAAGCGGCGGCGGCGGCAGACCCGCGCGTGGCGCGCCAGCAGCCACATCCGTGCGGCGGGGGCGTCGTCGAAACCGGGGACCCCTGGCGGCGACGTCGCACCCATGGAGGAACGACTCGCGCATCGCCTGGAGCGTCCGCCGAGCGCAGCGCCCTCACCCGACGGGCAACGGGAGCGCGAAAGGCGCGGATGAGATGGCGCCAGGCGGGCGCGGGACTCCCTGGACGGGACCTGGCGAGACGCAGGGATCCCAGGTCCCTCCTCCCGAGGAAGCGCCGTTCGCCTTCGGCGCTTTGGGATCAGCTCTCCGGGGTTGTAGGGCGTCGAGGAAAGGGAGGTATCGAAACCGCCAACGTACAAAGACCCCGATATTGTTTAAATATCCACAACGGTCGTTTTCTAGCCGCCTTGTGCAAGCCGACGTCATCCTCATTTTGGGCGAGCGTAGGCACCGGCAAAGCGCTCCTGTACCTCCGGCCAAGAAGACTGCATGGAAGTGCCCGTGCGGTCAACCAGGAATTGGCACGGAATGTCGGGAGTTGCAGTCCAGGAACATTTGGAAGGCTGCAACTGAATCCTCCTGAGACCTTACGGTCCATACAGATGTCCTTCCTTCCTTCCTTCCTTCCTTCCTTCCTTCCTTCCTTCCCCAGGCTTGTGTTTCTGGCCGGCTGCCGCATTCAGTCCATCTGATCTGTCCTCTGCTCCGGACAGGTGTGAAGGAGGAGCATGTGAAGGAACTGCCAGTAGCTGATGGGGAGCCAAAGTTACTTCATCCCCTTCCCCCTGAAGCTTTGCTGGGAGGACCGACAGGCAGCTGCTCTGGCCTTGGTTGCCAGTCAGGGGACGGCAGAATTATGCAAGCATCACTTGTTCATTTGCTTGCTTACATAGCTTTCTATCCCACCTTAAATCTCAGGATGAGTAACAGTAAAATCAGATCAAATAAACTAGCTAAAACAGTGGCAGTGCCTGCATTGAGAGCACATGCTGTTCCTTTAGCAGGAGTTACCATGCAGACAGCTGAATGATTATAACATAGATATGGCTGTGCTAATTCAGGGGATATATGTCATAAAGCAAGAACCTTAACCTAAGTGGATTGTCCAATCTGATGAGCATCTGATGCAGGAGATGTGCATTTTCTGGCAGAAAGCCACAAGGAAACTACCTCAATCTTGCCTAGTGTTGTTGAAGTCCTGAGAGGCATCCACAGCAGCCTACTTAAGAAGCAGGAATTTCTGCTTCTCTAATCCACCTTTTTCTAGCACAGTGTGGGAGACCGGGGCAAACTAGTGTGTGAACAATTCCATCTCAGAGATGCCTCAAAGATGCTTTTTTTTTTCTGTGTCTGATCACTGCCTTTGTTATCTGTGGGACACTCTGAGAGACTGCAGTTATTCTCACATTAATCAGTTACAAGCATAGGCATTGTTGTTACATGTGTACTGAATGTGCTTTTAGTAGAAAGGATTGTTTTAGGTGTGCATTAATGGTGGTCTTAAAGCTTGGTTGCAACATGAAAAGAACAAACCTGAAAATAAAACATAACTGAAAGTATGAAAGTGGAAGCTGTATGAATATTTTTGTATTTCAATGTTACAACCCATATGGAAGCTCATGTTACCATGGTTACCAATAGTTGGTTAGCTATTTACAGTATTCAGGCTGGGCCAATTTGGCCTAGATTTCTTTTTATTTATTTGTTTGTTCTTCTAAGTTGCTATGAGAATTCACCTTTAGAAACACAGGTGCTTATCTTTGAAGATACTTGAAATACTGCTGCTGTTTTGAGTCCTTCCCAAACAATTTTAGAACTGCCTGTGGGCTTAGTGTGATCTAAGGGTGTGTTCCCATTCAAGATTTAAAGAGCTTTGAAATTGTTTTGCGTGCTCACCGTTCCGCAAATTTTTAAAAGAATCTGCAGTTTCTGAGGATTAAAGGTCCTGAAACACAGATTATCTATATTCGGATCAAAAGAGGTCTCACTGCTGGATTTAGAAATATTTCACTTTAGCAAATGGGAATGCAAGTGGTTTTGGGGGGGAGGGAACCATGCTTTAGGGGCACTCTCAAGTTTCCCCTTACCCCATGAGAAGCCGTGATTTCTCCTGCCCTAGCCCCCTCTTCCCAGGCTGTCCAGCATTACGTGCTAAGATCACCCTGGCTGAAAGCGAGGTGAAGAATGAAGAACCTGCGGTAGCTAGCAAGAAATGCATGTATTGGGAGTGAGATGTAACACTGTATCAGGGGATTGAAGTGTCTGATTTTACAAAAAGATCAGCAATTGGGAAAGATGCTCTTGTGTAAAAGCCTGCCTGCTCCCCCTTTTGCCTCACTCCTGCCATTCTGCACTGCTCTGATCTATTTATCTTGTGCAAAACACCAATATAAGAAGGGGAAGTGATCTTCTGCTGCCTTGTTAACATGAGAGAGAAGTTGTGTTACAGTGGCGGGGGCAAGCGCTGAAAGAAGCTGCTACCAAAGGACTCTATGATCTCCAAGATCATGGAGGGTGGGGTTTGAATTGCCTGCCTCAATGAAGTCCAGGTTGCCCAATTGCTGACTGCAAGGGGGAGTTCCTCCCCTGCCAGGCATGAAGGATGAAGAGTGAGTCCACATTATAAGCTAGCAGTGGGAACGCAAAAAAACAAGCCTTGCTTCTAATTTTAAAAACTCTTATTTAAAACTGAATTAAATTGCCTAGTGAGAACCTGGCCTATGTAGGTGAATAAAGGCCGTTTCTGCACTTACCACGTTAATCCAGATTAATGGATCTGGATCAGCTCGATCTGGATCTATGAAACAATTGTATATCAGCAGATGTGAACGTCTGCCATAGGAACCACCCACACTGCCATGCAGTTGGTCAAAGCAAATGCTTCTCTAAAGCTAAATCTGGGTAGTGGGGAGCAGGTGTGAAAGCACCATGGTCATCTCCACATTGGATGTGGAGAATACGAATTGGAAGCAGGTGCCTCCAGAGCTCCTTTGAACTCCCTACAGGGGTACTACAAAAGTGTCTTTGCAGTCACATCTTCACTGTCATGTTCTTCCCTGCCATGCCTACCTTCCTGTATCTGTTCTACATGCAAATGCCACTTCCTTGATTCAGATTGGACAGGGTTAGCGCAGATGTAGATCACATTAATCAGGTCTATAACTAGTCCAGACTACAGTGCCCTTAGCACAGATCTGATCCAGATTAGCATTGGTGATGTGGGCTACCGAGCACCCTGATCCAGATGAACAAGCAACAAGAGGCCAAAGCCTTCTGTGTCCAAACATCCAAGTGACCAAACTTGTCATAGTTCCAAAAGTCAGAAGTGCTACTATTTCTCTTATTAGACCCCAAAACTCTTCTGGGATATCTGTTTATATGGCACCTAAATGCTTAGCACAGATGAAGAATAAGAAGCTACACATACAGTCCATAAAGAAGTCAGTTTATCAGTATTTACAAGTTTAATCCTCATTTTAGCAAACATTATTTGACACAAGCACATATTGCTCATATTATAACACAAGTCAGCAGTGGTGGCTTCTGCATCCAGAATATATCAGGGGAATCCCCCTGTGGTGAGAGATCAGTTAGAAGTAGGTCAGGGTACGAAATGTGTGACACATCCCATCATCCCTGGTCACTGGCCATCTCAGCCACAGCTAGTGGAACCTGGAATCCAACAAAAGGCCTTATTCCAGATTAAATCCTGCAATAGGGACCTGCCATCCACCAGCCTCTAAGAAAGAATTAGATTCATGGAAGATAGGTATACCAAAGATTACTAGAATGGATCCCTAGAAACTTCTTCCAGGCTGGAGAGAGGCAGGGTGCCCTTAAAGACAAGGAGTCACCAGGAGTGGAGAGCAGGTGAAGGTTTTGCCTTTGTCTTTGTTTGAGATGCCCGGAAGCAATTGGTGGGCCGCTGTTTGAGTCAGGTTGCTGGACTAGATGGGCTGTGGCTTAATCCAGCAGTGCTTTATTCCTTTGTCTTCTGCTCCTTATGTTTGGTCTAGTGGTTAAGGAGCTAGACTCTTATCTGGGAATACCGGGTTTGATTCCACACTCCTACATGAAGCCAAGTGGGTGACCTTGGGCTTGTCACAGCTCTTTTCTGAGCTCTCACACCCCCACCTACCTCACACGGTATCTGGTATGAGGCTGTGAGAGAGAAGAATAGAAAGCTTTGTCAGCCGCTTTGAGTCCCTTTAAATGGGTGAGAAAAGCAGGCTCTTCTTTTTCTTCTTACGTGGATGGCAGGTTCCTATTCCAGGATATAATCCAGAATAAGGGCCAGTGCAGAAAGGGCCAGGAAGCCACACAGCCTAACTATTCTTTTCTCATTTTCCCATCTTGTTTGACTCTTAAAGTACTCAAACACATCTGTTTTTTCAAAGTATCCAAAGATACAGCGCCAGGTGATCCAGTTTCAAAATGAAACAATTCAATGTCATTCTGAAGCATTACCTTTACCAAATTATTTCTATAGTCTAACACCCAAAGTGCATTTTCCCCTTCCCAGTGGGCCGCTGTACTCCTCCAATACAAACAGCCATGGTCTCACAGGGAACAATCGTCTTATGACTGGACAAATGCATCATATTTATTCATTTATTTTGCACAAGGAGTGCTTTTGTGCCTCTGCTGGTACACTGTGCCCTTTATTCCACAATCTGCCTTTCTCCTTAGCACTTCATTCTACTCCAAAGAATTTAAATAAAAATTAATTTTGCTGATTTGTGATGTCTCTGCAGGAGGGTAGGGATAGTGCTCTGTGCTTTGCAGAGAGGGTATAGCTAAAGATTGAAAAGAAGAGAGGATGAAGTCTGTGGTGGCAGAATAATGAACTGGCCAAGTAGAAGTGATAAAAAAGGAAAAGCAGACCAAATGACAGGAAGTATGAAGAAGAAGAAGAGTTGGCTTTTCTACCCCGCTTTTCTCACCCATTTAAAGGGACTCAAAGCAGCTGACAAAGCTTTCTATTCTCCCCACAACAGAACAGCCTGTGAGGTAGGTGGGGCTGTGAGAGCTCAGAAAAGAGCTGTGACTCACCCAATGTCACCCTACTGGCTTTGCAGGGGAGTGCAGAATCAAACTCTATTCCCAGATAAGAGTCGAGCTCCCTAACCACTAGGCCAAACTGGCTCACTTGAACGAATATCCAAAGAGAACAGGAGACGCAGCTACACCAGAAAGAGGGAACAAAGACGTGGGTTTATTAGACAGCTCCAATCCCATCTGATAATTCACCACAGGTAAGGCTGACAGGGGCCGGTGTGGTGTGATGCTAACAACAGAGGCATGCATTTAGCTACTGTTTTTTCTTAATGGAAAAAGGAGCATTGGCTGAGAAATAATATTATGAAAGACTTATTAATAATAATAACTTATTTGGAAGGATGGGACCACATGTCATGTATGGGACACAGAAGAAGAATTTTTAAAGTCCTCTTTGGGTGAGAATATAAAATGTGAGCAAACTATTCATTTACATGACTAATGCCACCTCTAAGAGAGGCTCTTTGGATAACAGAAGTTCTCCAGAACAGTCAAGGAATGATGGCTGCCAAGAAAGATTCACATCTGAGGCAATGGTTGCTGGTGAGGAACGCCAAAGATCAGAATGTGCAGAGCTAACAGTAGGTGGATTACACACAACTTGGCCTACTAACACATGCAGAAAAGGAAAGAGATGTTTGCCTACTTCATTTTTAATGGGCCATTTTCAATGGGGTTTTTTGCACTTGCCCCAGAGACGGTTCCAGAAGGATCATAGGAACCACAGCATCCACACCACAATCCCCCTACAACAGTCCCGAGGTATTCCTCCTGTTCTCAAGGCTTACCTGCCATGGGCACCTTAAGTTGTCCTGCATCACTAGGAACGGGAACAATGTGAACAGGACGTTTCCAGGTGTCAAGTGCAAATCCAGTTTGCCCACCTTCCTGCAGCATACACATCACCTCACTCTACTGCAGCTAGGGTGGACAGGGCATCCAAAATTCGGGCATAAGGCCTGAAACTTAGCCATTTGCATGGACACCACTGCTGAGCAGAAATGAGAATGTTCCTGTGCTCATCATGCAAATAGCCCCAGCTGTTCTGGATATTAATTGGCCTGGAATGATCTTCAAAGATCATTCAGGTAAGCACAGATTCAGCCATCGCCTGCATTCAGACTCTATAAAGGGACTCCTTTTATGCAACTCTGTTCCTTCCTGGCAGTCAGAAATCATGAGTATTCAACTTACTGAGGACCTTCAGGCTTCAAAAGGGTCACCTGAAATGCAGGGTAGGATTTCCAAAAAGGGAGTCACTCTTTCTCTAAATGGCATGTTATTAACAAAGTTGGTGATTTCATGTTCTTAATAGCAGGAGCTGCTGGCTGTTAAAAGGAGAAGAACATTTCTCTCTTCCCAATCTCTATAATTTCAGAATTTTGGATGTTTGGAATTCCAGAATTCTGGCATTCAGGAAGTCCAGGTGGTGGGTGGCAATAAACAAAGCCAATTGTGAGATGGAGATTGAATGTCCGATGGTAACTGCAGTCAAATGAACACTAAAAACAGCAGGTTCACAGATGCATTTTTTAAAATATCAGTATGGAAGGCATATTTATTATGCAGCTGGGAAAGAAGAATATTTTCCTCCAGGAAAAACTTTTTCAAGGTATGTCTTGTTGCTCCCAATGTTTCCTATAACTGCAATGAACAACTGCAAATAAACACCTTGGTTTCTGGAACTGCCTTGTGTGCATAACTCAGACAACCCTTATGAGGTTCACCCAGAAAGCACTTATTTAATCCACATTATGTAGATAATCCAAATAAAGCATGGATAATCTCAAATAAAATGTGCTTTATTATGGATTAAGTAAGTGTTGTCTGGATGAAGCTCATGCTTCTTTCTTTTTTCTTTTTCTTTTGAAGCTCAAGCTTCATGCCACTCTACAGGATGGATGATATAAGTTAGGTGTATCTTAAACTGGATTCCATAGTATGACAACAGCCATTTTTTGCAGGCAAATATGACTTTTTGTGTGCGTTCTTAGTTTTGGTCTGTAACTTAAATGCCATGTTTTCACTGGGTAGAATGTACAATTTTTAAAGGGTATTTTTCCTACCTCTTGTCCCTCATTATTACAGAAAGCACACCCTTCAAGAACCTTTCAGTTTCACATTACAAAATGTTTAAAAAGATTTTTAAAAACCTGAACAATTTGGAATACTGAGCAGATTCTGTCTGTCACCCTTTTTTCCCAGAAAGAGGTATGGGAAACGTGCCCTTAACTTGGCGGAACAGCTTCAAAATCCCAAATTCCACAAAACAGTCAGCCTTCTTTGCTCCAGCCTCGGCTTGTCCACTTACAAGTCTGCTAGCTAACATTTCACAAAATATCATGCCATCTCTTGTGAGGATTTTGCTTTGACCTCAAGCCTATTTCCAGTTTAGCTGGCTTTGCAGATTTCTTTAAGTAACAACAAACTTGGAGCAACTTTTTAGAGCACACTCCAGGGCAGTGTATTTTCTGAGGCAGTGACCAAGATTTTTAACAGCACTGGCCAGAACTTGGGGGAAGAACCACAGCTCAGTGACAAAGTGCAGATTTTGCATACAAAAGGTGCCACATTCCAGCCTCTGTAGAGCTAGGAAAGACTACTGTCTGGACTCTTGCCCTGACATAGTCAAATACAACATAAATTAGTTTTCTAGTGGAGTATTTGGTGACTCTCACATCCACCTTTCCAAAGTGTCAAAGCTTCCTCAAGATATAAAAGCTCAAGAAACGATGAATGGCAGGCACAACCAGGAAACACAGCGAATCAAAAGCCCAAGGGTAAGAAAGACCATTCTGCACTACTCTGCATTCCCAGCGTGAGAAAGCTGCATCCCCGCTTCCCACAGCTTGGTTCTAGAGCACTGGGATCACTCCAAGTACTCCTTCAGCATTTCAACCAGTCTTGAAATGTCAACTCTCCCCTGAGCCAGGATGAGGAGCCTCCCTAAGTGAATACAGGAAGGAGGGGGACAAAGAAGGACAGTCATTATCCTTCATACCATGCAAAGCAAAAGGTAAGCAGGAAGGAAACTGGCAAATACAGTAAGCTTGGGCTGCAGTTCCAGTGCACCAGCATATCCATTCAAGCTCTGTGGAGATGGATCTTGAAGGTCCAGAGAAAGAAGCTTATACTGCATAGTCTTTTCAAGATCCTCCTCAGGTGCTGACCTGTGATGGGTGAGGTGGAAGGTAGGGTGGAGGAGCTGTTGGGGGGAAAGGAATTAGAAAATATGATTAATGATACTAAAAGACAACTCTTCCCAGACCTCGTATGATGTTTGTAATGGGCTTCTGAAGCTTGTTCCTCAAGCATTTAAATGTTTCCAAGCTATTGTATCCTGTTCAGGGGTCAGTGAAAACAGATTCTGTTGATGAGACCAAATGGAATACAACACAAATCCCTAATACAAAAACCCAAAGGTAAACCAAAAAAACAAACAGAAAGGGTTAAGTCCCAAACTAATATAACAACTCAAAGGGTAAAATTTACCCCACTAGAAATTTAAATTACTTAAAAATATAAATTTATAAATCAATGAAAACAAATTTAATTACTCAAAGGGTACAAATACCCCACTGAAAATTATAGGTTAATTAAGTTGACTCTTTCAAATTCGTTTGACTCTTTCAAATTCTGGTGTTTAGATGGTATACCTAATATTAGAAATATAAAACAAT
>MTQE01003428.1:8507975-8572955 GCA_014337955.1 Aspidoscelis marmoratus
CTAGAAAAATTCCCTAGCCCTAGCCAAAAATTAAGAAATATAGGGAAACATATAAAGAAAAATAGAGAGGAATGGAATGAAAGACAAGAATCTTCTCACCAATGTTCAGCATGTCCAGGAATTCAAAAGTGCACAAATGTAGATTCAGCAAACCCGTATCTCTTCAGGAACAAAAATGACTTTAAAAAATAAATTCAAGGTTCTTCACAAGAAATAACCTTAAAATAGACCTGTTCTTCCAGTGTCACCCAAAATCAGACTGCAAGTGGGAAATTCAAACTGTCCTCTCACAGAGAAAAAACACACGCCCATTTCCTCTCAAACAGAGAGAGGGAGGGGGGGAGAAAAACCCATAGGATGGCAAAAGGAAAATTCCTACTTAACTCCTAAGCTAAGCTAACCTAACCTAACCTAACTTTAACCCCTAACTTTTTACCCTGACTTAACTTTTTGACTCTTCCTGATGCCTATTTTTATACACAATTTAACCCAGAATTAGTGACACCAGCACAAATTCTTTTGAAAGGTGTGTCTTACCCAAAACCAATGTATTCCTAGGGAAAATCCCCAAATTACAATTTAACCCAGATTTCATTAACACTTCCTAATGAAACAGATAACACAAATAGAACAAGATAATATCATCTAACACAGAAAAATATATACCTTATCCCAAACCCAAATATTTTATTTCCTATTCTTCAAGCTTAAAAAGAAAATATTATTTCCTCTGGCTATATGGATTCTTGCTACACTGAAAGAAATCACACCTCAAGTTAATCCAATCAAGCCTAGGAGCAAACTCTGAGTTAATCTGTGCCCACAATTAAACCCCACAGAAAAGAAATGAATACAAAACCATCTTATTTCAGACAATAAGGTCAAATAATTATTCCCCCGCCCAAAAAAAACCCATTAAATCTTCTGTTTCTCCTTTCAGAAAATAAGGAAAAACTCAATTTTACTGATCATTATAAAATGGTGTGTGTTTGCCTGATTGCAAAAGCCACTGTGCCTTTGTATACTTTAAATTAAAATTTCTGATTAACACTTCTCCTAGTTTACTTTTAGCCTGGTCCCTTCAACTTCACTCCATCAGGGCATGTACACATAAGTAAACTTTTCCTATCTATCTTTGTTAAGGTGTAATAATGAGTCATGTCAAATGTAACATCTTGACATTCTAGTACTGGTAACTTTTTAAACAGACTTTCCACAGTTTGGCTAGTAATTCCAAATTCTTGTATATCTTAATTTACCCAGATCTTTTCAAAATCCATTCCATTTTATTCTTTATCATTTTATTAAAACTAGGCAAACCATTCTCTATCCCAGTTTCTATGCGTATGTATTTTCCTTCATTATTTAAAAATCTGTTACCCCAAAAAGAGAGAAAGTTTTCCAGGTGTCAGTTCTCTTCCTTGACTTAATCAAGATTACTCAGAAGATTACTCAGACTTTGTCTCTTGCATACAGACAGCCTTTAACATAAGAGAAAAAAAAATGTCATTTTAAATCTCAGGCCTATCTTTTCAGCCAAATAATATCGAGTCAGTTTTGCTATATTCAGGCTTTTCCACGTTTCATGGTCCAGCCCTCCTCCTTGTTCCAATTATGCCAATTATAAAGCCAAATTCATAAATCAAAACCCTGTACATTTAAAATTCAGGTTTTGCAGTCAAAACTTCTTATGATGTCTGTACACCCAAAGCTGAACTGGTTACAAATTTATTGACCAAGGCAAAAGCAGCTGCTTTATTCTTATTCACAAGACATGAGGGATCATTCAATAAGGAGATAGGTGAGCTGCCTCTTTGAATGTGCTTATATAGGAAGGAAACGTGTAGACAGAGATTCTGGTTACTTCAGGCCAATTCATACTTTTATTAGTTGCAATGACCAGCATCCCATTTTGCAATGTCCAATCCTTTCCAAATTTAGCTGGTGCTTCTCCTGGGGTGACTGGGCAATGTGGCACACAACTGTACCTGTGCTGCCTTGCCACACATTCTTTTTGCCCAGAGGAGGTGTGTGATGACTGCAATATGAAGGTACATTTGTATTATGTAGTTTTAACCCCAGTTGTCTTGATGTTATGTGGCTGGAGGGCGCGGCTTACTGTGACACCGTGGGAGGGAGAAATTTGCTCCTTGCCAGAGCCAATCAGGGTATGCCAGCAGCTTGACAGCAGGCTATATAAACCCTGCAGTCAAGACAAGAAGGGGGTAGTATGTGGGTGAACCCTGCCAAGGCTGGGCCAAGATATATAGAATCAGGGAGATTCTGATAGAGATACCAGGGGACAGAAAAGCATTGGGTAGTGGTCACCGCAAGGTGCAAAAGGAGCGTGCTTGTCTAAACAACTGTTGCCTAGTATAGTTGTATAGCACATATGCCCTGGTGGATGATCCGGCACATGAGGAGCTACTTCTGGTATTGTCATGCCTTGTGTACTCTCCAACCCCCACCCCCCACCCCTGCCAGCCAAAACGAGGGAGGCGTGCTTCAGGGTTCTGTCCCCCCAGAAGCAGAGGGCTCAGGCTCAGATGTTGCACCCCACCCAGAACCTAATTCTCTCCGGAAACAACGACAACAGCTGCACCACCCAGTGCACCTCCATGTAAAACAGCTGCGCCAGCGGAGGCATGACTCTCCGAGTTCTACTTAAGAAACGCCCAATCCAGCAACCTCCGTTGCAAACAAAGAATCTTCTTGGTAACCCCTGACTCATGTAAACTATGATTCCTGACTCCTGACTGACTTCCCAACTTATGACAACTCTCTGGTAACCTGACACTTGGCCTGTTTTACTACACATTCTATACCCAAGAACTCTGGAAAGTGACTTGGCTACTTGCTGTGTGCATGCGTGTGCTTGCTGCTGCTGCCCCTCTGGACACGAGAGGTATAGAAGCATCTATGTGTGGTGTGGATGCTCTGTGTAGGAGCTTCTCTAACCCATCCCACCGGGACTAGTGCAAATAGACCCATATTTACATACTGGTATTCATATATGGTTGACCAATTACATTAAAAGGAGGCAAAGGTGGTGTGGCATCACTTCAGACCAGATGAATTCTATATTCTGTGTACTACAGAGCCTCTCTGCTTATCAATGCAAAATGAAATTTCTAACTTTTATAGCATTCCTACCCTGCCTAACTATGCACTTTCCAACCAAATAGGATTTTTATAATTTCCCAATCCCTACAATTTTCTCTGCCCTCCTGCATCTTGGCTTCACAGCCCTGACAGAGTAGACTTCTTAGAAATATGTGTGTATGAATAAACATGATCTTAGGTGAGGAAAATGTGTGTGCATGCATGCAACACAGCAGAGGGCACTTGTATCAAACCTGGTCACGAATTAGACCAATGGGAGACGCCGAAGAAAATAAAACCTGTGCACTCTGTGGAATACGTAGCTTGAGCAGCTGCCGTGGTTTTAAATTACCACCTCAAGTATCTTATGTTGGCATTCAGAGCCATGCTCTAAGCAGCTTTCAAAATGCAATCTCCACACATGGAAAATGATCAGCTGCTTTGGAATCTCTGGAAATGCTGCTCCATAAATGCCCGGTAACTTTGACTTGTGAAACCAGACAAAGCCAGCCAAATCTAGCTCTTCATGGCTCTTTGAACAGTGCAATCACTAAAAGCCCTCTTAGACCTTTTGGGAGGCTTTAAATGGCACCTTAAGAAAAAAGCTCTGAAGCAATGAAAGAATGTCTAAGTCTAGAGCTCCCTAATGAAGTGCCTGTGTGTTCATATTTATCTATCTTCTCTGGCGTTCAAAAGAGAATTTAAAACCTTCAAGACAAAAGGACCAACTGGACAATATATATTCTCTGCTCTCAAGGCTCAGAGCAAGTTCTCCTTACTCTCTGGCCGTTTCCACACTGGCTTCATAGACCCCATTAAGCACCCGAAAGGTACTCATTTGGTATGGATTTGCTACATACCTTCCACACTGAGGGACCCATTAAGACCCATTTGGGATCGTGTCATCCAGACGAGCATTGCAGAGTTCCAGATTCAATGAGGTCATCAGGCTCTTTAATTCGAATTAGCTGTAGACCCCTTTAAACAGCTATGAAGACTGGATTTCAGAGTGCGCTTCTGCGTGCATGCCGGGCCAAAGGGGGTGAGCCTGGAAGCTGCCATTTGCAGAAGGATGTCTCCGGCTCCACCCCTCTCCACAAACCCTACATAAGCCAGCACACCCTACATTGCAGTCTACAAAACTGCCCACAACCTACATAGTGGCTCTGTAGGCAACACAGACATGTCTCTCTGCATACCCACTGTAACTGGAAATGACTCTTGATTGACAGTTTCACCAGCCAATCGCACCACGCCTCTGGCGGGCTTCCTACGTGAGCCTAGTCAGGACCCTGGGCTGAATGCTACGGCATCCACATGACATCCCTGTTTAGCACCCATTGCCATCAGGTGCTAAACACCCCGTGCGCACACATGGGCTACGTCCCCATGCAAGCTGTTTGCCTCGAAATGGGCATGCATGGGACTGGGAGCGGGTCTGAGATCAGATCTTGCTCATCCCCATGCCATTCCCAGGTGCGGGCTGGGTGCGGATACAGCTGTCCTCATGCAAACCGCACCAAACCCGGGCAAGGGGGAGCAGTACCCCTCCTCTCCACGCCCCTCTTCTTATTGGAAGCTGGATTCACATCAGCCCACTCCTGTACTGCCAGCTGCAAACGCCCCTGTGTTGCCAGCTGCAAATGCCGCAATCCCCCCCTCCCTTAGCGGCACAGAAAGCCAGGACTGGGTTGGGAGGCACAGAAAAAAATTTAAATTAAATCTAATACATTTTAAAATAATTTTAAAGAACCCAAAGTCGCTACGAGGTTTAGCGGCAATTGGGCGGTTGAGGAGTTATGCGCACTTCTGCTCCACCGGGAACTGAGAGAATGCCCGGCAAGCTTAAAAAGGAGAAAATCAAGCCATTATCACGATCACCTTGGCAATCACAAGACAGGGATGGAATATTTAGGAAAAGGGACAAAATCAGAGTACACCATTCAATCCCACATCTAAAACTGGCTGGCCAGTTTACTGAACCATTTTTGAAGCTCTCTGCCCTGATCTCACTCAGCGCTTCCCCAAATTTCACCCCAGCACCCCGCCTTCCCCAGTCTTGCTCTATCAACCACCAGGCTGTGCTTGTCATCCCCCCCATCAGGCCCACAAGCATCTACTTGGTCCATGCCAGTCTGGTGTAACTAGTTAGGGAAGACTGCAGTGACCAGCATCCTCCTTCTTCAAGGCCTACTAGGCCTTCTGGAATAAGTCCTCCAAGAAAGCTACTCCCTTCAAAAACCTCCAACTGAGGTTATCAGGTGGGATCATTCACAACCCAGCATGGTTCCTCTCATGAATATTCTAGACAGCAAACCTGGATTGCAGAGAATGTGAGTGCCACAAGCTAGCATCTCTAAGGGTTTGTTTCCAATGCACAATTTACTCTGTTTTAATCCATGTCTTTAAAATTATCAATGAGCTCTGTATTTTCATGATCCCACCAGCAGCTTATTATGTGGACTTGCAGGGGGGAAAGCCCTCCCCCCTCTCTTTACTGTCATATCCTGGGCGGGGATCCACACATTAAAATTGCCACGGGGAAGAAGAGAGGGAGGCAAAGGCATGGGTGGAAGAAAGGAGAGGAGAGCAGGAGCAGGATCATTAGCAGAAGAATCTGTCTTTGCCAAGTGAAGGGATGAAAAAGGGAGGCAAAAGGTATGGGTGGAAGAAAGGTGGGGGGAGCAGGATCACAATCACTGGCAGAAGAATCCCTCTTTGCCAATTTGAGGGATGAAGTAAGCACCAGCTTTGCGCAGCACTGGGACAGTGCAAATGGCAGGCATTTTAAAGTCTTTCTGATCCCTGTCTAAGCAAAATCAGACTCTCCTCAGGCTCTGGTCTAATAGCTCATAACACTGTATTGTCTGATCTCTCGATACATTTCACTCACACTTTCAGCCAAACCGGAACATAATGGGGAGAGGGAGAAAGGGGAGGAAATCGTAGCCTTTTAAGAGCAAACACACTTTCACAATACCTAGGAGCAAAGCTGCCAATTTGAGCTTCAGGTGGGAGCCAAGAGGCAATAAAACTCCTCCCACCCTCCTTCATTTTCTCTTCCACAGCTGAAAGGGAGAAGGAGCACTGAACAGCACAATGCAGCCACATCTCATTAGCAAACGGGGGGGGGGGAGGAGAGGAAAGCACAGCTTATGATTAGATCAGAGGGAACTGAGGATAATGCCCCTAAATCATGCTTCCGAACCTCCAAAAAACCGCTTCTGTCCCCCTTGACAAATAATGAGGATTATTTCTAAATCCCACAGTGAGAGTTCTTTTGATTCGAATACAGATAATCCACATTCTGGGACCTTTAATCCTTGGAAACTGTGGATTCATCGGATCCTTTGGGAATGTTCAGCTTTGAAAACAAATTCAAAGCTCTTTAAAAGTTGAATGGGGACACAGCCTAAAGTGCTTTTGAAACAGTTTCTTTGCTATCTGTGAATGCTGCCTGTAAATTTACAATTTTGAGCAGAGATCTTGCCAAGGCTGAAAAAGGCTCTTGAAAAACAGCTTGAATAATTAAACTTTCTGGCACTAAGTCCTTCAATGCAGTAAAAACATCTCTCACTTATGCAGAAGGCACAATCTTTGTATTAACAAAAGGTGAGAGAAGTAGCTATATGTCTTTTTGAAATGGGCCTCTAAAATAAAGGTGTTCCACCAAAAGACGAAAGACCCAAGAAATGTACAGGTAAAACTAATAGCAGGTAATGGCCACAAGTACACCCAGAAATGGCCAGCATGGTTTATGTGTGACCGTTCACCATCTCACCAGGATTTATTTATGTATTTACCTTTATGGCATTTCTACTCTGCCATTCCTCAAAAAAGCCCAAGGAGTGAGGCAACCTGCAAACAGTCACCCCCAGGGCAAACAGTCCTCCCCCTCTGACAGTTAAATCATAGCCATTGAGGCAGGAGAGTGACGCATCTGGTATGTGGCTAGTTCACTACTCTGCCCCCAGACAACCATGTAGATGATGCCTCAGCTGGGAGTCTGGAACTTTACTGAATTCCATTTCTAACTATTTTCTTCTTGATATATTTTGATGCAAATATTAATTAAGCTATTCCCTTCCCCCATTTTTTACTAAATCTGAGTCTCTAGCCCAGTGGTTCTCAAACTTCCCAATGCCGTGACCCCGCAATGCAGCTCCCCATGCTGCAGGGACCCCAAGGCACGGGGGCGGGGCCACTGGGTGGGGCCATGGGTCAGGGGTCAGGGCCACTGGGCGGGGCCACAGGTCAGGGGGTGGAGCCGCTAAGGAACCCACAGTGAAAGCATTCAGGAATGCCACCAGTATCCCCCCCAGGTTGCCCCTTCTCCCCCCATACCATGGCTGCCCCCGAGGGGAATGAGGGTCCCCAAGGGAAGCTGCCCCTGAGAAGGAGAAGGGGGGTCTTCTATTGCTCCCCCAACTGCCTCCACTGCTGTCTCCCCCATCACAGGCAGGCAGCGTGGAAGGAGCTGCACAACCACCGCTCCCCCCCCAGTGCCGCCATCACCACCGCTCTCGCTTATCCGGCCCCCTTTCCGTCCGCTCCATCCCCCCCAACACACTCAGTGGGGGCCGCGGCGCCCCTCACCCTCCTCTGCAGGCCGCTCCTGAGTGCTCCCTTCCTTCGTTCGTCAGCCGGGCGGGCGCCTCCTGCTTGCTGGCTCCCACTCTTGGCCTGCTGCTGCTGCCTCCCCCTTCACCCGGCCTTCCGGCCTTCCGAACTTCCCGCCACCGCCGCCGGCCTGAGGGCGCGCTGGGTGGGCTGGGCGGATGGAGGCGGAGGGTGGCGGCGCAAGGGAGGATCCGCCATGGGCTGCCGCGCATCAATGCTCCTGTGGGCCTGCGCGGACTGTTGGTGCCGGCGACTCACGGTCGCTGCTCCTCCCTCCCTCACACCCATTCGCCTGGCTGCCCTGCGCCGCTGCCGCCGAGCAGCGGGGGTTGGAGGCATCGCGGCCGCAGGTGGCAAGGCTGAGGAGGAGGAGGAAGCGCCGGTAGTGCCCCCCAGGCCCGGCGCCCACAGCGCCATCTTCTCGTCGGACTCACATGGCTGACAGACAAACACCCCTTGCCCACGCTGGCTCTGCTCCCTCCCTCTGTGAGGCAGCGGCACCCAGGGTGAGGGTCAGGCCTGCACCAGCTGTCGGCGGCGGGCACTGGGGCGCAGCGGAAGGCACAGGGGGCAGCGGATGACGCCAGGGGGTGCCAGGAGGAGGCAACCGTGGGGGGATGGCGACAGCAGCGGGGGCACGTGGGGGGGCCAGAGGGAGACGGCGCGACCCCACAAAAATTGTTAATCGACCCCGCTTGGGGTCGCAACCCACAGGTTGAGAACCCCTGCTCTAGCCACTGAAGTAAACAGCTGTAACAGTGGACTGTGACAATACACTACTACCAGAAATCCTTCCAATTCCACGCTAGGATTGCGTCCTCTGGTCCTTTCCCTTATTCCTGAATGTGCTCATTAAAGCTTCTACTTAATCAACACTGTAGTTTGTGCTGAGCACAAAGAGAAGCATATTTAGAAAAGGTAAAACAAAGACTTCCATGCCTTGACTTTGAGATGGAAAGCGAACGCAGACAGCGCAAGCAGGTACAAAGGGAAGCTCCTCCATCACCATTCAACTACTCTTCATTTGAAGTCCAAACATGTCAGACTAAAGGAAAACGTGCTGGCTTCATGTGGACTTTAAAGGAAGCCCACCAAGCAGCACATGTTGGAGGAGGAGCTTCTTTTGCACCCGCTTACTGTCTCTGAAAGAAAGTGCTAAGCCCAAGATGTTTCCTCGTCCATAACAAAGATTTTATCCAGTGGCCAATGCAAAGGCTATCTCTGCAGGAGAATCTGATTCCACACCCTTTTATGTAATAGATAACGCCCACCCCCTCTGATACATCAAAGTTTCGTCCCAGAGCAATTGAGGACCTGATTGCAAATGGCCCCAGAAGTCAGCCATTTCTGTTCCAGCACTAAATGATGCCAGGTTAAATCACATCTTCTAATTTACCCCTTCTGTCACCATCATTCTACATGGAAGCAGAAGCAAATGAGGAAATAATCCACTCTGAATACTTTCTCACACTCTGCTTGCACACTTTGCACCCAAACCTAACAGAGTTGCCTACTAGGCCCAAGGAATGGTCTAGGAGTACTCATAGGGGGCACATTTCACAGGTGCTCTGGGGGATAGTGCCCCTTGCTGCACCACTGAAACAGATCTCCTGTTGTCTGGTAATGCACTCCCTACTACATTGGTAGACCTTGAAAAAGAGATATTCCAGTAAAATAGACCAGGATGCCATATTGGGTGTCCTAGTTCAGTTTACTCTTCATCATGTGTGCACAGACCATACTAGGAGGGTGCATGTAAAGGTTAGAGCTAATGGAAGGCTCAAAGACAGATTCTTGGTCCAATCTACTAGCAAGTACAGAAACCGTCTTAGTCATTTGACTTAGATCATAGTCCAGCAGAAATAGGCTATTATTACAGGTTAAAGGCAACAACCCCTGTGTATGCACACCATCCATCATCTGGGAAGATTCGGTACGACTGCCTCCTCTTTTTCCTAAATGAGAAAGAATGGGGAAGATGCTACAATCTAAATCTTAAAGTAGTGTTGCAATTAGAGATACTAGAAAAAACTAGGGTTCCCTCATGTACAGTTCATTAGGGAGAAACAATTTCCATAATTAAGTGTTGAATTATTTTACTGAATATAGTGCAAAATTCAACAGTTAGTAGAATGAGAACAGTGCCCTCCCCCCAAGCTAGGGTAGTACTATATATTGAATAATATAAATACCTAACATATCAGTCGTATAATTATCTTCATAAATACTTGCTTATCTGATATGTTTATATCTGTTCTCTTACTAGCTCTATCTAGAAAGAGGAGTCAAATTTGATTTCTGTGTTCTTTCTGTTTTTTTTTTTAAGTGTTAAGCTATTTTGTTATGTCCCATCTTTCCCGATACCATTCTTGATCATCCAGATTGTTAGATATTTCTATTGACTCATCACGAACTCATGGCTTGGCTTCGCGAACAAAGATTAGGGAGGGTTCAACCCACACTTGCTGCGTGCGCGTTGGTGGATAAACAGACTAATGCAGGATAGACAAATCTGGTTGCAGAAGGTACAGAGAAAGGTTTCCTTGGGTGGTACTGTGATGGCACAGTTCTTTCTGCATTGCCTTTTCTCCTCAAGACTGGTTTTGCAAACATTCTCAAAGGAGGAGGCAGCGTTATGGATGGTGCATCTCCATGCCTCTTGGTTTGAGGTGATATTGGACCATTGATTGTGATCAATATGGCCAAGGCTGAGTGATTGTTTCCAGAAATCCTTGTATCTCCTCCTAGCGGCTCCTCTGTTTCGACAGCCAGTGGTGAGTTCACCATAGAGCATCATCTTAGGAAGGCAATGATCCTTCATCCTAGAGACATGCCATACCCAGTGCAGCTATGTCCTCAGCAGCATGGTCTTGATATTGGTGGCCTCTGCTAGTTCAAGGGCAGCAACATTTGTCACATAGTCAGACCAATAGATGTTTAAGATTGTGCGGAGGCAACTCTGATAGAAACATTCAAGGAGTTGCAGATGGTGATCATAGATGAACCATGATTCAGACCTGTATAAGTGAGTAGACAGTACAATGGCCTCTGTTGATCTTTGGGCTTTTCTTCAAGTGTTTGTTACTCCAGACTCTTTTAGGCAGTCTTCCAAATGCACTATATGCCTTTGCTAGTCTGCTGTCTATTTTTTTGTCCATCTTAGCACCTGAGGAGATGTTGCTCCCCAGGTAGCTGAACTGTTGGACTGTCTTGAGCTCTGATTCTCTTACGGTAATGCAGGGAAAATGGTAATCTTCCAGTGGTGTTATTTGTTATTACTAATTATTAGTTATTACTGATATAGCTTCATGTATTAGAAAATGTAGCAATTGTTATTTGGTTAGTATGTTAATATGTCTATCAGTACTTTTGTTATATTTTTGGATGGAAGTCCAGAAAATTTTGACTCTTGGGCATTCCCACTACAAGTATGTTGGGGCTAATCCAATGGAGTTAAATACCATCTGAACAGGGTTTTTGTGTAGAGCTCCCTCACTGTGTTTGATTTGTGTCAGTCTGGGATAGGAACCCAGTGCTTGTCCAAAATTGTTATAACTATGTCTGATTCACAGGCTGATCTTATCGCTTGGAATGAGACCTGTGTTTCTATTAATTTATAGACCAGCGGCTCTCAACCTTTGTAATGCCACGACCCCAAAATGAGGTTCCCAAAGCCTCCGCGACCCCAGGAGCAGGGGCAGGGGCGGGGCGGGGGCGGGGCGGGGCCAGGGCCGCTGGCGTCGCGTTCGCTCCTCTCCGACCCGGAACTCCTCCTTGGGGGGCTGGCAATGCCAGATTTTAGCGGGTGAAGGGCACTGGCGGCGAGGCACCAGTTGGTGCGGGTCCGGCGCCCTTCACCGCCATCGCCACCTGGCGCCGCCGATCTCTCCTCAAAGCAGTGGCGGCACGGTGGCGGCGGGGACACGGGGGGGCCTGCGCAGCCTTTGGCGACCCCGCCGAAATGGGTGCGCGACCCCCAGTGGGGTCGCGACCCACAGATTGAGAACCACTGTTATAGACTTTAGCTGTTATGTAGTTATGTGACAGAGTCAAAGGCCTTGTATATATCTAATGAGATGACTGCTAAGGGCTTTTCAGTAAGATGGGTGTCATGCAGAACTTGTAGAAACGTTCTAATGTGGTCCATCATATAATAATCTTATAGGGAGCCAGTTTTCATAAATAACAAGATTCATTGTATTATATATACATTTTCTTAAAGTAATGATTCAGTGATCATAAGTAACATATAAAGGTTAGCAGATCTCACAGAATACTGTTTTGATATAGGATACAAAACACATATTTCAGTATTCCCATGGTGTTTGTTTCGTACATGAAAAAGAAATCACAAAGCTTTTCATTTGCATTATTATGTATTTAAGAATAAATAGATGTATGGTTGTTACAGTGATTAGCTCTAACCTTTACATGCAAGCATCCTTCTCTCTTAGTTTACATCCTGGATCTCTGCCAGTTTGGAGTACACAGATACTGACAGATTTTCAGAGGCAGCTGATAAGCTGTCAGTGGAGGAGGTAGAGTGCTGGGCTGCTCCCAATGTAGGTGGAGTAAGTGATGCTACAGAGGCAGGTCCAATGCACCTTTGTACATTACAGGCATTGTGTTTCAAAATGCAGCAAACCTTAATGGCTAGAATATCAGAAGGCTCCATTCAGCCATGGAAGAACACTGCATAGCCTTGGGATACAAATTGCCTCTCAGCCTAACTGACCTAATAAGTTTCCTATAACCATAAACTCAAGTGAGGAAAACAGCATTTGATACCTTGGGATTTGGAGGAGGGGGATTCATTCTCTCCTCTTGGATTTCTGAGTGAATCTACCCATAGAGTTGGTTGTGTGTGCAAAGAGACACTAGTCAGAGCACTGTCTAACCAGGAAGCAATAACAGTGAGAGAGCAGCACCCAACTGCTTTCTCTTGATGTCTTCTGAAGGATCAGACCCATAACAAGGGAGCAAAAAAATCAAGGATATGTAAAGAAAGTATAGCAGCTACTTTTGTTATTGTTTAATCATTTAGTTATGTCTAACTCATCATGATCTCATGGATTATATTATACAAACTCCTCTACCATTTCCTGGAGTATGCCCAAGCTCATGTTCTTAGCTTCCCTAACACTATCTCATCCTGTGCCGCCCCTTTACCTTCAATCTTTCCCAGCATCAGCGTCTTTTCTAGTGAATCTTGTCTTCTCATTATCATCACAACTGAAAGTTCATTGAACTGTTTAATAAAAGATTCCCTAGTGATTACATACAATTCAAAATTACAACAGGATACTTATGTTGGCTCAATTGATTTTATAGCTTTTCAACTTAGCTGGCATTTTACAAAAAAAAAGTGGGAGGATGGTTCCATATTTCAAAGAGTTTATAATTTAGAAATAGCTAGAAAAAGCTTATGGGAAAGTCAGAAAAATTAAGTGTGTACTACAATAAAACTAGTTCACACACACTGAGGGCCTTTTTCCACTTAATGAAAAGAGATCTGATGACCACCCCCAGCAGCTTCATACTGGTGTTAGATAGCATTGGTGTCAAAATGTGGGGTGCCCTGTGGTACCCCACATTCTGCCCTTCATGACATAGTGTTATAGTCACATAATGCTATTTTGAGGGATCACCCCTGCAAAAAAAGATAAGAACTGTAATACAGTCCCCCCAGCTCCCATTTCTCAGAGGCAAAAGGATACCATGGTCAGTGGTATCAAAAGCTATTGAGGAATCAAGCAGGATCAACAGAGTTGCACTCCCATCTGTCTCTCTCCCTAAGAAGGCTGTCCATTAGGAAAACTAAGGATGATTCTATCCTAAGAGCATGCAGCTGCAACAAGCCACAAATTAGAGATATGCATGGACTTAAATTTGTTGTTTGATTCACATCAAGCTGAACACGCTTTGGTTCAGTTCCAATTCAAGCCTGCTTCCTCAAAGTAGCAGCTTGTTCATTTCGAATTTGAACTGGTCAAATCATCTTGTCCAAATCAAACTGTTTGAAAATGATCCAGTAGAAATGCCAGATATATACACCATCAAATAAAGAATGGAACCTTGCTGTGCAATCTGGAGTTTTTATCAGATTAGGCTATTTTGTTGTCTGAGAATGAATGAGTACATGTAGCTTTCCAAACCTATGTGATAAACTCCAATTAAATACTATTGCAGGTTGAGAATGAGTAGGTTATAATAATCTTGCTGTGCAGTTACTCTCTGATTATGCATTTAGGCATCAAGGTGCATTTAGATACTTTCAGAAAATAAAAGTTGATGTCATTTCAAGATTTTTTTAAAAAAAAAGCAAAGAATCTGCATTTCCACCAGTTTTCTTCTTCAATTAGACTCCTATCTTCATCTCACTTGGCAGTTAGCATCGCTGAATACAACGGGACTAATTTCTGTGTAGACTTAGGACGGCACGGTTGCACAGGCAAACAGTGAAAGAGGGTGCAAGCAGAAGCCCCTCCCCTCTCCCCTGCCCTGTCACAAATCACTTCTTTTTGAAGTAGCCATAATGCCATGACTACACTAAAAGCAAGTGACACATGGCAGAGTGGGTATTTCAAAAACTGCCCGCCCACAGATGTGTTTATGGCGCCCCCTTCACCATCCACCACTGCATTGCTGGTTGATTGTGTGGAAACATTATTTCAGATTTTTCAATCCCACGGAACCAAAATGTCTACAGAATCAGAAAAAGCAGCTCTACTGAAACCTCAGTGAAGAAGTTCAAAGCCATCTCCAAAAGTGCCATGGGTTCTGAAAGAATGCTCAGTGGGTGGGGAAACGCCAGCAGCATTTGCTACCCCTCTCTTCTCCTCAGAGTGAATATCACTACTTCAACTAATGTTGTCTGAGTGAAACCCACACCATCTCAGTTTAGTATCCCTGTGTAGATTCTGTCATAGCCTGGGGTAATTCTAGAATGCAATAAACAAGCAACTTCTTCATATACTACTCTGACCTGCCGGAGAACATAGAACTTTTTTTTCCCAAATTAGGTCTACAATCCCATACTGCAATGGAAATGAAAAAAAAAAACACTGACAAAAACATTAATCTTTACAGTTCCACTTGACCAGAGAAGAAGAACACCAACGAAAATACTGGCATGTTATAGTTGTGAATGCCATTTCACCATTTGCACTCAAGCCAATGCACATTTTACATTTCTACATTAAAAGAAAAAAATCAAAAGGCTTGTTTGTTTCTAAAACTGACACTGGATAGGATATTTACCTCTCCTGGATGCCCAATAATTATGGGGCTGCATCCTGCCTGTCTCAACCAGAGTCAAAAATAATTTACTCATTCTACCACAAAGAATGTGCAAGGAATATGACAGGAAAAAGAAACAGGTCCCGGGAATTGGTACGCGCTTGCTGCATTTATACACTGCCTTTCAAGGGACCTGATGAGGTCCAAGAAACCAGGTCTGGATCCCCTGGCATTTTTTTTTAACTCAAAAGTAGCTCAAAGGTGATACCATTTAGCGAACAGTGTTCCCATCCCACCTCAAATCCAGATTAAAGGTCCAAAAATGCACTTTGGAATTGCATCTTCACTGTGTCCCAATTCAATCTGGGAGTTTGTGGGCTTTGCGTGATACCTGTCAAGCATATACAGAGCAGAAAAGCATGTCAGGTTTGTCAGAACTTCAGGAAGGCCCAAGAACTCCAGGATCTCAAAGGACCATATAAACCATTTGCTAACATTCCAGCAAAGCTTGTGCAGTCCCACCACCTCCTGATTGCCCAAGAGGCTGGGAAAGGAAGCAAAAGGAGTTAGGAGGTACAGGAGAGATAGGCGAGCGCTACCTGTAATCCTCAGCACTTACCTTCCCCTCACCATCGTAATGGGTCAGATCTGAGAGGTGTTAGTCCTTACAAACCCAGCCCTCGACAGCAAACCCAACATGCCAACCTGCTTGAGACTCATACCTAAGATGCTTTAAATTGTAAATGCATCTGAAAGCTTTCCTCTTCTTCACAAACTCAAACTATATGAATAAATATTTCATTTTGTTCACAGCTCCCATTTGATTTAATGGAGCACAGCACTTCCTGTCTTGACTCTTTCCTAGCTTCTGAGATTGATCTGTGAATATAAATCTGATTGAGGGAGGGCATTTGAATCAAAAGCTAACCAGTTTGGAAATATTATTCACGAGCCTACCTTCAGTTCAAAACAGACAATATTCACAGACAACCGTCACAACAGGAGAGGGGAGTGCAGGTAAGTAAAGCAGCAGCAGCCTGAAATTTGGGATGGTGTGGTGCAGAAGCCAGGATGGCAACATGATGGAAAGCCTCACTTTCATACCCTGATCCAGGGAACGCGCTGCAGTCCTGATCTGCAGAACGCCACTGGAAAGGCCAGACAAAGCTGCCTTGGGTTAAATCAGACTGTGGGTCTTTTCACCTTTTCTTTTAGAATGGGCCACTGAAATGGGTTACACTTGGGCCTCTGAGGCCAGGAACGTCAGCTCCTGGGCATCAGAGCCTCGTATTAGGCTCCAAAGCTCATGCGTACTACAGATCAGCGTGGGACCTGTATCTAGAACAAACTGCCCAAGTGCAGACTGCCTTCTTCCAGGCCAGCAGGACTACTCCAGCATGGAACCATGAAACCACTCCAGTTGGAGCCGTTCCCAGTGGACCACTCCACCCTGTGCAAGTGCAAAAACAGTCTATGAGTCAATGTAGATTGGTTAGCGTTAAATCCCCTCTTCTATGTAGCTTTTAATATCATAGGACCCCATCCTCTTTTTCATATGGTAGTCCTAGGTTAGGACCCCTACGCTCTTTTTCTTCTATTAACTCTAGGTTAGAACAGTTCTGTTACCATAGACTGGCAGTGATTTTGAGGGAGGAGGCTACTTGGAAACACTAAGAATTAGGTTTCCATTGAAAGCAGAGGTTGCATCACAGAGCTGTGTTCTTCCCACCACCACCACCACCACCACCAAAAAAAATCTTCTGCATCAGGTTCAAGTGTCATCCATCTTCCTGTTCACACAGTGGTCCATTAGATGCCTAACCAGGTGGAAGAGCACTCTTCCAATTCATGCGCTCCAGCAAATGGTTTCAAAGGAAGAAGGTTCTGATGCTGAGGGTCAAGCATAACCATCACATGAAGAAGTGCACCCATTTAGTGACCAGGAATCAAGTTCAGGGTGTTGTCCTGCTAAGGAGGTGAGAAGGAGAGAGGGTTATGTTTAAAATATGTCTTTTAAATACTTTACATATTTATCTTTTTCTTCATGTGACCTATCCTGGAACCTTTTGGTGAGAGAGACAGAGACAGAGACAGACAGAGAGAAATTCATTCATTCATTCATTCAAAGACATCTTTCCTGTTACCTTAATCATCTTTTAAGCCCAAATATTGGCAGAAAAATGTTAGGCAGTCATCACTGAAACAAGAGGAAGGAATAACTTAGCTTTTGGAGGGGAGAAACTATTTATTTCCAGTTATTCCAACAGGAGTTTAAAGGCTAATAGGTTGGTATAATAAACCACTCAGTGGCAGATTGCAATTGGCTGTCATGTGTTACACAAGAGGAGGGGAGAAAGGAGTTCCAAAGCAGAAAAACAATCCAAACTGATAATCTTTGGTTCTTCTGCACTGGGGCCTGCTGTAGTCTGCACCAGTATGCCAATGACAAGTCCTATTCTGAGATATAATCCAGAATAAGGGCAAGTGCAGAAAAGGCTTTTCTTACAAGGAACAAAAACAGTAAAAGCACTCTTACTCCAAAAGCAAGCACACCTTTCAAAATTTAAGCAGGCCGGTTTTTTATTAATGAATGTGAAAAGACAAAACAGACCTGTATGGCTGTTAGATTGTAAGCAGCCACAGATTTTAAAAGACCAATGGGCTCTCTCGCAATGAAACAGTACAGAAAGGAAAAGACTGTAGCATGAATGAAGGCTCTTGTGGCACAGCCAAGGAGGCCACCAAAACAGACATTTGGAGATATCCACAATCCCAAAGATGAACACACCAACACTTAAATATCTTGCACCATCGGAGAGAGATCCTAGATGTTCAGCCAATGGTGCCCTATAGACAGAAAGCAGCAAGAGAGAGATCGATCCTTCTTTCTTAGTGACTTAGCTCAGTTGCAATAAATAGACATAATGAAAAGTCTTTTGTTGTACTACACACAGATAAAATTAATCATAGGTTCAACTAGGAAACTAAAAGGACTGGTCTAGAGCATGCCAAATCAAATACAAGAAAATTTCTAAAAGACTGGTATTCAGCCAAACTAGCTACTAACAGACACACAGACCTAGACTCCCATCTCTAGACTATTCCAGGGTTTCCCAAACTATGGGTCGCGACCCACTGGTGGGTCGTGAGTGAATATTGAGTGGGCCCTGCCTGTGGAACGACACACCAACCAACCGAGCCTTTATTCATATGGGTAACGGTTAAATTTCCTAGAGGTGGGTCCCAAGTTGGTAAACTTATATTAGCTGGGTCGTAGCCCACACAACTTTGAGAACCACTGGACTATTCCAAAGGAGCAACTTAAAACTGAGCGCAGGAAACAACTTGAAGCCAAGCAAAGAAAAGATCAGCCCAGAATCCATCAATGAGATGACAAATGTACACCTTCTTAAGCCCCACCTAATCCCATTATTATCTATTAATAATTAGGCAGAAAAGAAGTTACTTAACACATCAGCTCAAAAAAGAGCATCTACCAAAAGTTACTAATTGAGATGACCAGGGAAGGCCAGCCACAAGGAAGACCACTAAGGAAGGACAATTAACAGGAAGAAATGAACAAGGAAAACAAGGGCAAAATGCATATTTGCACTAAGGATGCTACCTAGTCTAGAAGTGAATCAAAGAGCTTAGAGAACTTCAGTGAAGCAGCATTCATCAGATAATCTGCACTCTAATACAATGTGAGAGGTGAAAGACACCTTAGGTAAAATGGGTCCCTGTTTTTTGTTTTTTCACATAAGGTATGATTCCCCCCACCCCCACCCACCACAACACAAGGCCACAAATTTGCACAAAGTGCAATAACAAACACAATGCTCAGCAGCTAGCCAAACCAGATGCACCTGGGCTGGGGAAGCACCTCTAACACCCTTTACTTGTGACATTGGCAAAAAGGCAGCTTTGCCTAGTGGTCATTACCGCCCTCCAGCCCTGTAACCCTGTTTCCCCCAAAAATGTAGGTTTATAACTCCCATTGTCCCCAGGTATTCTAGCCAGGGGAATTGGGGATTCAGGAACTGAGCCCCTGAATCCTGGAGATCACTAAGGTCGGAAAGGCTGCAGTAAGCAGCTTCCTCCAAACCACAGCTAAATAAAAACGCCTTTTATTTAGACGTGCGTGTCATTCCCAAAGCACCAAGCCTTAGAAAATTAACCCTCGACAGTACAGGTGAAAAATAAGGCAATCTGGGGAATGGATTTGTCACCCACCTGCGTTTAGGTCCTGCCAGGGTTCTGCAGGCATTTTCCACGGCAGGGCGTTTCCAAAAACTGCACTAAGCCTGTATGCACATTTTGATAT
Source organism: Aspidoscelis marmoratus (assembly GCA_014337955.1). Lineage (NCBI taxonomy): Eukaryota > Metazoa > Chordata > Lepidosauria > Squamata > Teiidae > Aspidoscelis > Aspidoscelis marmoratus. The sequence goes on from MTQE01003428.1 coordinate 8,527,261, forward strand.
ACCTATAAAAATGCATCTACATTTGCCTTTGGCTGGGGTACAATGACACCCCACTCCGTACTGATCAGGGTTAAACGCACTGGCTCGCTTTCCACTGTCCCGTTTGAGGAGCGAACACCGGCGAGCAGCCACCGTGTTCGAAAAAGAAGAGCCGAAAAGGCGACCGTCCAACAGGGGTCTTTTGCCTTCTACTCCCACCTCGCCCGAGGGCTTGATCTTGGGGACGCAGAGGTGAGGGCAGCACTCCGCACGCGCTCAGAAACACCCTTCAGGAGGGAGGCCTTTCTCGTTTTCACCGCTTTGGCCCGACACCAGCCTAAGCCGCGGGGTGCCGTTATTCTGCCCAGGCGGGAAGGACACCCCGAGCGGACGAGGCGCCACATCCCGAGCACGCGGCCCGGGCAGGGTTTCCCTCCGACACCCGTCACCCCTTCCTCCCTGCGCGACCTTACCGAGGGTTGCAGGGGCCAGAAGGCTGCAGAGCGCTATGCCCACCAGGGCCCACGTCTCCATCGCCGCGGCGCTCCCCGGGGCTCGCCAAAGCCCGGCCGGCGTGCCTGCCCCCCAGCAACGCGGCCGGCGGACGGAGAGGGGGCGGTCGCAGAGACCACGGATCTTGGGAGACTCCGCCTCCGTGCCTCCCCCCTCCCCCGGGAAGGCCGCCGACAGACGAGCTGTGTGGTGGTCCCGCCGCGCTCCTGCCGCCGCGACCGGCCTCTCCAGGCTGCTCCTTCGCGCCGCTTGTGGGCGATGATCCGGCTGGGAGGCAACGAGAGGACGCGGAGCGGAGCTAGAGAGCAACCGGGAGCCCTCAAGGCCGGAGGTTCCCCAGCGGGGACGGCGAAGCGGGGCGCGGCGGCAGGGCGAGAGCGGCTCCCGGTCAGCCAGGCAGGGTCCTTCCAAGTAAATAAGACCGCGTGGAAGGACTGGCGTGTTTGAGAAAGGCAGCCTGCGACCCAGCATCGGTTATGAAAGATTAAATGCGCGTCTCGTGCACACCTGCGTCCACACCTCAGTTTTGATCCTGCTTCAAAAAGCCCACTTTCAGAAGGAGAAAGCACATGAGCAAAGTGGCCGGTCCTTTTCTTTCCACATTACCTAAAGTTAACCAAAAGGTTGATTTTTTTTCCCCCACCTAGATAATGCTGAAAGAAGGCTTGTCAACTTTGCTGATGGCTTCCCTTCAGGCTGAAGGTGGACTGACACCGGATTAAGATTTAAGTATGGGAGCAGATGTGATAAAAATACAGCTTCTGTCGTGATTGGTTTGGCCTCCCTCCCTTCTGCTGTTCCGGAGGAGTCAACAGTGGGGGGGTTTCCACTGTAACTAGAAGTACCCATTAAGTACCCATTAATAGAAGTACTTATAACCCAGTTATAACTTATGGTTCTTACTTAGGCACCCTTTAAAGGCCTCCCACATTACCGGGCATTCCCTCTGGGGACTTTTTGTTTGGTCTTTTCCCTGCTCCACCCAGTTTTGTTTGTGCTTTTAACTGCTTATTCTCTGTAGCTGTGTCTGTGGTTTTACCCTTGTATATAATCTTGTCTGGTGAACCCCTTGGAGAGTTTTTAAATAAAATATCTCCTTAGGGTAATGAGCTGAACAAAAAGTTCCTTTAGTTGCACAGTAGTAGAGAAACTGGCTGGAAAGTTCAATTCCCAGCTGCTCCCTAGAAGATGGTAATGGCAAATCACTGTGGTTTCTGCCTAAAAATCCAGGTTAGACAAGAGGCACAGATAAGTGAAACATGACCGTCTCCCTCATCTCTTTGCCCCTTTACCTACTTGAAGGCCGGGGGCATTGTGGCCTATAAGTTATCATTATCTTCCAACAAGATGTCCCTCAGCAACTTCATCCTTCTTGAACCTTTTCCTTATGAACTTAGGCTGCTGTGTCTAGGCCTTCTTAGCCTTGAAGGGAAGCATAGGTGACCTGACTGAAAAACATACATGGTGTGGAAAATTTAGATACGGACAAATTATTTTCTCTGTTGCGCAACACTAGAACCAGGAGGCACACTCAGTGAAGGTGGTGGGCTGAAGAATTAGAGATGACAAGGGAAAGGTGTATCAATGACTACTAGAATGGATGCCTAGCTACCACCTCGATGCTGGAGAGACAGGTAGTAAAGGTAATATGCAGGGAACTGAGGCAGTGAAGGTTTTATGTTTGAGAATGTCCAGAAGCACTTGGTGGGCCACTGTGAGACCGAACGCTGGAGTAGATGGGCTGTGGCCAGATCCAGCAGGATTCCATTATGTTCTCTGTGACTAGTCATACTGGTTGGAGTTTTCAGTAGTGGTACTCAAAACCCCATAAAAGGCATTATGATATTTTAGTAAGCTGTATGGTAGTTTCTGTTGGCACATCAGGGAGGACCCTAAGACAGTTCTGTTGGGATAACACACTTCGGAAATGTGTTTTTCGTTTTCCCTCTGGTAGGTATTGTTTCCTTTACCTTTCTCTGGTATTGACAAGGGTGAAATGGTCCACTGGTAAAGCAAGCAGCATGCACAGAGTGCAATAGTGGTGTGTATAGCAGTGACCAAGCTTCTGGCAAGTAGCCTGTCTGAACCAGTGGCAGCTGTGCATGTGACTTTGTTGAAATTGGACCAATGTCATCCCATAATTTGTTTTTATGGTGACCTACTGGATACCCACTGTCAGTGCAGTAAATCCAAAATGGAGAATGATGGGGGCTGTGAGACAAGGAATTCAGTTCAGTTGGAATATACACAGTTGGGCAGCATACAGATATGAAGGACATGAGTACACGCAGATAAGAAATGGGCAAGTTGCAGAGTTAGAACTTGCCCTTGGACCAATAAGCCACCAGTTCCTTCCTTCTCTTGTTATCAACTTTCCTTGGGCCCCAGTATTGTGCAGAATTTAGAATATGATTTATCTTCAGTGGCATGATTCCTTCTTTACATTTTTGAATATAATTGGTTGATGATATATAATGTGTAAATACTTAAAGAGACACAGAGTTACTCAGCTGTTTCCTCTTGAGTGCCTATCTTTTGTACACAGAATGAAGCAGCTGTTTTGCCTTGGTCAGTATTTGGTCTTTGGAGTGGACTTCATCCACCACACCATACACTGTGCAGAAGTAGGATAGGAGCAGGTCATTCATAATTATTGCCTCACTTGGTTTTCAGTTATCAGGAGTCCTATAGAGATAGCATGGCTGGTTGGCCTTTAATAATACTGTCCAACATTGATTTATCTAATCCTGTTTTGAAGCTACCCAGAACTAGATGGATGATGATGAACACATTTTGAATTTGATAGCATATTGTGAGAAGAAATACTTCCTTTATCTGTTTTGAATCTTCCAATATTCAGACATTGCAGTTGTAATTATAATCCCATTGTTATCCCTAAATTGCCATTCAACTTTCTGGAGGATGCCATAGACTGTCTTGACATTTTCATCCCACTATCCATCACAAGCTTACAATCTGTATCTTAGTCAGTCCATCAATGTATATCTGTAAGTTTTTTTGTTTGATGTACCCTGTGTATATAACTTTACACTTGCTTATACTGAATGCTAATTCTCTCCAGGCTAGAAGATCTGATTGCAGCAATTTCCCAACCACTTTTGCTTTCACAGACTTGAACACTCTGGCTTTATCAGCACACCCTTGGCTCTAGATAAATAATGAATGAGCTAAAAAGCATGGGGCTGAGAATTGATCTCTTGGGGCTGCTACATCCTTCCATTTTGAAAAATGTTGGCTTATTCCTAAATCCTGCTCTCTGTTCCTTAACCAGTTATTTACTCAGAATAAGGGTTTTTTTCCTTTTATTTCATGTCTTCTGGGTTTACTTTGGAATGTTTTCTAGAGGGATTTTAGCTGAAGCTTTAACAAAATCCAAGTCAGATCATCTTGAATATGTGCTGATTGATAGTTTTCAGGAACTCTGAAGGCGGCACTTATTTCTGTGGAAGCCATACTGACTTATTTTCCCATGTGCTTGCTAATTTCATTTTATTAATAATTTCTGCTGTTTCTCTAGGATAATTTCCTGGACTCTTTTCACAGTGAGGAATACAATAGTTATTGTTTCCTGTGTACTCGAGTGGGAAGGTTAAGCAGAATAACTGTGTATATATAAATGGAAACCATTGTGAGGCAAGGCATTACAATCTTGTGGCCATCCATGGGTGTTTTTCCACTGTCACTGGGTACTTCTAGTGACAGTGGAAAAACACCCCACATAAGCAGAAAGGACTGTTTTGGAATCAGCACAGTAATCCACCCTATATGGTTATTTAAAGCATCTTTTTTCAAGTCAGTTTGAAGAAGTCTGGAAACACCTAACTGAAAAGGCTTGTGCTACACCAGAAAAGGGAGGGACAAGGGGGAAAGCATCATTTTTCCATTAATCATGCCAGAAAATGGGAATTATGCATAAATTAGGCTAGGCATCTCCAGAAAATCATACTTTTTAACAATATTCTGGAGTAAAGGTCTTCCAGAGTGATCACTTGTAGCCCAGACAGTTGGGCAACAGCACAGGAAAACACTTTCTTTTGCATTGGCATCACACGCATATCCGGGTATTTCAAAAGCACAAAATACCCAGAAGTGTGCATACACTGACTCCCGTGTATATGCAGTGGGCATTTTTGCCTCAGATTTCTGCCTCACATGTGCAGGAGGGCATCCTATTCAGCAAGGATCACACTGTAGACCTTCCAGACAGATAGGTTTTCACACTGAGCATTGGGTTTTCCTGGAGTAAGAAAATGTTCAATTTTTACCCCTATATAGTGGGGCTGTGTTGGGGTTGCCACAGATATGTGTGGCAATCCCACCCAACAGGGCATGCCATAATCATTCTTTCTAACCCCTCTGTGAATGCAGCCTGAGTTACCTGTCATCCCAAAAAGAATATTTCCATATGCCATGTGCAAAGCCAAAGTAATTATGGCAGAATTCTAATCTAGGTGCTGCCCATTAAAGCTGAATTTGGTTTCCTTTATGCATCTCTAAAGCTACCTCAAGGAGCACCATTAGCACATATTCTAGCTGCAGAGCACTTGGTATATCCTTTTCTTCTCTCTCTTAACTCTTTTACGGATATTTTCCAAAAGACAAACAGATATGAGCATTATTTTCAATAAGCTCTTTGCTATTTTTCCAAGATAAAAGAATACCACAGTACTTGGACAGACCATTTTTAATTCTAAAATGAAAAATTTGGACTGAAAGATTATTTTATTTCATTGTTCCTAAACATTCTTCATTACCCATCCATGCAGTAATCACAAGTGACTTTACAGACAAAATAGCGACCATCAACCTTTGGAGGACCCATGGTCACATTTGGCATGTTAAAGGCATGCTGTGGGCTGCATGTTGTGAAGTTGCTTCTTTCTCTATACAGATAGCTCAGATGTGCTGCAGTTACTAAACAAACTACTAACTGACACCATTACATTCTCAGGTACCATGACAACCTCTAGACTAGGCCATTATAACACCTTGTGATCTGTGTTTGTCTTCTCAGTATATTCTTAGTAGCTGTGAATGTGAAGATGTGATGAGGACAGTTTCATCAAGTTCACTTGAACAAAATCCAGCTCTATGGAGCACTTTTTACTTTCTAATTATTAGTAAAATCTGGAGCCTATACCAACCATATCATCCTTTCAACCCCCACCACTACCCATCTAATGCATCTGAAGCATTTTTATTATATGGTTTATGGATTCACGCACACACACAAATCCCAATGAAGATAATGTCTTCTGGTGATAGGCAGCTGACAATGGAAGCATCACATTCAAAAGCATGTAGACAATGAATGCTAAACATGAATATTCTGACATAAGTGAATTATTTGAATCAATCTAGAGGGTTGAGCCACCTGCACCATTATGGCACTTTGAATGCACAATGAGGGGGCAGACATTACACTCTTCCCCTACCATGCCGCAATGCCAGAGTGGTTGGAAGAGCTCTCAAAGATCATTGAACCACTCTTGCCTCTGCAGGTACTGACATTCCTGGCATCTGAAACCCATAATCTTGGATCAAAAATGATATTCGATCTGACAGTTGAGGGCAGCAGCATGGAAACAACACAACTCCACATTGAGAATAGCCTTAAAAACGTAGCACACACGTGAGCCAGTTTGGTCTAGTGATTAAGGAGCCGGACTCTTATCTGAGAATACTGGGTCGATTTCGCCCTCCCCCATGAAGCCAGCTGGCTGACCTTGGGCTAGTCAGAGCTCTCCTCTGAGCTCTCACAGCCCCACCTGGTGTGGGGAGAAGAATAGAAAGCTTTGTCAGCTGCTCTGAGTCCCCTTAAATGGGTGAGAAGGTGGGGTAGAAAAGCCAACTCTTCTTCACCGCAAACGGGAGGCACTATAGTTACAGCACTTCCCCTTTCCTGTGTAGATACTGCCTAAAATAACTACTATCCACATTTTTATTTTTTAGACCTGAGTACAGCCTAACTATAGGCTACAAAAATTACTGAATAATTCCCTCCTCTCTGTGAGTGAACAGAAGGGAAAGATGATAATTTACAAAGTTCCAACATTTTTCTATACAGGTTTAGCTTGAGATCATTATAACATTGTTTCTCTGGGTCTGCAGGGTAGTAGATAGATGTGTTCTTCCCATTAGTTCGGTTTGCTTCAAAGTCCAGGGGAAATATGCTGGGAAGGGGTAGATGGGAAATGCCCTATAAGAGGTTATGACTGTCCTTTCCCCCCTTCGCACTGTGTATTTCTTCAGCAACTTGTCTGCAGATGTCTGCCTCAGGTAAAAATATTTCACATCCACATAGCAGTGTATCAAACACTGTGGAAAGTCTGCCATCTATTGACAAGAGAGATTCCCATGTCAGCAGCAATGCTGAATCATACAGATATTCACTTGATATAGCTTTCCCAAATGTCGTATCCTTAAATTCTAAAGGTTTGGTAGCAACTGAAAATCAAAACAAGGGGCCTTTTCTCACAGCCCAGGACTGCTTCCACACAGAGCATCTGTGCTTCATGCAGCCACTTGTATACCAGACACAGTTCCATATGTGCCAGAGTGCCCCAAGGCTGAATAGCTGTAGAGCACTAAAAAGTGCTCTACAACCATATTAGCCACCAGCTAGTCTAGCTGTGTACACTGATACGTCTTCCAGGTAAATAGTGTGTGCAGTGGGGCAGCTCAGACATAGTTGCATGCCATAGGAATGGCATCATGCATGCCTGTTGCTACCGTGAGGCGATTGCACTTAGCCAATGCTTGGGAAAATGCTGGCTAAATTTGAAATGGATCAAGTGTTGCAAGGTGTGGACACACAAATAATTCCAAAAGTTCACTGGCCATCACATTTAATAATGGTGCAAACTGGCCCAAGCAGTTCCCTTTTTAGGGAGAAAGTATCGCAGCACTTCTTCAAGAAATATATTCCTGAAGTAAGATGCTCTTTCCCTGAAAAGCTTTGGGATAATTGAATTCCATTGTACTTGTTATTACTCATTAACCCGAATCAAAGGAGAAACCTATTGCCTGCTATCCAATGTGGCAGGAAGAGTAGCACCTTCTCACTACACAAGAAATATGGGCTGTTTCTACACTTACCTGACTGAGGTCTGGATCAGTAGAACCTACTGACGAGATCACAAGGGGGCACAGGCCAAATCAATGCCCTCCCAAGCTCCGACACTAGATATTTCACTCCTAGGAATGCTGGGGGGGATGCTTTTTGGCACCACACTATAGTGCACTGACAAATACCAGCCCCAGTAGTTCCAGATCACAGAGACCCTTAGTTTGGTTTTAGATCAAATTTATCCCCATTTGGTTCTTGTGTAGGGCCTGACTGAAAATGAAAGACTGGCAGCATGAGGTGATTGCTGAGGATGCCTCAAAAGTTACCTGTCACTGATAACTGGGTGGATATTCCTTCCCTGTAAAGACATACAAAGACTCTGTACTGCATTTTGATGAACCTCCCCAGACCAGTTTTTGCCTAGCTGTTTAAATAAAGAGCTTGGAGAGTGGAAAAAAAAGAACAGAAGCTTCTCCTTAGTTTATATGTGTGTAGCAGTCTGATACAAGGTGCAATCAATATGTAAGATGGTTAACCCCAAAAACTGGAAAGGCAATGTGAAAACTCCCCAACAAGACATGGTGACCACTAGAAATCAGAGTGGGAGAAGAAAATCTTCCTCTTCCCTTCAACATAGTCATTAGAAGAACCTTAGCTTGTACTTCATCTGCAATTCTAGCTAGGTCAATCTAACTCCAATCTAACCTTGGATTATAGTTAGATTATACTAAACTTGGATTATACTTAGCATCGATTCGCAGACAATTTTGGATTCATTTGATAAATTAATGACTTTTTAAAAAAAGGAATACCAACTTTATAATGTCATGAATCTTGCAGATTTACGAACTTAAACGGGTATAGGACAGTATCCTTCTGAAAAAGTTTTCTAGAGATCTAAAGACTGGTGTAAAATCAGTATCCTCTGACTACAAATACGATCAGTTCATTCATGCAGAATACAGACTGAATTCCCAGGAAATAGATTCCATGCTCACCTCCTACCACACATCATTATAAGTTGAACAAATGAGCCAGAAAATGGCCATGTATTGTCTGCGAATCAATCACATGACTAATACTGTATACTCCAAACTGTATACTGTGGCTCCAAACTAAAAAAATTACATTGTTTCAAATAATACATTGTTACCCATAAAGAAAAAGAGATAAGTAGGTTTTTGGTTTGCAGCTTTCTTCCTTAAAACTTCCAGAGTTACCTTTGGCCCATAAGCATCCTCCTCCATGAATCTAGGGGCTATTTGCACTTGACTTTATTCTGGAATATATCCTAGAAGAGTGGCCTGCTGTCCACACTCTAGTGCAGGCTACAGCAGGCCCCAAGTGAGGCCTACCATAGCCTGCATTAGCATGCAGACCACAGACCCCCGTCCTGAGATATACTCCAGAAAAAGGCCAAGTGCGAACAGGCCCTAGGTTCCCAAATAATATAAGCAGTTGATAAATTAAATGCAAAACCCTGGAATACATATGGAAGGTAGTAGTTAGTGAAGTGTACAATTGAAAGAAAAAACATACCCCCCCCCCAAAAAAAAAGAACAAAAAACAGGATAGTACCGTTTTGGCAACTTTTTTTCATTTCCAGTCCAGAAGAAAGTATCTCTTTCTTTAGAAAAGACTATAGCCACATGGAAGGCATTAAATGTTCTTAGCCAGAAACAATCCAAGATAATTCTCAGAAAGTTATAGCAGATCCCATCTCAAAAGGGAAAGGTTTTCTCTCAGAGCTTGAATGGACTAGTTAGGAAGGCTGGCCAGAGAGACTATTTTAAATCATACTCAAAGGAAGAGTGTGATTGTTGCAACTAAAGAGGATTTACATAGCAAATTATCTCAACTACAAACTTCTGAAAACCTTCATTCTATTTAAAAGCACTCCTTGGCAGACAGAATATGTAGGTTTCCCTTACCCCAGAGGACTGCATTCATTCAACCTCAAGTAAATCTGCAGGGGGGTGATAGGCGATAATGAAGGGAGAGGACAACTGGTGTAGCTGGATGTTGAGATCATCACACTAGGACCAGTTAAGGAAATAGATCCAAACTCTTTAAAAGCAGTGTAAATGTAGAAGTTTTAAGCAGCTGTGATCTGTTAGACACTTGAGGAGCTTTCTTCCTTATATAGATGTTAAAGATGCAAGAGCCCTATCCTTTTTTTCCTTCATCCCACCTGTGCATTCTATTTTCCTTTTTCCTGCCACTGCCTGAAACAACCTCCCTAGGTGACATTATGTTATCAGCATTATTTATCTCTCAATCAATTTACAGCACGAGATTGTAATAGTAATAGAAATTTCTATAACACAAAAGTAGATGGATAGATAGAAATATGAAACATAAAAAAACCTGGTACTTTAAACCTTATATCCATCACTATATCCAATATGCATCATGTACAAAATGCAGTAAAGCAGTGTGGCTTAGCTTATAAGCTTAGAACATGTACAAGGCTTTTGGGTGTATTTTATTAGAAACTGACTCATGTATTATATTATATAGTGTATAGTTGCACTAAAGCAAACAGAATTAAGGATTTGGAACCAGAGGTGCTTGGACAACCGTCACAAAAGAGGAGCATCTCCCTTATGAAATCTGCAACCTCTAGGCCTCCTCCGCCTGGAAAGAGCGTTTAAGAGGGGATCTGATTGAAGTATATAAAAGCAAAAGTGGATAGAGAAAATTTATTTCCCCTATCACAAAACACTAGAACCAGGGGACATTCTATGAGGGTGATGGGTAGGAGAATCAGATCAGGCAAGGGGAAGTATTTCTTCACCCAGCCATTGGTCTATGGAATTTGCTGCCAGAAGAGGTGGTAACAGCAACCAGCCTAGGTGGCTTTAAGGAAGGGTTAGACAAATTTATGGATGACAGATGTATCAGTGGCCACTAGAATGGATGCCTAGGAGCCACCTTTCAGGCTGTGGGGACAAGCAGGATGCCTAAGGCCATTTGCTGAGATTCCACAGCAGGAGGTTTGCCGTCGTCTCTGCTTGAGATGCCCAAGGGCAAGCGGTGGGCCACTGTCTGCGACGGGGTGTTATGAGCAAGGGGCGAGAAACCCCTTCATCCCTTTCCCCTCACGCAGCGTCCTTCCCAAACCGCGCGCGCGCTCCTTCGGGTTGCGTAGTAACCCAGCCGACGCAGACACCGAACCCAGCCATCTGCGACGGCGACTCTTCGCCCCTCCCTCCAGCGTAGTGCCGCACGGTCTCGGTCGGAGAAGAGCGGCTTTAGAAGCCTACTACGTCTTGCGGTCCATAGTGACATCATCAGTGCGCGCCAGATGCGAAGGTGGAGGGAGCGGTGTGGGCCCGACGAGCCGGGAATCTCTCCCCTTAGGGGAGAGTGCGGCGACGGTGAAATTGGGAGGAGAAGGTCGGTGGGGGGGCAGGAATGCTCGGCCTGTTGCCCCCTTCTGTGCACTCCTGAGCAGAATCTAGACGGCTTGAGCGCCTCTTCACACTGGGGGTGTTCCCTGATCCGGGGAAGGAGGAGGTAATACAATCGCGAGGAAGCTGTACTAGGTGTGGGAACTGGTCAGATTTTCCCCACGGACCTGAAAGACATAGTCCTTTTCGGAGGCTGCCCTTTCCTTGGCATAGTGACCCCCCCCCCCGCGTTTAATGCTGAAAAAACTAACGGTATAGATGCTTTCGTGGAAAGATACAGCTGCTGTCCTGTGCATTTTGATGAATGGTGCTGCTGGTTAACACATGGCTGGGCTCATTCATAGGATTCGAGGCTCAGCTGAGTAGGTGCACGATATCATATCGTATTTATGGTTCTACCAGGAGGACAGTCTTACAGGCAAGTGAAAGGAATCTGCACCTTATTCAGCCTGAAACCACTGCATAAAAAATGAGGGCTCTGTAATTTATTTTATTTGATTTACGTGGTGCTCATCCATTAATAGCTCAGGGTCAAATTTGTTTGAAGCAAATATGTACAAAACGGTTACAAGACACAGAATTAAAAGGATTAAAATACTACAACTTCTACCTCTTAGTAACAGTGAAAGATTCCAGACGTGATAGCACTCCTTATATGCATTCTACAGCCTTAAGGAACCACAGAGAAGGCAGAATCCCAAATCACCTTGAAGTGAAATGGTGGGATCTGAGGGCAGTCTTTTCCTGGTGATTTTAATGAATCGATAAGGATCTTCACCAGACAGGTATTTTCTTAGGTGACCTGGACGTTCAGGGCTTTGAAAATAAAAACCAGTTTGTATTGTGCACAGAAATGTATTGAGAGCATATGCTGCTCTATTACAATAGGCATCATGCTGAGGCCACCTCAGAGCTAGTTCTGAAAGTAATTTTCTGATATGATGGGAAGGCCTGTAGTTTGTTGGTAATGTACTTCACATGCAGATTGTCTCAGATTTAGTTCCTGACATCTCTATAGGAAAAAGCAGTAGTAAACTACATATTATTTCCAAGAAGATAGCATGGATTCATCGATGCAGTAACCAGATATCAAGCTCAACTCATTGGCACCTTTTTACCCTCTGCCCCTTTCCGTGGGTTCATTTTAATTTGTTTTTACTGTAGTAACCCACCCTGAGAGCTTCAGGTATAGTGCAAAATAAAAATATGAAAAAATAAAATTTACCTTATATCAGTAGTCAGATGTAGAATTACTGTAAGAAGAACAATAGAAACACATGATATAACTCTCATATAGATTTTTGTAATAGTTTATATTATTTTGTCAAATTTAAAACATACATTGTTAAACAATATTCTAATTATACAACTGTGAATCTCTTTATTATCTTGAATACTTCTAGTCTTTTTCCTGTTGTTTTGATGTAACTCTGGTAGTCAGCTTCTCAAAGATACTTCTCTCTACTCTTCTTCCACTTTGTCTTGTTTTTTGGTTAATCTGCAAAATCTGTGATAAGTTAGTCATTTTCTTGCTGCTGTAAATAATTAATAAAAAGTTGCCAATTTTAATAAGAGATTTTTCAGTGAAAAAAACTTATCAGTTTGGTTAATTTGTCCATTTCAAGTCCCATTGTCTTAATTGTCCAATCTTCTGTTGAAGGAATATCATCTGTTTTCCATCTTTCAGCATATACAAGTCTGGCAGCAGTTACCATATATTGTATTAAAAACCCTTCATTCATCTAAGTAGACCTAGTAGAAACATTTCAGATTTCAATTTTAAATGTGCTCTTAGCACTGCTTGCATTAGTTTATGTACCATGGACCAGAATTCTTTTGCTTTTGGGCAAGTCCCCCAAATATGATACATTATTCCTATGACATTTTTACATTTCCAGCACCTATCGAGAAACCTCTATGTACCTTTTTGACAGCTTGTTTGGAGTCCAATACAATCTGTACATCATCTTATAAAAGTTTTCTTTCAAAGCATAACATGCAGTAAATTTCAAATCAGATCTGTCCCCCACATTTTCTCTCATTATTCCATGTTTATGTTATATCCAAAATTTCTGGGCCATATCGCCATACATTCTTGGCTTCTTCCAGTTCTGTCTCATAGTTTTTGTGTAGTAATTTGCCAGTGAGGGAAACAAAGGCAATCACTACGAAAAAGTTTTAAAATATCATGAAATACACTAGCGTACATAACATATGATATCCTTTTCCACTAGTAGAATGTCAGTTTTGTTAGAGCACAGTCCTACACAGATACTTACGGTATTTGCATGAGTTTTTGTAATAGCTTTTGAAAAAATGGACGCATGGCAATTCAATGCTTTAAATATTATGAAAACACTAAGCATAATTTTTAACAAAGTTGGTATGTGTGCTCCAGTTTTGGGCTTTGGTATATCTCAAGTAAGATAACCTTTTCCATGTTGTCAGGAAAGCATGCACATTTTTTGAAATATTTATATAGCAATAATGTACTTTAATTTTTAAACAAAGGATTGTTAATATTGGGTAAAGTTCCCTCAGAGAGACCTGATCTCTAGGCTTAGAATTTCCCAGGATATATTGAAGGCACAAGATGCTGAGCCAGTAACAGTCTTGTACAACATGTATGTGAAAAAAGGTACATATAAAAGAAAAGGAATAAATATACACACAGTGACAGTGTCTGGGCATATTTTCACACTTGTTCAGAGATTTGAACCTGGCCATTGTCTTTGATGTCTTGGACTGCATCATTTATTTGTTAATATTTCTGTAGCATAAACCTGTTAGTGAGTGATGTCATAGTGTGTGTTTTGGAATTCTTTATTCAAACATCACGATTCCCTCCTTTCTCAACTTACACTGTATCTAATATATCTGGTAAATAGAAGTAAAACGGAATGCAATTCAGCAGAAAAGTCTTGTCAGCTCATCTTGTGGGCTGAAAATAGAGACAAAGTCATCCCCTAATTAACTCTATGTGCAAGAATGCTGCTGCACTAATCAAATTGCTCATTCTCCTTTTTTTCCCCCCCAATAATTATGCTTATGAGAATCTGTCAGTGAAGTAGATTTTGTCTTTACAGGTGACTTATATTCTGAACATTTTTGTTTGCTGGAGTAACCCACTATGGCTCCAAAGGATATTATGACAAATTCTCATGCCAAGTCCATTCTTAATGCAATGAATTCTCTGCGAAAAAGTAACACACTTTGTGATGTGACCCTACGGGTAGAGCAGAAAGACTTTCCAGCCCATCGTATTGTATTGGCTGCTTGCAGTGACTACTTCTGTGCTATGTTTACCAGTGAGGTAAGAATTTTTAACAGTATAGTACAAAAATGATAGTAAAGCTAAAATCTTGTGCATAGTTCCTGAGAATGTCCTATTGAATTCACTGGGGTTTCCAAGATAAACCTGTATAAGATGGCATTATATAATAGCAGTTCTGGACAGATTTACTTGGATAGAAGACAGCGAGATTGAGTCAATTCACACTGGAGTGCAAAAATGAATTGTATATTCTTTAGAGTTAAGAAATTAAATGGGCAAAATCAAATGATTTGTCAATAACTTAATTAAGAACTTAAACACAAGATTATTGTTTTGGTCTTTAAATTATGGTAAATATTGCACAGAAAATGATTCAGTGTGTGATAGTTGTGATAATGGTAAATTTCTTGATAGGGATTATTAGGAAAGAGATGGAGAGTACTGCTGCCAATGGCATTAAACAAACTTCAGTGTTGGCCTGTTAGTAAATGATATGCCTTTTTCAGCAAATATGTTTCAGACTTGCAGTGGTTATCCCAGTTCAGCTATTTACTTGTCACTTTCTCCAGATACTGCAGCTGTCAAAGGTACTCTCTGTTAGTGCCTTTCTGATGTGCTTGCTGGTATTCGTTAACAGCAAGTGCTCTGAACACCTCCCTTCCACATATTAGTGCAGAATACAGGAGGCCTTGCACTCCACTGCTATGCTCTGCCCACACAGGACCGAGAGTAATCTAGATGGAGGAGGCTGATATGGATTACTGGTAGTCCAGTTCAGTGTATCCCTAATAACTGTTATTACGCTGCTTTTCATATTGTTTCAAACTACCCTTTTCTAAATAATTTTGCATTAAGAAATTCTTTCTTCTGTTTGCTGAAATCTCCACGTGCCTTCTTTCTTAATGCTGTTCTATAAATCTCTTTCAAATTGTTCATCCACGAGCTTTTCAAGTTAGGTTTCATTGCTTTTCTTTTTCATTTCAGCTTTCAGAGAAAGATAAACCCTACGTGGATATTCAAGGGCTGACAGCCTCTACTATGGAAATATTGCTGGACTTTGTATACACAGAGACTGTGCATGTGACAGTTGAAAATGTTCAAGAGTTGCTTCCAGCAGCATGTCTTCTGCAACTGAAAGGTGATGGCAAAAAAGTACATTGTGGAGATCTTTCACTGAACCGTGTTGCCTTTAGTATCAAATTCTAACAGAACAAGTTTTGAGGACTGACAAGCTTTTAATTACTGTAGTAACTGTCTTTACTCTTTAAATGTTGTCTTATATATTTTAATTTTTAGGAGTTTTAAATATTATAGGCGCCTTTGCTCATATGAACAGAAAAGTTGAGTGTAAATAGAAGAAAATTCTTTTGAACAGGCTAATACCTATGGATGAAAGCCTTTCTTAAACGAGGATCAATGAGGACATTTATATATTGGAGAGACTGTCCCACACATGGAAAGACATGCATGCTTTGTCAGCTTGATTCATACCAGCTGTAATTATTCTACCAATGTGGAAAGATAAAATCTGTAGCTTTCAGCTATAGTTCAGATAATGAGATCAGTTCCTGCTGCCACCTTCCATTTCCACTTGGTTATAGAGGCTGTGGTCATACTGGTGAATATTAAAGATAGCCTTACCTGTAGTCACAGGAAAAAGTCCTGCACCACAAAGTTTTTAAGTAGAAGTGCCTAAAAGCTTCCTATATTGCTTCTCTTGTCTTCCCATTGGCTGCCACTGGCCTGTTTTTCTAGGGTCCTGATTGGTCAGTGGCTATGGGCCTTCATATTGCCTGGAGCATCTGTAACCTCCTGCCCTTCAAGCACCTGTTGACTCGCTGTACCTGGTCCCATCATGAGCTTGGTCTGACAGTGAACCAAATTTGCCCTGCAGACTGAATAATGAACCACTTTACTAATAGAATGGCTGTTATGCCTTTGTTCCCAGGTGCCTTATCCCCCTCCTCTTGCCAACACACAACAGAACTCCATGCTTTTTTCAGTGGAGAATTCCTCATTACCCCTGCTTATGACTTGATTGGTCAGCCATGCTTAGCAGCCATTTGCATTGGCTACATCCAATCTGCCCTAAATTCACCTCAAGACTTAAGAGTATTCATCTGTGGAAGGGGAGGATAATCATAGGCTCAGCAAGTGGGGGTTTTTTTCAGACTGGCCCTTGAGTCTCAAATGCACCCTGAAGGCAACCCTATACATGAGTATTACTGCAGCTAGAGAGGCATAATAAAGTATGCTTCATTATAAATGAATTTCTTTGTGTTGAGTTTACTGGTGACTGCCAGGGGACAACTGTTCTCTATTTAAATTTGGGGTTTTTTTCCCACTAGCACTAGAGTACCCATTAAGTGCTAAGTGGAAAAACACCCTTTGAAGTGTTATGTCTTTTGAGATTTAGTTAACTAATTTCTGGAGAAAGGATAATGCAAGTAGACAAGAAAGCATCAAAACTGTTGTTGGTGATCTGTTAGCATTTTATTTTGTTAATAAATTGATTATGCCTTTTTAAATAAAAAGTAAAAAAGGTAATATTTTGGAATGTGGATAAATTACAAAGAGTTCAAAAGGAGAATTTATTACTAAACAGTTATGTTCACCACCCAGGAAAATAATGGGAGGGTGGCAAGCTAGCTAGATTAAAGATGACTTTTTATTTTATCAGAACTAGTTTTCACTAAGATTTTTTTTCATTGTAATGCTGTCATTTTAAGAACAAAACTTGTTTTTCTAATGTTTCTCAGGGCAATGTCTTGGCCTTCTGAAGTCAAATCCATATCTCTCTCTTATCACAGGAGTGAAGCAGGCTTGTTGTGAATTCTTGGAAAGCCAATTGGATCCATCCAATTGTTTAGGAATCCGAGATTTTGCTGAGACGCACAATTGTGTTGATTTAATGCAGGCAGCAGAGGTCTTCAGTCAGAAGCATTTTCCAGATGTGGTTCAACATGAAGAGTTTATCCTCCTAAATCAAGAAGAAGTAGAAAAGCTAATCAAGTGTGATGAAATTCAGGTACAAACTGGTTTGCAATTGAACAGAGCAGTAATGGACATGCTATTCAGTTCTAGCATGTAGCAGGCTCTAACAAAATTCAGCCCAGCTCTTAGCTGCTGAAATACAAAGACTCTCTGCCCCCACCCTCCTGGAGTTTAGAAAGCTTGTTAAGACCTCCCTGTTTCGGGAATGGGTTTGAGAGTGGGTGTTTGATGTTACTGTTTTTGCTTTTAACTGTTATTGTTTTAACCTGTCTGATATTGACCTGTTGTAAGCCGCTCCGAGTCTTCGGAGAGGAGCGGCATATAAATTGAACAAATAAATAAATAAATAAATAAATAAATAAATAAATAAATAAATAAATAAATATTGGAGAGTGACAATAATCCATGGTCACTAATAAGTTCTCATTAAAATTCCAGTTTTATTTTGTTACATTTTTGTCCAGTTCTTCTCCTGACATTCAGAATGCCAGTATTCAGATTCAAAACAAAACTCTAAAATCCTTCAAAATGACCAAGATACTGAAAACAGTGTTCCCAATATCAGGACATTTTCAAAACAATATGGGAAACCATGACCCAACTCACAAAGCAATTGGTCGGTGTAATGCTTTTTGAACAGTTTTCAGAAAACCCCACAGGAGCGAACTGTTTGTATGTGTTAGTAAAAATATGTGTGTTTTTTAAAAGAGTAGCACTGCCCCCCTCTTGATGCTGGCTTTTCAAATTGATTTTTTAAATTTGCATTTCATTTTTGTATTTATATAATTGATGTAATTTTAGGGTATGGGGTGAAATAAATAACACTGTTCCAAGGTTTTCTTGATGGTTAGGAAAATCATATGCCTAAATTAGGTGAACCTATTTGAATGAATGTGGGGTAAAGCATGGGTGTTTTTCCACCACGCACCTTAGATCCGGATCTAAGGAATGGGTACATTACTTAATCTGGATCTAGTAGATCTGGATTAAGGGAAGCACCCAATGTGTTTCCACGGGAGGTGTAGCACCCATTGCTAATGGGTGCTAACCTCCCTGTCACGGAAACACCTTTGCACCCATGTGGGGAATCTGGATTGATCCCCAAGGTGTCTGTCTGTCACCCCAGGTGTTTTGGGAGACAGGGGTGTGCACTCTTCGAAGTCTCTCTGAAGAGACCGGCAAAGACTTCGAAGCTGCTCCGGAGCGCCCGCAGTGTCAGTGGGAAATTGCTCCGGAGCGCTGCTAAAGTCTGCGCTGATCTTCGGAGAGACTGGCGGCGAGATTCCAAAGTCTTTGCCGATCGCTTCGGAGGGATTTTGGAGGGAAGTCCACGTGGTCTGCGTTAATAGCAAATGGAGTACGCTGACAGCTCCAGAGCCTCTCTGAAGTGTTTGCCAATCTCTTCGGAGTGACTTCGGAGTCATTTCAGAATGATTTTGAAATAACTCTGAAATCACTTCAAAACTGGGATTTCGGGGCTCCCCCCTCCCATGGGTGCATCCCCTCCCCCTGGTGTCCTGTAGACCCCACTGCCTGTTTCTCGTGGAAACAGGCTCCCTTTAATCTGGATTTTCTGGCTGAAGACCCCATTGCAGACCCCATTAATGGGGTCTACAGAAAATCTAGATTAAAGGCTGAGATGTACCCATATGATCCGGATTTCCCCAGCGGCGATGGAAACAAATGTGTCCCAGATGGGTGCCGTGGTGGAAATGGGGTCATCTGGCTCACACCCAAATGGTTCCTTAATGGGTGCAAAAATGGGTACTTTCTGACAGTGAAAAAACACCCCATGTTTGAACACAGAATGTGTTCTTGAGAATTACAAATAAATAGATCTTGTTTCAAAGCCATTCTTGACTGAAACTGAGTGAAACAGAAGTGGCTGGAAATGGTTCTAAGGAAGAGTGCTGTTGTAGTGTTTTCCTTGAAATCTTGCTTTTTCCTGACCTAGGATAATGGTATGAGAGGAACTTTGTTTTATGAGCAAAAAACACTGCTAATCTCACGCTGAATCCCCAAAAGACTTATTTGCCTCTCTAGTCTCCCTCTACTGTCACTGTATTCAAGCGGACTTTAAAAGTGCCCTGCACTTCTGGAATAAGCATCTACATGAGGCTCAGCAAAATGTGTGTTTAAAACGCACCTTCGGTCCCCACAGAAGTGTGTTTTCTTTCCCCGCATCTTTATCTCCCTGCCCCCTCTCTTGTTCAAAGGAAAAATAGCCAGATTTCACTCTCAACACTTACTTTCACTCTGTTCTCTGTTCAAAATGGCTTGGCTGCACCCATCGGCCGCGCGATCGTGTGCTCATTTACTCTTAACACTTTCACAGATCACCCACTTCACACCTGATAACAATGTTGCAATTCTGAGCAATTCTGGCTCTTTGAAAGTTCTGACCTTTACAAAGGAAAGGAAGGGAAGCTGCAGGATTTCTGGGAGATGTGTGAATGCTTTATGGCTGCAATCCCTGCCCCTTTTGCCACGGAGCGTCCCCAAGGTAAATGTTGCGAGGAAAACCCGCAACTTCCAGAAAGAGCAATGAAACTCTTCTTTAAAGGGCACATATTTTATCGCGGATTTTCCTGCTTTTGTAGTGCTGGAAGCTTGTTAAAAACCCTGGCATGGGGGCTCTCAGAGGCAAAAGAAGATTTTTAGCAGACTTTAAATTGCTTGGGTTCAGGCCATATTTCTCTTTTTTAAGTGTATTTGTCTATTTTTTAAAAAATTAAGACGAAATAGTTACGTTCCCAGATTTTTTTCGGGGGGGGGGGGGAGAATATAGATAGCATTGAATAGTATTTTATAGAAGTGAAGTGCTCTGTCTTTATGGTGTATGAATACTTAACATTTTAGAAAAGCCAAAACTCCATCATCACAAGACAAAAGGTGTTTTTCCACTGTCACTAGAAGTACCCATTAATGGGTACTTCTAGTGACAGTGGAAAAACACCCCATGTCTCTTGTCTTCAGACTTTGTCTCACAACTGGTATTAAATATAGATCCACAAAAGTGTCCCACCTCCTTTCTCAAGAGTGCTAGGGCTTTGGGGACAATTTTGTTTTTCTACCAAGTAGAGTGACCAGCTCTGCTTTTTTCATAGGTGGATTCTGAAGAGCCTGTCTTTGAGGCAGTTATTAACTGGGTGAAGCACTCAAAGAAGGAACGGGAAGCATCCCTGCCGGAGCTTCTGCAATATGTCCGCATGCCACTTCTCACCCCACGCTATATCACTGATGTCATAGACACTGAGGTAGGACCAACTGCCTTACTGAAGCAGGTCAAAAATTTAAACGTAATTTTATTTGAATTTACCTAGGTTTCTGCGGGTCACAGGATAAAACAATCAAAATCAATTTTAATCATATTTTTAAAGCTTTGTATAATTGTTGTGATCAACTTATTAAATCTGATTGCTATTCTGACATTAGTTTTGCCTTGGTTTCTTTCATGGCACAAAATCTAGCATAAGGACCCTAGTATTGTATATGCTCTTTTTTCCTGACAGTTCAGAATTGTATCCTACAGTATTTAAAATGAATGAATAAATGAACAAAATGTCTTAGATAAATATTTGCAGCTTGCCACCCCACTGAACTTTATTTCCAACTATTACTAGTTACAGGGTTACCTTAAACTATACATTTCTGAGAAGTGTAAATTATATAATGCCCATATATCTTCCTTAGCCTTTTATCCGCTGCAGCTTGCAGTGCAGAGATCTTGTAGATGAAGCCAAGAAGTTTCACCTGAGGCCTGAGCTTCGAAGCCAAATGCAAGGTCCCCGAACCAGAGCACGTTTGGGTAAGCATCAAAAGAATTGTAAGGGATTAAGTCATTCAGCATGAACATCATGCTTCCAGCCAGGTCTGAAATAATATGATTCCTATGATATATAGTACTGGTATAGCATCTTTGAAGGCTTTATAGATTAAAGCAGGGAAGCCAGAAGAGTGGCAACAGCAACTAGCCTAGATAGCTTTAAGAAGGGTTAGACAAATTCATGGATAACAAGTGAATCAATGTCTACTAGAATGGATGCCTAGGTACTTCCTTTAGGCTGGTTCCAGATCTCTGGAATAGTCTACCACGAGCCCTTAGATCAGAAAAGGAGCTAGTCAGATTTCATAAGGGTCTGAAGACCTTTCTTTTTAACACCTGAAACTGTTAACTCCTTGGAACAATTAGTATTAGGCCTTTATTTAGTAAAGGAGGATTGGAAACTTACGGTTGCTGTTAGTCTTGCCCATTAGTAGATGGATTTGGATAAGATATGTCTGAGGAATAGAAGAAGCTGTATTGGTAGACTATTATTTATTTTGTAACCTGGATTTTGTAGTATTAGACTGGATTTTATTGTCTGTAATTTTAAACTATAACCCTGTACCGCCCTTTGGTGGAAAGGGCAATATAAATAAACATTATTATTGTTGTTGTTGTTATATTCTTCTTTGAGTTGGGTGCAGATATCTGTTGGATATCAATGCCTTGCAGATACTCTGCAAAATGTTCTACCTCTCAACATATTTTTCTAGCATATCTACAAATGCAGTATGTACCCAAATAGGAAATATTTGTTTGGAAAGTATTCTTAAATGTGAAATATGTGTAGGTGATTTGCTGCTTAAAACTCTTTAACAGTATATGAGTGATAACGTGAACAAATTCCTCTTATATATAACTAAATTTAGATGCTGTAAATCTGCAATTCTAACTAAATGGTGCTGGATGACACTGAGGAGCATTTAAAGTAATAAGATGATGTCAAAAGTTGTTATAGCTTCCTGAACCACCACCACCCCAAGGCTTTAATATTATCTCCCTAATTAGAGTATTTAACTGGAAAGGCTAGAATGACCTCATCAAGGGAAAACATAGAGCTTGGTAGCTAAGAAACAAAGCCCAAGTGCTCAGCTGTGAACTGAGATTGTGGAAAGAGATGGGAAGATTATATGGCAGAAGTTAGACATGACTCATTGCCATACTGGTGTTCGAAAGAAAAAGAGCATTTAGTTTTCATTAAGAGATAGTAGAGTTCATTATTTTTACCTGTGGCGGTGGTTTTGCTTGCTAACTTCCTCAATCTTCAAAAATGTAAAAAACCCTGTTCTTAAAATAGAGTTTACTGGTCCTCACAACATGAAAGAAGCAAAATGTTATTGTTCAGTTTGCTTGCATACTTTTAGAGCAAATGCCTGCTCATCTAAACTTGCTGCATAATCAAACTGTATCCTGCTTTTTAAATGAAAATATTACAGAATTAGGCAAACTTGAAGGAAAGTTGGAGTGGCTGTAGCAAACTACCTGGAAAGCCGAGGGCTGCTGGCTCTGTCCCAACCTCTCTTTGGAAATAGGCAATTGGAAACTACTTCTGTTTCTCTGCTAGGAAAAGGGCATAGAACTGCCCATGGAGGTGCCCCTGCAGTCAACCAGAAGTCAGCTGTAAGGGGTGGAAAAAGACAGTGCGGCAATGAAAGTTTTTGCGTAGTGGCAGAGAATGAACTCTTGCTGAAAAAACAGATAGACTAAACAATGTATGTTTTACAGTTTTCCTAATAACCAGACAGGAAATGGAATTCTGTGTAGGCACACAAGAAGGTTCTGAATTGAAATATGGCAAAAGGAATAAAGCTCATTCCTCAACTTTTAGTACCAAAATATGTAGCAGGGGAACAGATCACTCTGTCTTTTCTCCACTGCTTGTCTGTGAGGCAGAAAGAGATCAGTAACATGCTTTTCCATAGTTTTTTGAGAATGGGTTACTTTGGTCCCATGATCAGGCCAACAATTCACAGGATGGTCATGTTCAGATTGCCATAGACGTGGTGTCATTCAGATCTATCTAGAAATAATGAGAACGTTCACACAAAAATAAGTAACAAGAATACAGTACTGTAGTCTGAACAAATTTATCTTGATAATGTAAAAGGATGACTAATGTACTGGTGGTCTGTTTTCATCAGGTGCTAATGAGGTTCTCTTAGTAATTGGGGGCTTTGGAAGTCAACAATCCCCTATTGATGTGGTAGAGAAATATGACCCAAAGACACAAGAATGGAGTTTCCTACCAGTAAGTAATCTGTCTTTGTTACATACTATATAATAAATATATTAAGTACATAAAGTACACAAAATGTGTATTAGATTTATTAGTTTTTTTTGTTGTTGTTTTTTGCTTGTTAACTGACTAAATGCAAGGATTTTTGAAGAGAAGGAAATTAAGAGCATAGAAACAGGGGGCACAATTATTTTCCTACATACTGTTTCTTCTTTTGGTCAGCTTTTCAATACTCGAAACATTTTAAAACATTACAACTATATGCCATTTCTACCATCTGTCCATGAATGACTGTTGAAAAACAAGTCTTCAAGGCCTTTAAAAAGTAACAAAGAATTGGCCATGCCTGTTCTCTCTTGGAATTAAATTCTCTAGCAGTTGGGGCATATGCATTTAACTTTGCAATAAATTACAATAAAAAACTATCTGTATGTATCATTTATGTATGGTAACTCCTGTAGATGAAGAGAACATATAAATGAAAAGCCCTTAAGGCCCATCTACACCCAAGTTTTAATTCAGCTTCAGTCCACTTTCATAGTGAGAAAACACATCAGCAAAGTGACAAGCTGTTTTTTTCTTTAAAAGTCCACATTTGAGTTGGATAATGTAGAAAGACAATTAGTCACTCTGCTTCGGTCCACGTCTCTGAAGGTGCACTGAAGCTGTATTAAAACATACATGTAATTTGGTCTTTGCATTCTCTTGCATAATCTGACATATTTCAAGAAAAGAATATTTTCTCTTTAACATTTGTAGAGCATTAGTCGTAAAAGACGCTATGTGGCCACGGTGTCTTTGCACGATCGAATATATGTAATAGGTGGTTACGATGGCCGATCCCGTCTCAGCTCTGTGGAATGCTTGGATTACACATCTGATGAAGACAGTATATGGTACTCTGTGGCTCCCATGAATGTCCGACGGGGCCTAGCAGGTGCCACTACTTTGGGAGGTATTTTTTAGTTAATATATTGATATCCCACTACTGAGTTCTCTTAATTCCTCTTGTATCCCATTCATTTGATTAAATGATTAAACTTAAGTCTCTTCTCTCGCTTGTTAAGCTTTCTTCTTTATGTGAAGCCTTACCAATGATTCACCCCCTCTTTAGTGGCATTTAGATACCGTTTTAGAACTTTTTTTTTCCAGGATGCGTATGACCTTGATAAACGGCTTCCTTATTTTTTCATCCTTGACATAATGGCCAGCTTGTCCCTGGTCTTATTTATACATAAACTTGATGTTGCACATCGTAAGCCAGCTTGGGTACTTTAAAAATAGAACAGAATCACAAGGCATAAATATTTGAATAAAGCAAGACATACGAACATAAGAACATAAGAGAAGCCTTGCTGGATCAGGCCACAGCCCACCTAGTCCAGCATCCTGTCGCACACCAAATGCTCATGGGCATCTCAAGCAGAGACAAGGACAAACCTTCTCCTGCTCTCGAGTCCCAGCAGATGGCCTTAGAAGCGCCCCAGTTCCTCCCCCCCCCAGCCTGAAGGATGCACCTAGGCATTCGTTCTAGTAGCCATTGATACATCTGTCATCCATAAATTTGTCTAACCCTACCTTAAAGCCATCCAGACTGGTAGCTGTCACCACCTCTTCCAGCAGCACATTCCATAAGCCGATGACCCTCTGGGTGAAGAAATACTTCCCCCTGTCAGATCTTATTCTCCTGCCCATCAGCTTCATAGATGCCCTCTGGTTCTAGTGTTGTGTGACGGAGAAAAGACGTTGGTTTTGAAATGCCTCACCCAGTGAACAAATCGATACTGTATTGCAGACATGATCTATGTTTCTGGAGGCTTTGATGGAAGCCGTCGTCACACAAGTATGGAACGATATGATCCTAACATTGATCAGTGGAGCATGCTGGGAGATATGCAGACAGCGCGAGAAGGAGCAGGCTTAGTGGTTGCGAATAATGTTATTTATTGCCTGGGTATGTAAATTGCGTGTCTTCTGGTTTATACACGCGGCTGCTGCTTGACACATTGCGATGGGAAGCCTGTATAATGTTACTGGGGTGCAATATTATGAATCCTTCAACAGCGAAATAGTGCTTTTCTGTTCTGATGTATTTAAAAATATATATATTCTTTGCTGTATTTCTCAGTTCAAAAGTCCATGACCTGAAGATATTTACCTGCAATGAATACATCTTGCAAGCGTATTTTACAGCATAGAGCTTGTAAACTATCAGGCAACATCAGGTCCTCTAGTTTTTGGACTCCTTGCACTAGCATCCAGCTTCTTCAGCAGGTGCTCAAGACATCACCGTCATTCCTCCGCAGGAGGAGGACATGCAGCAGAATTAAGGGGCAGGGGCAAAATGGGAGAAAATTAGAAGGGCTTGGCAGCTGGGGAGCCTAGCCATAACTTTAAAGGGAACAGCAGGGCAAAGGAATACGGTGGGGGATATGTTAATGATGTTGATTTATGGGTGGAGTATCAGTAGTAAAATCAATGAAATATTCAAAAGGAAAAAAATATATAGTAGCAGCAAAGCGGCCCAATCACTTTCACCACAGCTGATCTAAAAATCCACCATGGTACACACAGCTTCGTCTTTTCCCTCCCTGGCAAATATAACATCTCCTTTCAGTCCTGATCTTCAGTGAAAGAAAATGAAAGCCCTTCATGTTATGTCTGAAACTGACAGGCAGAGCCCTTCTCATAGGGACGTGCATCTTGCTAAATAAGGCTTAGATTGCTACCTGTCAGTGTGGGCTTTCCCATCTGGAGAGCTTGACATTGCCCTGTACTATGAAAGAATAGAAGATGATGTTAAAGTGAGTCAGAAAAAAAACCCACATACCCAAAATAAAAATACATTGTTAACTGCAGCATAAGGTTAGTCATTTGGTTGCACGGATCAATTACTGCCAACCCTGATGGGACACCTCTGTCCTAAAGAAATTATTAGAGTAAGAACATTGACTTCATAACAGAAAATAGAAATATTTAAGTTATATTTGTTTCATTTATGTTTCTAGTTGGATTTTTTTTTCATTTTTCATGAAATGTTTTGAACTAAATTATTCTGGCACTAGTGAGGTTTAATAGATGCATTATTTAGCCTGAGTGTGTCTAAACTCCTTCCTGTGACTTATATATACAACTATAATTTCATTTAAAAACTTTGTTTTCAGGTGGCTATGATGGTCTGAACATCTTAAATTCTGTGGAACGCTATGATCCTCATACTGGACATTGGACAAATGTCACCCCAATGGCCACAAAACGTTCAGGTAAACTTTCTAATCAGAAGTGAATTCAATGGAATTGAATGAATAAATCTGATTTCTGTATTATTTTTAATCGTATTAAACTGTAGTACAATGCACTTACATAGTCCTGTCAGCCATCTGTACACAAAGAATGGTTTGAAAAAATATCTATTGAGGAAAGTGGATAAAGAATTTTCCAGGCAGACTAAGTGTTCTCTTTTTTTCAGGTTTAATATTAAAATATATTTAAACAGTGTTAACAAGTTGAACAGTATAATTATATTAAAATATGCTAATTGGATCACCTTAATGTTTATAAACACAAGCAAAAATACTAAAACAGAACAATCAACATAAAACATAAATACCAGAATCTTCCCAATATAAACCATCTGTTCTCTTTTGCCTTCATAGCAGTACCACACAGTTTGAGACTGAAGCATTTAAATGTATAATTCCTTATATTTATGAAGTATTAACATCCTGTTCATACCCTGCAGTTCACAAAAGTGTTAGCTTTTTCTTTCAGCTCCTGGCAATTATGGCAAACAGTTTAACTTAGCTTTCTTGACAACAGTATAGAAGTGGTTTGCCATTAATTTCCTATAGGCACTTTTTCACCTTGCCAGTATAGCTTATGGTATAACCCTGAGATTTCTTGATGTCCTCCATTAAAATTATTAACCAGATCCTACTTTACTTTTTTTTAAAACCAGCTGTGGTAAGTCAGTTGGATGCTGCTGGCTTGCTGAGGTTGAATACCAAAGATAACTTCAAATATATTTGAGTTTGCTCATTCATAGAAGGCAAAAGGCATCATTTATGGTTGTTTTTCGATATGCTAGACTGGAGGCAGTTTGCTTACCCTGGTGTTGTGTTTCATGGTTTTATTTTCT
Organism: Aspidoscelis marmoratus; assembly: GCA_014337955.1. Classification (NCBI taxonomy): domain Eukaryota; kingdom Metazoa; phylum Chordata; class Lepidosauria; order Squamata; family Teiidae; genus Aspidoscelis; species Aspidoscelis marmoratus. The sequence continues at coordinate 8,554,724 of MTQE01003428.1, forward strand.
AGGAGCCGGAGTAGCCTTGCTGAATGATCATATTTATGTAGTTGGAGGCTTTGATGGAACAGCCCATCTCTCCTCAGTGGAAGCATATAACATTCGCACAGACTCCTGGACCACAGTGACCAGCATGACCACTCCCCGTTGTTATGTGGGTGCCACAGTCCTGAGGGGAAGGCTTTATGCTATAGCAGGGTAAGCATGCTAAGACTCCCTGGGGGAAAAACAAAAGGACACTTAGGAGTTCTGAGGCTCTTCTGCACACACAAGTAAATGCAGGTGCTTTGGCTCTGTCTCACTTTTTTTAACAATGTCTTTTCAACATTCTGGTATACGGCTTGGAAACTGGTCAGTCTTTTTGACCTACTCTGTTTACCCTGTGGTCATATTTTGCTTTGAGGTTGGTTTCATTCAGCTAGCTCTGTGCCCTGGGGAGGTGTGCTTTGTTCACTGCTCTGGGATTCTAACGTAGAGCGGTGTACATATCAGCCAGTCTCATGTATACACTATTCAGAGTACGTATAGCTTTCCTAGTTCCCCAGTTCATGGGGCTCCAATACTGTACTCCAGGCAGGAAAAGAAAGAGCAGAAGGAGCTATTCATTTATTGAATTACTTTAGTTTCTTTCTAGCATTGCTTCATAATTCCATGGTGGTGCTAACACAAGCATGAGAGAAGGTGGGATGGGGAGAGTTTCCTCTTCCACTGATGTATTATACTGATGATATGTCACCTAAGCAGGTATAAGTCTCCCATCTGTCCTAAACCACAGCAGTGTTTTAACCAATTTTATAAAGCTGTTCTGTTCCAGGAGTTCTAAACTTCAATAAGATTTCATCTGTATCCCTCTCACATTTAGGTATGATGGAAACTCACTCCTGAGCAGTATTGAGTGCTACGACCCTATCATTGACAGCTGGGAGGTGGTGACATCGCTAGGAACCCAACGTTGCGATGCTGGCGTTTGCGTGCTACGGGAGAAATGATCTCAGGGGGAAGGACCACCTGAGGACTCTTCAGATGCAATTCGAGAAAGTTTTGGCTGACTTGCAGTTATGGTTCATGTCGCTGTGGTTGCAGTGGCATTTGAATCTGGCCTCTGCTGCCCCACAGTCAAGCTCATCTTCAAAGCTATTGGTTCCAATGTCAAAAAAAAAGCAACCCACACTCAAAGCACTTTGAAATGAATATTATGAAATTAAAAGCTCATGTTTGCTTCCCCTGTGAAGCCAAGTTGTCCATGGAGCAAACATGCCTGTGCATCTCTCAGCCTGCTGCCTCCAAGGCATGAATGCATACAAGGAGATTTGAACATGAGTGCAAGGGTTGGTTTGTGCCTGAATGTTTCCATATACCAGATATGCTGCAGTGCAGACATACTGTTAATGAACACAGCGCTGGGTGCATTGTGCTTTCTGGATGCCTTTTCAGAAACTGCATAAGCTTGCACATGATGGGGTGAAGCAGCAGAGATAGGATGATGCCCACAGCTGTCAACAACTCGTTGGGTTTCAGTAAAGAACTGACCCTCTTACACAATGGAAAAGGTGAAAAAGAGATGATGAAAGTATTCACTCCATCTGATGGAAGAATGGCAGGCAGAAAGACTGTTGTTGTTTTTCTGCGAAGCTGAATATCAATGTTTTCTAGAGACAAAGGCTGTGTTCCTGTACTTATGAGCAAACAAGCTCCATATATCTGCTTCCTAAACTAGAAGTTCTTAATGTTATCCCAGAGTGGTGAAGTAACAGGAGTTGTGAAAGTCTATGGCTGGGATGCCTGAGCATTATGTGTTGGAGAAAATAATGTTGTATGCTTTTGGGGAATGCATCTGCTAGCCACTTTCCAGGCATTAGAAATGCATTTGCAGCTTGGTCTACCCCACAAATTACACCACACTTCCTAATCGACACTGATTGTCTGTTACGATACTATATGCAGGGTCCCAATATGAGCAGCATTGGTACAATTTCTCTCATATTTATCATCTTTGCTTTTTTTAAGGTGATCTCTTGTACTTTTGTTTACATTAAAGTCTCAGAGTGGGAATATGAGAAGCTGTATATCCTTAAGAGCATAAAGTCATTTTTCCAGAGCATTTTAGCTTTTCCTACAGTTCTCTTTGTGAAACAAGTTACAGCAGGGATTTCAAACAATCCTTTTCAACATGAACTGGAATTTTGCTCAAGGCATCTCTCTGTAGTGACACGTATTCCCTTTGTTTCCTACTTACTAATATCCACTCATGTGTAATGCAGCTCATCCTAGATGTGTGAATTCAAAGTCACCTTGTCAAAATGGATACCTGAGCCTGTGTATAATACAGCTCCATTCTTCAAGTGTGTGCCCAAAACTTCCAGCACGATTCTAGAGCGTGCTTCCATGACCTACTGAGCCTCTTGCTGTGTTTGCCCAATCAGGAGTGAAGGGGTGAATGTATTTATTTTGGGGGTACTATAGATTCCTTACTTTGAGGATGTGGTAGCATGGGATAATGATGCACTTTCAAACACTGAGTTTATAAATTGTGTCCTATCACACCAGTGTTTGTGATTCATTTCTTATGTATTTTTAATAAAAGTATATAAAAGTATCTTTCGTACATGTGAACATTTGTTTTCTCCCAGGAGGCTGGCGATATAATTGTCATCCCACCGACCATTTTTAAAAGCCAGCTTTCAGTGAAGTTACCAGCTAGCATGAGGGTGTTTAGGTCAGTATTTTTCAAAAGTTCATTTGCTGAACACAAGCTTGCTATTGACAACACACAGGGAATCCATAGGCTCAGAATGGCTAAAATGGAATAAAAACTTGAACCTTCACCTTTGGTACCTTCTCATACCCTTGTCTGACACCCCTGCTGTGTCCCAGCTGTGTTGCATTCTCATCAAATCAAACAGAGGTGAAAGGTGGGTTTCCTGGAATGTTTTTAAAACTCATCCCATCTCTGACTGTATTGGCCTAGTTGCTTTCATGTGTGCTTACCAAGTACTGGAAAGCACATATCTATACTTATGGATGTTCTATGATCTTCAAGAAACACTGATCTAGATATAGCTGCTTTATCTCCTCCATTTCCTTGACCTTTGCAGCTTTTTTCCTTTGAAATACCATGTGTGATCCAAGTAAGGTAATTCCAAAATAATAGCTCGCTAATACCAGTTTAAACCATTTCGCATTACTGCTGTTTATTGTATACCAATAAAATACCAGCTTACATGGTTGATTGTAAGGTCCTTTATGCCATGGGCCTTTTTCCCAATTATATCCTGGCATGGAGCATGCTGTTTGCATGCTGGTGAACGTGACAGGCCCTAGGTGGGTCCTGCCATAGTCTGCACCAGCATGTGGAGGACAGCCCTTTATTCTGAGGTATAATCCAAAATAAGGTCCAGGACAGAAAAGGCCTAAGGACAAAAAATGGCAGCACAGTAACTGATAATCCAAAAGAGAAAATAGAAAGCAATGACATGGAGGCTGCAGTGAAACTACTTGGAGGATACCTCTGCTTGTGGAATGAAACTGATTTGAAACAGGCTTGAAGCAATAGTGGATGCACTGGTGGGGTGGAGGGTAAGGCAGGTAAACGAAAGAGTTTTGCTGGATTAGAGTTAATGGAAGGTGAGAAAGTATAAAGCTACATTTCCTCAACAAGCAGTTATGCATACCCTATGAAAGGGAAAGTGAGGCAGTGGCCTCTATGCTGACCTTCCCACGGGCTACTCAGGCCTCCTCAGGAGGGTTATGAGACCCTTTAAGCAGAAGAGAGTCCACAAAGCAACCGATAGCAGATATAAGCTAAGGCTGAAGAATTCTCTTTTGAAAGGTTACTTGCTTACACCGAGCGCTATACCCTTCCTTGCAAGCTGATCTGCTTTACTTATTTAAAGGGCTGCATTTCTGCCATGTGAACTTTTAACAAGTTGAACCGACACAGTAGCAACAGTTTCGCACCATTTAGGTTGTGGTCACATCTAAGGTTTAATCCAGTTTCAGTCCACCTTCAGAGCGAGAGAATACATCCGCAAAGTGGCCAGTCATTTTCTTTCCACATTATCTATCCCAAAGGTGAATTTTCTGAGTTATTTAACACTGAAAGGAAAGGGCTTGCCACTCTGCTGATATTTTCTCTCGCTCTGAAAGTGGATTAAGCCTTAAGTTTGGCCACAGCCTTGGTTAACCAGAACCAGGGGTCTACACACACTCTCTCTCTCTCGTGTGTGTGTGTGTGTGTTACAACCCCAGAAGCAGCAACGTTTTCAGGAGATTCCTCAGTAAATAAAAGCAACTCGGACGTGGTGAGACATACTGACTTGCCCCCCCCCCCTCGCGGACTGCCCGGAAAATATTGAATTTGAACCCCTCCAGCCCTGCCACCACCCCACAGTTTCCCCCGCCGCAGCACCCGGCCGGGGATTGGGGAACAAAAGAAGTCTCCACCCGCTTCGCCGCCCAGCCGCCCACCCGCTGTTCCGGCCGCCGTGCCGGCAGGGAGCCTTCCTCCTGCGCCTGCGCGGCGAATGGCGGCGCCCGGCTCGGCGATGGAGGAAGCGGCCGTGACGGGACCCGAGGAGCTGGTGTGCGCGAGGGGCCGCAACCGGAAGGCCGTGCTTTGCCAGCGCTGCGGCTCCCGGGTGTTGTTGCCTGGAGCCGCGACGTTCACCCGCAGGGAGGTAAATGGAAGTCCTCGGGGTGGTGGGAGGCTGCTGTGCCCCCGGTCCTGAGCGCCGCAGTTGCTCCTTGGGGTTTGCGGGGACACGGATGTCTAGGACTTTTAACTGAGGATCAGCCCGGTGGGCGCAATAGCGGTCTGGGGGAAGCCCTGGAGCAGGAGGAGGCCAGATCCAAAGAAGTAAAGACTGCTGTGCCAGTTTGAGGTGGACGCTGTCCCTTGCCCTGCCTCACGGGGCCGTTGTGAAAACGGAGCGTGTGTCCTCCTAAGCGCCTGTAGGCAAAGTGAGAGGTATAGAATGATTTCGCTGTTGAAAAGGCCTCCCCACTCGTGGATGCAGGATTTTTATTTCTCTACTTGGGATCAATCACTACAGCACATGGAAGTTCTCTCTGCAGATGGTCAGAAATCCATCTGTTATTATTCCACAAGCTCCTTCCCAGTGTCCTGTCATCAGAAATATGTGATGGGATGGGGGAACCTCTCAAATCATGCTGGATCCAAGCACCAGAGGGAGGATTTACACAAGGGTCTAAGCAACTTAATATCCAGGGGCGTCTCTGCACTTATGGGAAAAGTACAAAACAAACATGTACTAGCGTTTGCACTTGGGGACGCTAGTACACATCAGCCTAACCCCCATGTGTCCGGAAATTTGTGTCCATCTGGGCCTGTGTCCAATCACTCACAGGGCACCATCATCTTAATTGCGGCACCTGCTGTGACTGCACATGCACCAGTGCCGCCATCGTGGCAACGATGACATTCTGTTCAAGTGCAGTCGCATCAGGGGTCATCTGAGGTGCCAGTGTGCTTACGTGGCACCTCAGATGACCCCTCACACCAGAAATGGTGCAAATTGCTCACCAGCTGGACGCATCAGAGTTTCAGGTAAGAGTTAGTTTGTGTGTGGTGCACGATATTGTTCACCACCACTAATTTGCAATAGGTTAACATCCAGGCGAGCGGAGGACATTTCTAGGCTGTAAACACCTCCTACAAGTGCAGGTGCACCTCTTCAGAGATTAACCTATTGCTAACTAAGAGGCCAAGTGTGAATTGGCCTCTGGTGTATGTAAACACAGTGTTCAGAGGAATAGGAGAGGGACAAAGTATGTTTGTAAAAGGGGTGGAAGCCTTCCCACACCATCTCGTATCCCAAAATGGCATCAGTTATATTTCTTTTTACAAAATAATAGCTGGTAACTTTCTTGCCCTCTTCCTTGGCAGCTTTTCCTTCCTGCTATGATGAAGAAGAATGCCCTAGTGGGGAGCCATGACCTGGATGGGGATGTATTACTGGACCACTGGCTGGTTGATGACATGTTCTCTTTTGAGAATGTTGGTTTTACCAAGGATGTTGGAAATATAAAGTTCCTGATCTGTGCAGACTGTGAAATCGGTCCTATTGGCTGGCACTGTTTGGATGACAAGAAAAGTTTCTACGTGGCCTTGGATCGTGTGTCCCATGAATGACTTGTTCCTAAAAATCAAGAAGTCTTCTGTCATCTGGGTACCCACTCTGTAGATATATTCCACTTTCTGTTTGTCACCTTACGCGGAGCATGCAGAGCCAAGCCACACCCCTTGACCTGGCAAAAGTGTGGCACCCTAAGGAAACATGGGAGGCTGTATCTTATTTATTGAGTGAGTTGCAACTCACTCAGCCTCATCTTTGCATTAAGTTTTAACCTGAATCCTCCTCTTCTCTAATATATTGCAGATAATACTTGTGTATTTACAACAGAGGCTTTCCCACACAGACGGGTGGTTTACCTCCTTAAATTAGTGAATGAAAGAAATATATTGAAATGTCTTCTGAAAAAGTGAGAGTGTAATTTAGTTAAAATAAGACTAGCAGCTGAAGTGAAGCACATCATACATAACTGTACAGGGTTGGGTGGTTGTTGTTTTTCTGCATTTGGGACCAAAGCTTGTATATTTTTTACTTTAATATATGTTGACATGACTGTTGTTATCTTTATCACCTTCCACATTATTGGGGTGATGGTCTCCTGTTGCAAGCCAGGTGCTAAGTGTGGGACATTTTAAATATTGCAAAATCAAACAGTGTTTTTGACCATGCAAAAATAATGATAAAAGTGCAAGAAAATAACACTTTTCAAATATATGTACTTAATTCAACTTTAATCTTTTCAGTTTGTGTATTGTGACCCTTCTATAATGTTATCATGCAGCAATGGGCATGATTAATATTGGATAATTAAAACAATAGAACAAAGGAGATTTTGTGGAGTTAAAGATTGGATATACAACATTAAAGATAAAATGATTCAGTAATAAAAATCAAATCAAAAAGCACACATTAAACTGAACTTTAACAGAAATGCTGGTGCAGTTTATGAAGCGAAATGTTTTATATTGCTTAAATTATGTCCAAGAATCTAGAATAATAGGCATTCCTCTATAAAAACTCTGGAAAATGTTATTTTAAATGTTTAGTTTAAAAAGTCAGCTTACTTAAGGAGGTTCCACAACTTGGTATCAGAACATCAACTTCTATTTGCAATCGCTGGCAGCAAAACACTATTGTGGCCAGAAAACTGTCTTGTTATATCCATATTGTATCACGAGAATCTGAGGTAAATTCAAGAGAATGACTCTTACCAGAAATCATGGACTGTAGATTTCATAGGTGGTCACCCTTTGGAGGTGGCCTTTATAAACAGCAGCTGAATAACCTCGCCATTATCCTTTGCCAGCTAGACAGCACAGGACATGGTGCTGTCTTTGTGTGTTTTAAGTTATGCAAGCATCCAGTTGTCCAGAATGCCCAGATGTGCTTGCTGTCACCTCTACACATGCACACCGGAAAAAGCAATCATGATAGTTCCATCCATCCAATGTGCTGTTTTTGGAAAACCTGCAACCAGCACTGGGGTTTCCAGCAATAGTTTTTAGCGCATTTTCAGGAGGGGGGGGCAGAGCTGTGGTGGGGTTGCTTCCAATGTGTGAGGCAACCCCACCGCAGTGGTGGTACATTCCCTTCATCTGGATGCAGCCAAAGTGATAGAATGTTATTTAAATCATGGCTCTTCTTGTATGGGTGCTGTAGGCAATGGCTTTGTGGCATGCTCAGGGGAAATTGTGTGCATGACATAACATTGCCCTTCTGCTAGCTCTGTAAAGCAGAAATATCAAAAAATGAGAATCTTTCCATTCTTTACGTACTATCCTACCATGTAATGTGACTGAAGGGGAGCCTTTTGACAGTAATCTATAAAGTTTATGTGTAACCCATCCTGATATAATTGGGTATAAATAAATAATGCAAACTAGAGTAGCTCTACGTTATTCTTTGAATTTGTGCCAAAATTATGCTTTATTAACAGTTGTGCTGGGAAGATCTGGCAGGATAAATCATGTTCAGTGTTAGTGTGTTTGCCCCATTCACGTGCTTATTTGGTGACCTAATTCTTTAAAAAATGAATCTGAGGGCTCTTCAACCTTGTCTCCCTGGTATATTGTATCCATGCTGCCAGACCATCTTTCTATTTTTACTGGGAGAAAAATCATAATTATGGTGAGAAAAAAGTTCTTCTTGCACTCCTTTTGTGTAAAAATATTGCTCACTATCTGTAAATAAGGCAGGCATGTAAATGAATAAGTCTAGCTCATTTTTATCATTTATGCTACATCAACAGGCATCACTTATCCTCTGGAGATCTTTGCACTGACAAAAGTTTATGTGTAACCCATCCTGAAATCAGCTTTCCTACAGCAGCCTTAGAAGATGGGGTCTGTAGCACAGGAGTGCTGAACACAGGCCTAAGCATGTGATAATACTATCTGTTTCATATATTGTTAACTGCATTCAGAAATCTATAGTTATGAAATATAAAAATTCTAATAAATGTAAGTTGCTTCTACTGTTTAGAGAAAATTTGAAAGAAGCTCCTGTTGTGTCTAATTTTAACCTCATAGGTGCTGGCTGGCTTGTTTTTATTTTTATCCCATTCTATACCTGACAGCTTCAGGGTAGGTTACAACAGTAAAAAACTAAAAAACTAAAAAAAAACCCTAAAAATAAATCACTTAAATAGGTGCACTTTTACTAGTCTTCTAAATGATCACACCTACGTTTGAATCCAACTTCAGGCTACCTTTGAGTTCTATAATGCAGGAAGAAAATGACTATTCATTTGGCTGATGTGTTTTTCCATTCTGAAAGTGGACTGAAGCTGAATTAAAACTTAGGTGGAAGCACAGCCAGTGAAGATATTAGACACACCTCAGAGGAAAGACTTTTCCATAGTCTAAGGCAGTGGTTCTCAACCTGGGGGTCGGGACCCCTTTGGGGGTCGAACTGCCCTTTCAGAGGGGTCGCAACGGGTCTCCCACAGCCCTTCCCTCCCACCTCCCAGCTGCTTCGCCCCTGTGGTTGGGGGTCTCCACAACAGGAGGAACTCCATTAAGGGGTCACGGCATTAGGAAGGTTGAGAACCACTGGTCTAAGGGCTACCACCAAGAAGGCCCTGAGTCCCTAATCCTTTAGCTACTGAAGGCAATGGTACAACAAGGAGGGCTTCATCTGCACATATTAAGTCACTGGCATGTTGATATGGGACAGGGTCCAAATCATTTAGGGCCTTATTGGTCAAAGTTAACACTGTAAATTGGGTTTAGTAGTGCATTGGCAGCCAGTACAGGTCTTATAAGATTGGCATAGTGTGCATTTGGCCAGCCATGCTAATTGGCAGTCTTGCTGCTGCATTCTGCATCAGCTGCATTCTGCATCAGCTTCAGCTTCTGAACCATCTTCAAAAACAGTCCCATGTAGAGCACAGTTGAAGTGAGGTGTCATGACCTTAGAGATAGGAGTAGAACGACTGCAATTCAGTGCCTCCAACTCCCAAACTCTGTAGCCTTTCCAGAAGGATACTATGGTCAGTGGTATCAAAAGCTGCCAAGAGATCTAAGAGAACAGTTTCACACTTCCCTTGCCCTTCTCTTGAAGAAAAATGGTTCAGTGCCGTAACTGGTCCTAAATTCATATTGAAGTGGGTCTAGATAATCAGCTTTTTCCAAGCATCCTGAAGTTGAATAGCCACAAGCTTCTCCGATAATTTGCCCCCAAATAGTATTCTAGCCTACAGGTGATAGTTGTTTAAATCCTCTGGATCCAAGAAGAAGCTCTTGAGAAGGGAGCACATGACCACATCTCAAAGAGGCACTCACCACTCTCTAGAAGGGGGTTATTCACTCATCTTCTGGAAGGGCCTATGTTTGTTGGCACCTTATTGGTCATTATTTAATATATGATGTTCTCATGATTTAGGATATAGCCATGCTTGTAGAAATCGTCGATTACGCCCTCCCCTATGAAGCCAACTGGGTGATCTTGGGCTACTCACAGCTCTCTTTCTGAGCTCTCACAGCCCCACCTCCCTCACAGGTTATTCTGTTGTGGAGAGAAGAATAGAAAGCTTTGTCAGCCACACTGAGTCCCCTTAAATGGGTGAGAAAAGTGGGGTAGAAAAGCCAACTCTTCTCATTCTGACTAATCCAGAGTCATGCAGTTCCTTTTGGACTATTTTGGGGGACTATTTTTATTCTAAATTGAGTTCTTCTCAATTAATCCAAATATAGCTGTCTCCCTGCAACTTTTTTAGTCCTAGTTTTGGGGCCATTTTTAAACATAAAAAACAAGACTTTTAAATTCCCTCCCCCCATACAAACCTTGCCTGTAATAAAAGCAGCAAAACTAAAGTTTTAAAAAGATATTCTAGCTGCAAATACTTTCTTTTTCACACTTCTCCCTTTTGAAATTACTGGCAAAAGTGCACTCATGCACATCTGCAAGGCATCGAACCAGTGTGATATAAAATTTTGGGGGCTATTTTTAAAGGTTAAAAAACAGGGCTTATAAATCCCCCCCCATGCAAACCCTGCCTGCAGTAAAAGAAGCAAAGACAAAGGGACTTCAGAGACAAAGGGAATTTACTTCCTTTTTCTCATCTCCCTTTTGAGATTAGGAGCAAATCTGTGGGATAAAATGTATCATTTCAAAGTATTTCAAGGGTTCCTAAGCTCCTCCCGTGTATCTTTTGAAAAAATATCAATTTTTGCTGGAAACATGTTTTAAAAGCACCTTTAAATAAAAGACAAATAAAACCCCCTTCTCTCCACCTTAAACCTACCAAAATCCTCACAAAATCCAAAGATCCTGAATCAAGGAGAGTGGCCTTCATCTTTGCTCTCTCCAAAGTGATGCAGCTGAATAAATGGGGCCAGGTGCTCCTTGCTAGCTTGTTTGAAGACTTACCTTAGAGGACCCAGTCCTGTGAAGAAATGCCTCATGCAGCCAGCATTCCTACTGGTACAACAGGTCTCGAACCAAAAAGGTGGGCAGTGCAGCCTCCCACAGAAGGTGCAGCTTCCCACTCTCCTGGTGAGCCTTCTAGCAGCTTGTCCTCAGGTGGTCCTTGAATATAGTCCCTACAGCTGGATTACTGGCCCTAGGTGTTCCTTGTTTTCATCAAGAATCACAGAACTTGAAGGAATCCACAAGGATCATTACTGCCAACCTGATACCCTTCAATTATTTTGCCCTACAGTTGGCTGAGGTTTATGGAAATTGTCAAAAATATCTGGTGAATACCAAGCTAGGAAAAGCTGAGCAAGTCCTGTGACCTGTTTCAGGCATGAAATCCAGAGCAAGAGTGGGCTCGGTTTTCTTGAAGAGGTAATTGGTGCCTGTAACAAAAGATTTGTTGTTGTTTACAGGTTTCTTGGAAAATTAATAAGTCTGCCTTCCTGTCACTTAGGCCCTTTTGAGTCTTTTCTGATCCCAAAAGTACCAGGTGGAAAAGTATCTGTACTCCTATTCACACACCTTAAATAGGCTGGGAAGTGACAAAAGAGGGACAGAATTTTTGTTCTTACTGAGCGGGCTTGATGAAATTTTCCTTTCAAATGCCTTCCTCATGGTGGCACCATTGTTCTATGTCGTGTGATAAGCAGAGAATAAGCAGAGAATAGACTATGGCAGTGATGGCGAACCTTTTGAGCTCGGTGTGTCAAAATTCTCAAGAAAACCTAGCTTAACTCGGGTTCTGTGTCACATCTAGAAATATCCATAACTTTGTGATATTTGTAGCTCTAGTAAAAAAGTTATATTTTTGAGATATGTATTTTATTAAAAGCAAAAACAAATAATTATTTACATTTGCTAAATCTTCAATAGAAAGTTGGTATTTCATACACTTCAAGAACAAGCAAGCACTGCATGTCCAGGTGCCAGGGTGACCATGTGTGTCACCCAAAAGGGCTTGGTGTGTCACCTGTGACACGCGTGTCATAGGTTGGCCATCACCGGACTATGGCCTTGTTAAAATGCTGGTGATCTAACCATGTCAAGTATGACTTGCCTGATGTCCATTTTCATGGATTGTTTGCAGTCTAGCTATGTAGAGATAGTATAGGTACTCCAAATGCTGCTGTTGTAAAGAAGTTACATTTTCTGGGTAAGGTGATTGTCCACATTCCTTTGTCTATGCAGAATGAAACAAAGAAGGTTGATATACAGGATGCACACAGCCAGCTAACCACTAACAGGTATTAACAGGTTTTAACAGGTTTATTTCCTGTTTCTGGCAAACCGCTTCTGTATCTCGCGATATAAAGGAACAAATCTGAAACAAAACTTATGCAGTGCAATATGCTTACTTATGTCACTGAAGAAACAGTAGCCATGTTTTAATAGGTTTTCTTTTCTCCTATAAATTTTTCAGAAATAGGAAGTAGATATCAACTCAAGTGGGAGGAATTAAAGATGTGGTGCAACTGGTAGAAGACATCCAAGAATGGAATAAGGAGAGACACAGTTTTAAATATTTCTTGTCCCTTTCTCCATGTCATTTCCTCTCTCAAAAACTGCTTTGGCATGTTAGAGGGCCCTCAGAAATGATTTTTAGTTCAAACATTAATTTATGTGGTACAGAGTAAATTATTTTAAATGCCTCTCCTTCTATTTCCCATTCCAATGGGGTGCCTTACATCAGAAAAGTAGCACTAACTGGATTCTTTGGTTTCAAAATGGAAGAAAAAGTGCCCACATGAGAATTTCTTAAGCAGTAAGTAGTACTCCCCTTTCCCAAAAAATCAAATCATCCATTTTTTAAAAAAAACCTTGAGTTGTAAAATCCCAAATCTCGCAAAAGTTTAACAAACAAATCCAGAGTCTATAGAACTTTGATAAGAAAAATGGAAAGATACATATCACACTTAAATGTAGTAGAACTGTAGAAAAGGCTTTACAGACTTAAATAAAGGTTTCCAGTGCTGTCTTGTCTTTCTTGTTGTGAATGATGTTGAATAGGGACTGGATTAAAAATACTATATTCAGAAATAACATGTACAGACTTTATCACAGCAATTCAAGGATGGTTTGTTCCAGTTCCCAGATCCTTATAAGTACAGGAGAAAATTATTTTGTTCCTGTCCCATTGTTTACTTTGCTAATACCTGCCTGCTCTTTGCATTACAGATACAAAGTTGAAGAAATTAAAATATGATGTGCCAATCATATAACCTAGTTAAATGTTTTCCTGGCTTGGATGCAACTGTGTATAGACTAGCCTGAATTCTCTTCTGTACCTTAACTGGAGAAAGGGTTGCATTGCCCTGCACTAGACCAGTAATTCTTGTCTTGTCAATCATCAGCTGTTCAGGAATAGCTTCAAGACTTCTTGACTGACATGAAGAGTAAGTGGACAGGGGATGCATTGCATTCAGTATGCATCAGAGAGCAGTTTCTTCAGAAGACAGGTTCTTGGACTTTGTATAATGGGGTCCTGTAACAGAAGAGCCTAGCTAGCACATAACAGGAAAGCCTGTCTCCATTTTGGTCTTAGAGGGTTAACAACTAATCTTCTCTTGGGAAAAAGCAGCTTGTTATGTTAAGTCTTGAAGAAGAAAGGCATACTTGGCCTTGGAGTCGTACCATCCAACATCAGTTGCATCTGAAAGTTATTCTCAAATTAGATAATGCTAATTGGCTGCAAAGAGGCTAGGGGGGATGCACCCAGCTTCGAAGCCTGTGCATAATCTCAGAAGCCCGCTCTGAAGAATAGCACAGCCTTCAAAGAGAACCCCAAGCAATGCCATTCCTACGGACCTTTGTCAGAGGCTCCGGAGGATCTTCAAAGTTTGCAACAAATCTTTGGAGTTTATGGCAAAACTCCAGAGAATCTTTGGAGTTTATGGCAAAGCTCCAGAGATTCTCCAGAGCCGCTCTGGAGAATCTTTGAAGAATCTACAGAGATTGGACCCCCCTATCCCCCCAAATACCTGGGGTGATGGGTGGGCCCCATGTGGGTAGATCCGGATTTGCCACATGGGTGCTCTGGCGTTTCCACTGCAAGCAAGCTAGGAACCATTGCTATTGGGTGCCAGACCACCCGTGGAAACACAATGGGTACTTTCCTTAATCCAGATTAGTTGAAGGACGCATTCCTTAAATCCGGATCATCTTAGATCCAGATTAAGGAAGGTAAGTGGAAAATCCCCCATAGACTATTTAAACTCTATGTTTGAACTCTGTGCTCTTGCATGGGGAAATCTTTTTATTTCATGAACTATTTTGAATCTGTATTATTTTGCTATGTTGTGTATTTGCTCATTTTTTTGCCTTTTTACTTTAATAAACCAAATAATTCTACTTTTTATTCTGGTTCATTTTGGGATTTAGATCCAGAAGGGAATATTTTGGCAAGATTATGTTCAACCAGAGAATATAATCTAGTATCATAGCTGTCCACAGTCTTGAGGCCTGCAAAGTATGGCCTCAGATAAATTCACACTGAGGCTGCATTGTCAAAGGCAATAAAATCTGGACTGCATTCAGACTCTGGGCATCTTAAGTAGAAGGCAAAGGCAAAACCTTCACCTGCTCTTGACTCCCTGCAAATGGCCTTTAGAGCCACTCTGTCTATCTCTCCAACCGAGGCAGCACCTAGGCATCCATTCTAGTAGCCACTGATAAATTCATGAAAAATAAGTGTATCTCTTTCTGTAACTTATTCATTAGACGATTTTCCACTCAGCTCAAAGTGTTACCATGATAGCTTTTTCCATTCCTGACAGACATGTGATGCCAAAAACTTTATTTTCTTAATAATATCCTTACCTGAGAGTTCCTCATTACTGCAAAACAAAACTGAGGAGACCCAAATTTCATGTATTTTGCAATTTGGCCAAAACAAAACAAAACAAAACCCACAACCCTGCTGACAGTTAAAATCACAAGAAGCACAATTCATCTTAAAATTGTGGAAACTTCTGAATGTAGCCCTGTCCTTTCTGACTATTTACGACATACCAGCTTTACTTTTGAGTTTTATATTGCAAAATGGTAACTGCATAGAACCTAGATTTAGTCCAACAACACCATAGCAGTTTGTTTTACGTGGGGATATTTCTTGGGCTTGAAATAGATGTAACCCAATGTTGCAGGCTTCCCAAGACTGATATTGTGTGAGGGAGGCAAGGTCAGTCTGAGAATAAACTTTGTCCTGGGACCAAAGCTGTTAAATAAGATATCTTCTTTCAATAAAACAAATGCATTCCACAGAGAGATGTGTAAACATAGCACTTTCTTTCTTCAGCAAGACTATTGCATTTGAAACTTAAAACAGGCCAAAACAGCCCAAGAAATTATTCAAGCGTATGGTAAGCCACAGTGCAAGTTAGTTTCTTAAAAGACAGAGACTATGGCCAATGAGTGGGAGGGGCTGTAGCTCAATGGAAGCACCAGCAGCCTAGGAAACAAGAAGTTGCCAGTTTGATTACCAGCCTCATCCCAGAAGCAGATAATGGCAAACCTTTTCTAAACCTCAGTCAAGAAAACTGGCTAGAGGTGCCCATATGCCACCAGGAGTCAGCTATGATTCAGTGGTACCCAAAGCACCACCAGACCCAGCAAATGGACCAAGTAAGTTAAAAATTTGACTTGTTCATCCAAGAGGCTGAAACAAAGTAGACATTACCAGAATGCTTAATGCTTTGGTCTAGTGGTTTGGGAGCCAGACTTTTATCTGGGAATACTGGGTTTGATTCTGCCCTTCTCCATGAAGTCAGCTGGGTGATCTTGGGCTAGTCACAGCTTTCTTCTGAACTCTCACAGCCCCACCTACCTCATAGGGTGTCTATTGTGGGGAGAAGAACAGAAAGCTTTGTCAGCCATTTTGAGTCCCCTTAAATGGGTAAAAAAAGCAGGATAGAAAAGCCAACTCTTCTTATATGTAGATTGCTCTGAAGTAATAGGGAACAAAAATTACCAGGTGTGCTATGTGGGTGTTTAAAGCCCCTCAGCCTTATCCAGCTCCCTCAGGAATGTGAAATAATCTCTAGTTTATCTTGCTTAGCCTGTCTGACTAGCTTATAAATAAGCCAGAACCAGCAATTATAGCAAGTGGGCAACTCCCAAAGTGTTAAATGATCTCTGTTTCTCTTGCCAGTTCTCCCACTTCATAGTCACGTGATCAAACTTGGCCAGGTTCCTTCCTTCCACTAAATATCCATGGAGAAAGAATGTATCAAGTTCTTTGTGACTCTCCTGCTGGCAAATGTACAAGTGCAGACTTGATAATAGTTACTGAGTTGCTCCAAATAAGATTCATTGTGAAATTCAGAAATATTTCAGAAATCCGAACTGGCCATATGGAACAGAGGACAGAGTTGCCATTCCTTTTATAACTTTGTTGCAGAGGAATTTCAATAGGTATAGCTTGTAATTTGGGCAACATCTGACCTCTTTTAAAAATGGCAGCCTGAAACTGGAAGTCCTGTATTCTTGGTCCTTTTCTGCATTTACCTGCATTAGCTCTGGATCAGTGGGTCAAAGTTAACTGGACCCACTGATCTGGATCTTGTTGAACTGTGGGCTGGATCAGTGCTCTCTGCATTGACAGCACCAAATTGGTCCATACCTCCCCACAGCTGCAAGAGCTTGCATGAGCTTCACAGTCCCCACACACACACCTCTGAAGGCTAGCTCCGTCACACACACACAGATGGCTAGGAACTTTCGCTCCTAGCTATTGGGGCTTGGGTTGGTGGGTGGGTACTTTTTGGCAGCTTGCTATGGCACACTGCTGAATAGTGGGGCCCAACTGTTTCAGATGTAGACCCAATTTAAAAAGCCTACAATAGATTTGGATTAAGGGCCTCTTAATTCAGATCTGATTCCATCTTGTGCAGATGGAGCCAGACTAATTGGGGGGGGGGTTGTCCTTCATTTATATTAATGTGTGGATAAGGATGCCCGGGATCACCACCAGAGGCCCCTACATCTGGATGTATAGATAAGCACAGAAAAGGCCAGAAAAGGATCTGTTAGATTCCAAAAGATTAAGGGTGTTCCGTACTGGCCTGTGTGTCAAACCTGCAAGAGTACCAGTAGCCTCCTACGTGCAGGTGCCATTTAAGGGAGGCTCTGTTCTGTAGATCAGCCAGTGCGGAATCAACCCAAGTTCTGGAATGTTTGGAGCACAGTAAATGACTGGTTGTTGCTGTTTCTGAGGACCAAAGAATGAGGGTAGTGCTGCCTCCCTCTCACAGCAGAAAACAAGATCTTGTCACACAAAGATCTTGCGCAAACATTACAAATTTATAATGGGAAAAATGCTGTCAATCAAGACCCAGCAGCTGGCAAACACATAAACCAAAAACTCATTTTTGTCTTTACTACATTCACTGAAGTCAGGAATCCTTAACTTGCTGTACTTTTGCAGGTACTGGCTGAGCATGCAGTCAAATGGTTTTGATTTCCACGGACAAAATTTAATACAATAGGTTTGAAATAAATAAATAAATGCAGGCATGTTGATACTGATATGACATAGAACCTACGAGCTTTCCATGGTGACAAAGGAGCTACCACTTTCTGATAAAAGTCCCACACTGCCACTGCAGTCAGTCATAGGGTGCATCCAGACATCACTTAATCTGCTATTATTTGATATTCCAGAATAAAGCATGAATATTGGAGAATTCAGAATGTCAAAAAACAGAATAAGTAAGCAAAGTCTGGGTGCAACCTTAGTCTGCATCATGGCAGTTATCAGCTGCTGCAGCTTATTCTATAAAAAACCAGGTGTCTGTTTTAGAAATTAAACATTGACTGAAATAATCCTGCTAAATCATTTCAGAGACTGTGCCCTGCTATATTTAGAAGTTGGGGGAGTAATAACACAATAAGGCCCCATACTGCCTTTATAATACAGAGCTTGTTTCATTTCATTTCCATTTTATTTGTATACTGCCTTTCCAAAAGAAAATTTGCCCAAGGCTATTTACAACAAACAGAAAATATACAATGCAAAGTAATAAAATATTATAAAACACATTCTAAAAATTGGATGCCATACAAAACATTGCAAAACACACACACACAAATTGAGGCAGCTGAGGCCAAGTGGAGCCCAGAGCAGCTGACCAAAGGTCCAGTCCCACAAAGAATCACCTTCTCCAAGATGTCCATGCCCAGCCAGGTTGGAGAGTCATCCAGAGGGCAGAGTGGTCTAGGCTGCCACCACTAGAACA
>MTQE01003428.1:8573127-8637793 GCA_014337955.1 Aspidoscelis marmoratus
GAGAGTCATCCAGAGGGCAGAGTGGTCTAGGCTGCCACCACTAGAACACCCACAGGAGAGATGGCATAAGCACCTGTCCTTTATGGTCTCTGGTGTAGCTGAGACCAGGTGGAGTCCAGAGCAGCTGACAAGGTCCAGTCCTGCAAGGAAGCAGCTCCAAATTATCAGGGCCCATCTAGGATAGAGAGTCATCCAGAGGGCAGAGTGGGCTAGGCTGCCACCACTAGACCACCACCCCTGGAGGGATGGCAAGGTTTTCCTCCTCCTAGGGCAGAGCTTCCAGGGTTACTAGTAACTCCTTTTTATTATGCTAACTGCCACCATTAAATTTCTCTGGCTATGCTGATATAGACCCTAGATTTGGTGGAGAGAAAGCCTCTTCCTTCTGTTTTTGGAAGCAAATGCAGGTGAGGTGCTCAGGCTGCTCTCCAAAGGAAAGCAAGCAAGCCTGAATGGCTGTGCAATCCTGGAATTTGACAGAGCACAGAGAAGCAGGGAGAATCCTAAAAACAGCGTGCTAGTTTAAATTCTCCTTGCTGGTACTTCTAATCAAATGCGAAGGAAGACCTTCTAAGGACCAAAATGCATCTGGAAGTAAAGTGACTAATACTGTACATCTCACGCCGGTTAGAAAAAGGACCGCTAGGCCAGGATTAAGGGATAGCATGGATGGGTACCCAGGAACAATCTGCCTCCCGGCAAGGGAGAGGAATGCTGGAAAGTGCATCCTGGAGCAACGAAGATGTGAAGAAAGGATTCCTTGCTCAGATTCCCTCCAGTGCAGGGAACAGAAAAGAAAATAGCTTTTTGCTTGTTACACGACGCAAAGGAAAGAACCACCTCTGGAACGCGTCCTCCTCTAAACACAAAAAAAGAAAATGGATTTTAAAATTCGGATTAAAACCGGAATCCCGTGGCACAGCTGCGCCTTCAGCGTCCAGTCAAGAATGATGACGTGAGAACCACCTACCGTAAAACCGCACTAGGAAGGAGAAGGGACTCCTCCAAGAAGTTAACAGGAGGAGAGCACAGGCGATGACGTTCGAGCCCCCGGCTTGGCGGGAACGCAGCGCTCCCTTTGGCCTCTTTTACGAATTGCCCTATGGTGACGCGCAAATAGTCAAATTCGTACCTGCGGCCCAATGAGGGAGCAGGAGCGGCGTCCCCTTTCCCCTTCCTATTCAATAAGGGCCGAGGGGCGGTGTCACCAGCCCGCAGCGGCGTCCAATGAGCTGCGCAGAGGAAAGCGCTCATTTGGACCCCCTATATAAGGGCCGCCCGAGGTGCCGAGCAGCTGTTTTCGCGGCGCTGGTCAGACACGTAGCGCGTCTGTGCTGAAGCCGCCGGAGCCCCCAACAGTCTCGCTCGTGTGTAGCCTGCCGGAAATATGGTGAGAGCGGTTGCGGTTCCCTTCTGCTTTGTTTGCATGTTCCCCCCAAGGCGTTTACGAAACCGGCCTTTTAAAATCTCTTGGCGCTTCCGTGCCGCCCTCGCACCATCCTCTTGTGGACGCCGCCAGTAGCGAGGGAGGGGCGGGGGGGGGTTGCGTCCGTGTGTCCTTTACGCGTCCTTGAGAAGGATGTGTTGTAGGTTCAGGGAGAGACAGAACGGAAGGTAGGGGCGGAATTTGGGTCCGCACGTTCCGTCCTCTGCCCTTTCCCTGAACGAAGTGGCCCCGTTGAGGCGTCCGCGAAGGGGATGCCACGCCGGATAGCTTGACGTGGGGCGGGGAAAGAGGGGGCTCTTTGGCTTAGTTGCTGCTGACCCTGGTCGCTATACGTGGGTCTGGTCAAGGGGGGGGTATGTCCCTGTGTGGCCGAGAGAGCTGCTGGCCATTCCTCTCCCCCCCCCGGAAAGGTCAGCGTCCGAAGTCCCTGCGTGGGGGCGGCTGCAGCTGCGCGCGCTCGGTCCTCCTTTTCCTGCGGGGTCCGGCGCCTTCGCTGCCCTTTATGCGCCCCCCCCCCTTTGAAAGCGCCTCGCCCCGGAGTTTCCTTTCTTCCTTTTTCTTTTCAAAGTAGCGCTTGACTTCTGACGGTGGCTGAGTGAGGACGTGCAGAAAAGGGATTTGGGGGCCCTGGAGCCAGAGGACAAAATAATGAAAGCCCAAGAGAAGTGTAGACGCCAAGAGATGTTCCTGGGCGTGACTCGTTTGTCTGGGGGGTTTCGAGGTGGCACCTCGGAGCCCTTTCTCTGTGTGGAATGAAAAGGGGAGAGAAATGGCTCTTTCTCTTTCTCAGCCTCCCTTCTACCTATCTCTAGCTTTAGCCCCTCAAGCCTCGCCCGATTTGCCCGGCGCCCGTCAGTTGGCTCTCCCGCCCCTTGAGTTTCTCTCTGGTGGCCTATCTGCCTGATGCACTTGGGCCGCTCCATTTCCTCCCCCTTAACCCCCTCCAGAACTTTGTAGAAAAGTCTTGCTGCAAAATGGTGGGAAGTTTCTAAAGAAGATGGCTGCCTCTCTGAATTCTGTGCTTCTCTAGAGTAGCCGTAACTTATGGCAAACCTGTAGTTATTTCTTTGTGCGTGGTTATTTTCAAAAGATCATTTCCTCCCCCTCTTTGAGTTTGGCACGGCTCCAGTTTGTTTAGGTACTCGTTCCTCTGTTCTTAACTAACCTATAACAAATTGACTTCTTCGGTATGTATACTTTGTAGCTCAGTGTATACCAGCATAGACACAACTGTACAGGAATACCTAACACCAGGGTTCTCTTGTTACAGTTCGGTGTTACTTGTTGCTACACTGAATACTAGAGATGTATTCTGAAGGGAGGAAATGAGAAATGCTACTTCAAGGGAGTCCTACGTTTAGTCCAGAAATGATGACAAAGAACAATATTTTACCTTAACGTGTGTTTCTTAACTTTTCATTAAAATATTATGTCACCATTAAATTGAAGACCTTCAAATAATAGTGAGGGCAGGGTGTTTGTACAAGAACATCCAGATAGATGCTAGCAGCTTTTACTGCTGCTCTGCATAGATCCAACGGGGAGTCAGGCGCCTTCACTACTTTTGACAAGAACCGTGAGTCGTACCATTAGGATTGAGGGAGTGGAATATAACTTGGGCAGAGCTGGAGACAGCTGCATGTCAGGCTAACCTAGATGAAGCACTGCAAGGTTGCAGTCCTATGCATGACCCACGAAAGTCATGATCAGTAAACACAGGTGGTCACATTTACATGTAGAATGTGTAGGTTGTGCATAGGTCAGCCTTCCTTGGGTTGCTACACAGACAGGAGAGTAGACTTGGGTTGTAGTGTCCCTATGTTTGGCAGTATCCTGCCCACTTTGAACCCCTCCCACTTTTAGATTAGCCATTCTTTTTGGCTGGACTCTGTTATCCTGGCTTAGCTTTATAAACTGTATCAAAGGATGTTACAATATGGTTAAAAGTAATATACAAATGCATAAAAGCAAATTTAAGGCATTAGAAAACATCAAATAAAAATAGGATAAATTGCTAAAAGCCTACAAAATGAATCTTCTCCAGGAAACATTTGCTTAATTACTAAAGCCTTGCCAAAAGAACAGTGGCTTTATCCCTGGGCTGACAGAAAAGAGAAGGTCAGCCTCGGCTCCCTTGGCAGGAATTCCAGTGCCTGGGAAGAAGACCTCCTTTTCCAACGCCGCACTCAGAAAATACTCAGATTGAAGAATGTTGCTCTCCATTTGTTCAGGGCATCAAAGGGCATCATTAGATTCTACAGCACTTGGAACTGTGGCTGCAAATGGGATGGGGGACTAGCAGAGGTAAGGGAATGTATGCCTGGGAGGCCCTATAGCTCATATGGCTTGTAACATTACTTTTGTCCCATAAGTGCTCCTCTATGTGAGCATCCTGAACTGCACTGCCTAAAAGGGGTTAAGCAGCACCATAGACTGGAACTTTTCAATGTACCCTGCATCCTTGACACTCTTGCCCTGTGCCTCCCAGAAGTGGCATCCAACGACCCTTTCATAACAAGATTCCGAACTTAAAAGAGATGAGAGGGCTGTGGATATAGGAAGGTGTACTTTAAGCTGCTTACAAAGTGGCTATGAAGTATGGAAAAGTAACAAAAGAATTTCTGAAGAGACGATGGCCAGTCC
This sequence comes from Aspidoscelis marmoratus, assembly GCA_014337955.1. NCBI lineage: Eukaryota > Metazoa > Chordata > Lepidosauria > Squamata > Teiidae > Aspidoscelis > Aspidoscelis marmoratus. Next base: position 8,577,218 of record MTQE01003428.1, read on the forward strand.
ATGGGCCAAACAGGTTCTATGGGAAGTGAATAGGATGGAAGCACTTTTACAAAACTTGATTACAAACCAAGTTTTTAAAACTTCTTAAGCAGTAAAAAAATACTGCTATAGCTTTTGTGGTTTCTGAGATTATTACAAGCTTATGTTGCTGGGTGATGAACTACCTGAAGTGAGTAATTTAGGGGACTGAGCCAATACTGGAAGATCATCCCCAGTTATAGATATCAATTTAAGATACTCTTATGACGCTCCTCAACATCTCCCCCTCAAACAATTTTTGGAAGGAAAGATTGGGGCAGATGGACAGACTCAACTTTCCTGGCTGAAATGTGAGTCATATAGCCCAGATAATCAGATTTATTTATCAAGATTATTGGTACAGTACATCTGTTTGAACTGGTCTGCATCTGTGCATGCCCCCAAAAGTGTGATGTAATCATGTGTGCCCTTGACATCTGGCTGCTAGAGGGTTACCAGAGGGTGAACGTGTCCTCAGTTGCAATCTCTAGGTGACAGGATAGCCTTCCCCTTCCCTCTGAGATGTACTGGGCACCACGATTACATATCTTTCAGTCTTTTACCAGTTACGGTGTGCAAACAGACACTCTGATTGAAAGGTAATACAGTAAAGGGTGCTGTTTGATGTGGGGGTTCCATACTGGCGTGTGAGTGCTTTAAGTGAAACTTGTGTTAAGCAAGTAATTTGACCTTTAATGCTAGGGAAAACACATTGATTTGAAACAGGAATGTTGAATACCTCTTAATGCCAAAACAAAGTCTAAAAGTTAGTAAACCCTGTTATACTGAAACTGCACAAACCTAATTTACTTAAAATGGGCCCTTACTCTATTTGATCTCTCCAAACAGCATTGTAGTCTGCTGCAGATCAAAATGTTTTCAGAAAGATGAAATTTCAAAGGCTTCTGTCCCTGCAGCCTTCTGGTTCTACTGTTCAGGTTGCTACTGCTGTCCATCTGAAACATTGTCCACCATTTTTATTAATATAATAATGCCCTGCTGACTGGAAGCTTTTGTTACAGGGTATCACCTAAGTTCCCTGGATCTGGAGGGTCTAAAGGATGTAGACTTCTACCAAAATAATGTACATAAGGGATGCTCAGTTCTAGCATTCTGTGCCAGTTGTGCTGGGAGCTGTAGTTTAGAAAGGGTGCCTCCAGACACATGGTGAGCTGCAGTGCCCCTTCACAGCAGCTTCCCATTCACCAGACAGGTCACATGGAAGTTGTGACATCCCTTCATAGCAGCTTCCCATCTGCCAGACAGGATGCTCCATCGTCCATAGTAGCCACAGAGCATTCTAATGTAAGAGCAAAGTAAAAAGATGCTGATAAATCAGAAACTTTTTACTTTGATAGAGTGCTGCGGTTTGAACAAAGCTGCACATGGGTGGCACGGCTTACCACATGTCTGGAGGAATCTGAACATATGGAGGGATGCAATTGAATACCCTTGCTGTACAGCAATGTACTTTCTTAACTGCAGCAACCTATGTGCTTGGAGATTTTTAGCTGTGGTAACTGCTTTTAGTTACATTATTTAAGATTTTAGGATTATTCCCTCTTTTATTTTTTGCCTTGCAAGCCACCCTGAAATGACTCAGGGAAGAATGGTACATGGGCATCCAGAGACAGAGCTAAACAGTGATTCACCTAATAACCTTTGATCTCCCTGAACTGCAGGAAGCCAGGCTTTTTCCTTATTGGATGAAAGCCCAGTTTGCCACAGGTTAAAGAGATCTAAGGCTAAAAGTGAGTTGCCATTTACTTACATTATATTCTGTCTTAGACCCTGAGGTTTTAGGGTGAATTGCAACAAATAAGATAAAATCAGAAATACCTGCTTCCTGAAATACAGTGTGCACTGTGTCCAAGGTGGTATCTGCTACCTTAACCATTTGCACATTGCTATTCAAAGCCTTGTTACAAAATCATTATGGTGCACCTTTCCAAGCAGTAGCTGCTTGGAAAGGTTGTGTAACTAGGGAATTTCTAACTTCCTTCAGTTTAAAGGATCAAAGGATTTTGGATTTTGCAAAACACGTATTCTCCTAGGTCGACATCTCAATAGCTTCAGAACTTACTAGAGTTAGGTTTCTGTAAATTGGTTGACTTTATAACTAATAAGCAAGATATCACTAGACGTGGTTACTGTGCATACGAGTTATCGCTGCAGTAGGACCCTATTTAATGTGAGGGTTCTATTCCAGCGGGTCATAACTTAAAGGAAAAGCTCATGTTAAGCAAGTAATAGATCTCTAATGTTAAGGAAATGCATTAAAGTGAAACACAAATATTTGATATCAAAACAAAGTTTCATTTAGTAAATTGTGTTTTATTGAAACCACAAACCAGATTTGCTTAAAATGGGGACTTATTGTACTAAGAGAATGTTATATTTTATCAACTGGAACTTGAGCACTTACATAATGCCTGCTGTGTGTTCTTTAAATGATGGCCTCCTCTGCTACGCAGTGTTATTGTTGGAAGACTGGTGTTGATGGGTTTTCAGGGACCACTCAAAGCCTTTTGTTAATGGCTACTATGAAATTCCTCACTACTTAAGCAATTCTAACTAGACTTATGGTTCTAAAGAACCTACCATCTGTGTGCCCATCCGTAATTTTAGATGTAGTTTCAGTTTGTGGTAAAGAGAGTGGAGTTGGGTGGACCCTGCATAACTTCTCTTGTCTGTTTTTCCACAGCGTGAGTGCATCTCAGTCCATGTTGGCCAAGCTGGTGTACAAATTGGTAATGCATGCTGGGAACTCTATTGCCTAGAGCATGGCATCCAGCCCAATGGTACAATGCCAAGTGACAAAACAATTGGTGGTGGTGATGACTCATTTAACACCTTCTTCAGTGAGACGGGTGCTGGAAAGCATGTCCCTCGAGCTGTATTTGTGGATCTGGAACCAGCAGTGATAGGTAAAGTATGGCCTGTGCAACTGGAGTGGCTGTAAGAATTGTAGTAATAGGACTTCTGCAATAGTCTGTGGAGACTCAAGTTCCTGTTTCCCCCTCCCCCTTCTTGGATACTTTATAAGCACCTTTCATGACGTTAACTCTCTGCTTATTCAGAGCAAAGATTTATTTACCATTACTACTTTTGATGCAATTTAGGATTGGATGCATCTTTAAAAAGCTTAGTAACAGTTCTCTTTACACTATGCTATAAGATAACAGCAAATGTTAACCTGCCGTAGACTTGTGTTGAACCATGATTTGCATAATAATTCTTACAATTATTACTTTTTGTTTCAGATGAAGTGAGAAATGGGACATACAAGCAACTCTTCCATCCTGAACAACTGATTTCTGGCAAGGAAGATGCTGCTAATAATTATGCAAGAGGCCACTACACTGTGGGCAAAGAAATAATTGACCTAGTTCTGGAGCGCATAAGGAAGCTGGTATGTTTTAGTACAAATCGGGCAGTGTAAAATTACTAGGACCTTTTCTTACTAAATGCTAATTTTGGAGGTTCAAAATTTGCCCAGCGCTTGTGTAAACATAAGACAGAAAATTGAACTTGTTACAACTCTATACTTCCTGGTGCTTTGGGTTCTTTACCTTTTGATTAAATACATTAGATAGACTTGGTATGACAAGTCTCGTATGATATGGCTAACATATAGCTCATCTGATATCACTGATTCTTTGGTGCTGGTGTGACTGGTAGAAAGTGATGAGAGTTGCAATTCAGTAACATCAAGAGAGGAGGAGGTCAGACTACAGTTAAAACAACAAACCTAGGTTACTGTTTTTCCTGTTGGTACAGGAAGGCCCTGCCAGGAAATGTAACAGTAATTGAAATAGTTTCTGGCATTTTTGTGCATTTGATCGGGTCTCTCACAATTCTGGGCAAATTAACAAAAAAAATCACTTTCTCTCTTTTTAATTATCAATCTTAGAATTCTTCAGTTTTGTACTTTTGGCATACGCTCCACAAAATGCCAATTATATTGAAGTGACATTATACAGTTTCTCTGTGAACCTACTGAAATTACCTCTTTTGTAGAAGAGATTTTATTTGGATGGTCTATGTGATGGCCATTCTTCATGATTTAAATACACTGTGAGAAAAGATTATTATTGCTGACTGTTTCATGTGGTCAGTTTCTGCTTTGGATAGGTCTGCCACAGTCATAGACAAAACCCAAAATGAGATAAATCAATAATAACTTGATCTTTTGCATTTTTAAAATACTGAGTAGATCAGAATGTCTTTACTCTTTATACTGGTCTGCTTTTACTCAACCTGAAGAAAAGCAAATACAAATAATAATCTGTTTCTTTTTTTAGGCTGACCAATGTACTGGTTTACAAGGGTTCCTGATCTTCCACAGTTTTGGAGGAGGCACTGGTTCAGGCTTTACTTCTCTGCTGATGGAACGACTCTCAGTTGACTATGGAAAGAAGTCAAAATTAGAATTTGCCATATACCCAGCTCCCCAAGTTTCAACTGCTGTTGTTGAGCCATATAATTCCATCCTGACTACCCACACCACCCTTGAACATTCTGACTGTGCCTTCATGGTTGATAACGAAGCTATCTATGACATTTGTCGTAGGAACCTGGACATTGAACGCCCTACATACACTAACCTCAACCGCCTCATTGGTCAGATTGTTTCCTCAATCACAGCTTCTCTTAGATTTGACGGTGCCTTAAATGTGGATCTGACAGAATTCCAGACAAATCTGGTGCCTTACCCCAGAATCCACTTCCCCTTGGTAACATATTCCCCCATTATTTCAGCAGAGAAGGCCTACCATGAGCAACTTTCTGTCTCTGAAATCACCAATGCTTGCTTTGAACCATCCAACCAGATGGTGAAATGTGATCCACGTCATGGCAAATACATGGCTTGCTGCATGCTGTATCGTGGTGACGTTGTCCCAAAGGACGTCAACGTTGCTATTGCTGCTATCAAAACAAAGCGCGCTATTCAGTTTGTTGACTGGTGTCCAACTGGCTTTAAGGTAATTAAAGTAGCTTATATTATTTATATATTGTATATTTACACTCAACCACATAGGTAACAGTTAATGCAATAAAATAACTGTATTAGCACTGGTATTATTGATGGCTCATGCCTTGGTGAGAACTTGCCACCAGATAAATATATTGCAATATGTAATAAGTTGCTTATTGCTGTTACTTTGATACATTGTATTTAGGCATTACATTATAAACTATTGGGAATGGTTGTAGCTCAGTGGTACACCAACTACCTAAGTGCAGAGTTGTAGATTACTGTACGGGTACATCAATATGGTTTTCTTTGCAGATACAGAAGTGGTTTGCCATTATATTCTTACAGAGATCAAACCTGCAGTCTTGCAGTTGGTACAGTAAGCCAGTTTGATCTTGTGGTTAGAGGGCCAGACTCACATCTTATGGTCACCAGGTTTGATTCCGCACTCCTCAACAAAGCCAGGCCAGTGACCTTGGGCTAGTCACAGCTCTTTCTGAGCTCTCACAGCCCCACCTATCTCCCAGGGTTTCTGTTGTGGGGAGAAGAACAGAAAGCTTTGTCAGCCACTTTGAAACGGATGAAAAAAGCAGAGTTGAAAAGCCAACTCTTCTTTACCAGTGGACTATAGCCATATTAATCTATTACAATAAAAATGCAAAATTAATCAAGCTAATGATTAATAATGCTTATTTTATTGCTTCTGTCGATTTATATTCTGCCTCTCACCATATGGTCCCAAACAGGCCATAGGATTCATAAAATCATAAAATGAAAAAATCAATAGAACATGTTATTAAAATATCACCTTCCCTCTCAGCAGGACCACAATTGGAAGGAGCTGAGCATTAAAGCCCTGGGTGAAGAGATGTTTTAACTAGATACCAACACCCGTACAATCTTGATGCCTGGTTTAACTCTGTTGGGAGGTTATTGTAGAGCTGGAGGGTGCAGGGTATGCTTGCAATTCTCCAGCAACAAGTCATCACCAAAGCATGATTCATCTCCTATATTTCTCTAAGTAAATGTTGGTTATGTCAAGAAGAACAAAGGCCCCCTAGACAACTGCTTCTTAGACTTCATTTAGGACTTAACTCCCAGCCAAGGTAGTTCTTTCAGGGGGAATGTTGTAGAACAACTCCATTTAAGTATTAGTCCGTGTACTGTCACACCTTTACTAGGCTCCTGAAAAGGGAGCACTTTACCTCCTCACATCTGCATTCACCTGTGTCCCTGAGGCAAAGAATTTCTGTGTATTGTTCTTTGATGAGATAATTGAGGGAAGCTTTGCTTTTACGTCATTGGCAAAATATGACTTGTTTTGATAAATGCATCCTCATTAGCACCCCTCTCTCACTGCTGAACTAAGTCACTGTTTTGCTGTCGCATTGACTTAAATGAGCAGATCTGAGTCCCTGTCCCTTCCCTACCCCCCAGTTTTCAGTAGATGGCAATGAGTAGTATAATATTGGTTTGCTCTAGACAGTGATTTATAGGAATCAAGCCATGTAAGGGATGGGACTTCAATGGGAATCTTCTTGTTGACTTGCCTAACCTGTATTTTGACTTTTTTTGTTAGTGGTGAAAAGGTAAGGCTCTACTTAGAAGTCCCCCAAAAGACATCTCTAAGTGGAACCTTCCCCTTCCCCTGCTGACCAAATTTGAGGGTTCTTGTTCCAGGCAAGAAATGACAAAAGTAGGTTTGTTGAACTGGTGGTTACATTGCCATTTAGAGGAAGCCAAGCAGTTTACTTCACTATATATGCAAACATAAATGATGAAGGCTTGGCAAGTTTGATTCAATCCTCAGTGTTCTTAATACAGCTGTCTCAACCTTGAATTTACAATGTGTATTTGGATACTCTTGAGCAATGGGGAAAGCTTTCCTATTTCTGTATTTCTGTTGCTTTTTAGGTGGGTATTAATTACCAGCCCCCAACCGCAGTTCCAGGTGGTGACTTGGCTAAAGTCCAGCGTGCAGTCTGTATGCTCAGCAATACTACGGCCATTGCAGAAGCCTGGGCCCGTCTCGATCACAAATTTGACTTGATGTATGCCAAGCGTGCTTTTGTCCACTGGTATGTAGGAGAAGGAATGGAAGAGGGAGAATTTTCTGAGGCCCGAGAGGATCTAGCTGCACTTGAAAAGGATTATGAGGAAGTGGGCACAGATTCTTTGGATGGTGATGATGAAGGTGAAGAGTACTAAGCTACACAGCTATCTATTATATGGTTGTTACCATTTGCGCCTTTGTGTAAAAAAAGCAAATGGAGAACACATCTGAAATGTTAACTGTACAGCTATTATTCCATGCTAAAGGGCTTGGAATATGCTCTTATAACTTGCCGGTTGTTGATGATGCAAGCACTAAAGTGCACAACTGGATATAAATAAAAGTACTCTTGAATATTCACTAGCATGGAATACTTGTTTCATTACAGCGCACCCTGAATCATTTTGAAGTAAGCAACATTAGGGAGAAGTAGGATGCAGGAGAATTAAAATTAAAGATAAAAAGGTGAATTTTAATGATGGACCTAACTGATAAACGAGCCACATTAGCTGCCTACTTAATAGCCTGTATTTCCTCTCATCATAAGCCACCTGGTATTAATGGAAAGGGGAGTCAAGCGGAAAACGAAAAGTGAATAAAAGGAAGTGATGGAAAAGGAAAACTAATACATAATTGCCAATTGAAATTATAATGTTGCTATATGAAGATACATGGGCTGATTGAACACTTACATTTTCCCTGGCTCAGTCACTGAGCATGTTAAGATTCCTGTGCATTGGAAAAAATCACATTTGTAAAAAATATTGCAGCCGCCAAAAGATTAGTATTTAGCGGGGGATTAGTTTAATGTCCATAGACTATCAACTTTCTGTAACTTAAACATGGAAACCAATTTGGTGAAATATGCAGTTTTTCTTGCAAAATGATTTTAAGATTGCTAAGAGAATGACGGAAATGTAAGATAGCTAGAACAGAAGATGATTGACTGCTATGTGACTAATTTCCTAAAAGATCATCTCTAATTAGTAATTCAAAATAGTTTACAAAGTCAACCTATAAATATTATGAAACTGGTCTATTCACATACAAAAGCACCACGTGTTCTGGGACTTTTAGGCAGAAGATGATCATACTGTAAATTTCACACTGCAGTAGACTTTTTGACCGCTCATCATTTGAAATCTTAGATGTTGCCGACTGTGAGAACCTATGTCACATCTATTGGACAGCACAGTCATAAAGCTCACCAAGTGACCTTGGGTCAGTTGCTACTTCCTGGCTTAGCCCATTAAATAAACATGTCGTGAAGAGGAAGAGGAAGTAGAAATGTACTTAAAGCTGTTCATTTTGTGGCTATAAAAGATGGAAATGTTTAGGTGGTTATCTTTTAAAATACATCATTCTCAGGTGAACACTGATGCTCTTGACAGTTTAAAGGCTAGATTGCTGACTGATGAAAAATCAGTCAGTGTGATGTAATTAATAGAATTGTGTTTCAGTCTATTGTAGCTCTAGCTCAGTTCACAAAGGACTGTTTTCACAGGAGTTTGCACTGCAGTCCTAGTCTCCCTTGAGAGTAAGGAAGATTGTGCATTAAGCCAGTATAATGGACCAGCAAGCTTATTAGGTGCCTCTTGTCTGCACACTGTTGGCATCCAGGGGAATTGAAAACTCTCCCAAGAATTACATAGACCAGGCTATTTTGAAGAACTGTCACATTTTTTGAGACCAACTGTATAGAATCTAGAATGTCAAATAGGAAGAAGAATATTTCAATTGCCAGATGTGCTTGTGTTGAGTGAAATTGGTATCAATATGTTTGTAAAAGTCTCCCTGTTCGCAGTTTTTTAAGGACCATTTTTAAAATGTCACTTTCACAAGCTGTTCTTGGTTTTATTTAAAAGGGGATAAAACTTTGAAAATAGGTCAAAGATTTGGACAAGCTCCAGTCTGCATTAAATCTTCACTGCCAATCAGGAGTCCTGAAAAAATTTTTTATAGCAGGTGAATATGATGTATAAATTTTGTAAGACAACTGAGCTGTTTCCCTACCACAATGAACATAATCAAGCCTTTACATGAGAGAACTATTTTGGCAAAACATTTGGCCTTGATTAACATAGCTAGCCATCTTTTTCCAACAATCAAAATGGTGAATGCATAACTAGTACTGTAACATCATGAGGCTACTGCCTCATTATTAAATAATACCCCTAGATTTGTTGTAGTTGGTAGCAGGTCTTTGGAGATAAGTCCCTATCCTATCATGCATTCAGAAAAGATGTAAGAATAATTTTATGTCTGCCCTTACAGCCTCAAATTCACCCCAAGGGCATTTCATTAAGTATGTCTGATCACACCTTCAAATGGATGGTGTTCCTGGGAGAAAAATGACTTTTATGGTAATATGGAGCACACTTGTAGGATCGGAAAATCTAAACCATCTAAAAATAGCATAGGTTTATGGAAATAATTTGGAAAATAATCAGAAATATTTAACATAAAACAAAATAAAAATCTCACTCATTCCTCCACTTGATTAACACAAGAGGTTCAATTTTTAATTTTAATACCCACTACTATGGAACAAAATGAAGCCCTGTCTGAGTATGCAAGGGGCCAGTTTAACTTTCAGCCAATAAGAGGAGCCAGGATCGATCACGCCATGGCCCATCAAGTCCAGCATCCTTTCTCACACAGCAGCCCACCAATTGTCCATGGGCATCGCAAGGGCAAACCTACTCTCGAATCTCAGCATATGACCTTAGAGGCATCCTACTTGTCACCACCGCCTGCAAGATGTACTTAGGCATCCATTCTAGTAGCCATTGACACAAATGCACAAAGCCCTATCTCAGTCCTTTGATCTAGTCACTAGTGGATAGGGAACCGGACTCTTATCTGGGAATACCGTGTTTGATTCTGTCCCCCTCCACAAAGCCAGCTGGGTGACCTTGGGCTAATCACAGCCCTTCACACCCTCACAGGGTGTTGTGGGGAGAAGAATAGAAAGTTTTGACAACCGCTTTGAATCCCTTTAAATGGGTGAGAAAAGCAGGGTTGAAAAGCCAACTTTTCTTCCTCCTCTTCTACCATCACCAGACTTACATAGACAGGTTCCCTGGACAGACTCATCAGCCAGAGTCCAAAAGGCCAGTTGGAAATTAGGCTGCATACTTATTACAAGATGGATCTCCTTATAAAGAACTGATGGTGTTTCACCAGCTAGAGCATTCCCAAACAGTAGCACAGCTTCACAGCAATGAGTTCTCAGGGTCTCATGCATGTTTGAGTTTTCCTAACTCTACATTGCCCTATTACACAGCAGCTATGGACTACGTCTTTTTACACAAAATTCACACTCGTACAGTCTTAAGGTCCAAAATCTGAACTTGAAGCCCTTAAGTGCCATTCTCTGTTGCAGATTTTAAGAGCACAAAATAGATTTCTACTTCAGTGAATGACTCAACACTAGTAAGACACAAGCAGATAAACTTTCTGACTAGCTAATGGTCTGGCTTGATCAAAAGCAGATGCTGCTTTCCATGGCTAAATCCTTTTGTTCCCAGGAGACTATTCTACAGAGTAAATATTCTTTACATTCAAGAAAGGTTTGGCAAATTCACTACTCACTTAAAACCATGTTTCATGTTCATGGTTTGATTATTTGGCCTCAGATATTACATACAAGCAGTCTGTCAATGATTGTTTGACATTCTTATAGGTGGTTTCACTTGGCAAACTGCTTCACTTGGTGAGTGGTTTATTAACAGCAGATTGCCAGACATACTTGCTGTTTAAGACCTGGATTTCATTATGGCACTGCCCTATGGCTCTGTTTTGCAGAGATACAGTGAGATTGGCTGCGTACCAAAGGCTTGCTGCATGTGAAGAAGTGTTCGGTCTAGATTTCAAGTAGTCTGAAAGTGGATTCTTACCTGCACAAACTTATAATTCCACTATTGAACTATTTGGGGGAGGGAGGGGGAGTTCTATTTAGGGACTACAACTCCCATCCACTGTAGTTATGACACTTGAAGGTTGTATTTCCCCAAATGAAATTTTTCCAGCTCTTGGAAAAACGACATAAAAATCTAGACTTTTTGGTGCAAACCACTAAGATTCCAGGGAAAACTCTTAATTTATTGGCAGTGTACAATCAAATTTTCAGCCAGTTTGTATCTGATCCTTACCAACAGATTTTGTATTTATCTCCATACTGTACAAATCTTTACCAACGACTTTCAGCAGACCATGTGGTGTTCAAGGCTTAAGCCAGATAGTCTGTAAATGCTTAGTTTATCTGCAAAACACATAAACCACTGGAAACAACTGTGTACAGCTGTGTTATGCAAGTAATATGGCCTGTGGACAAAAGGGTGTAGAAGAACTATGAAAGTCCAATCTATCAATGTAAGGTAATGGCACTGCATACAGGAGGGTCTATCTACCATTGTAAGTCAACAGTGCAGTACTGCAATGGGAAGATCCAGTCTGCCAAGGTAAGTTAGGGATGCCACAGAGGCAAAATCTTGCTGCAACTTTCCAGATTCATTTTAAAGAAGTCATTATTTGACTATGTAAGAGCAAAACTGTCATACAAAGCCATATGAGGGATGACTGTATCTAAGTGGAAAATGTTATGCAGGTTTCAGCATGTTGAGAAATATATTCCAGTTATTGCATCTAACACCCTTGTAAGAACAACCATTTCGCAAATGATAAAAGTGAAAAAGTGTGGGAAATTAGGGAGAGAGATTCTTTGGGTTGAATGACTAGAAAATCAGCTCCCTATTCCTCTTATAATATAGCGAGATACAAGCCATTTGAAGAGGCGGATTGTTTAAGTTGCTCCAAGACAGGCATGAGAATGGATTTTTTAAAAAGTTCACACACATTCCTACAGTGCTTCGGTCTTAAATTCCTCTTGCTGTCTGCCAGGACAGCTATAATCCAGACTGTCAATATAAAACTCTTGCCAGAAGTACATATTCTTGAAAAGTATGGAGAAGTGGAAGTAATAAAGTATATGAAAGGAGAATATTATAGATTTACACTGTGGTCTATTAAATTTTGTTCCTGCTTATGATCTCAAATCTCTGAAGTCAATGTGCACTTAGGTCAGAAAAACCTCCCAAAATCCACTGCTCCAATCTTTGCTTTTTCTGCTGTTTTTGCACTTACCTAGTGGTGAAACACTACAGTGGTGTTGGACTGGATCAGTTCACCAGCTGATGTCCTGGAACAAGGCTATCTGTATTTGGATGGCTATTCTGCGAGAGTTGCCACACTGGCCTCAGGGATAGCCTGATTGTCAAAGCTGCTCTCCATAGTCTGCTACGGATCCATTTTGGTTGGCAATATAGCACTTTTTCTGGTATATTTGAAGGTACAGAACCGCACATCTCCAAAAATCTTGGTTTTAAACAAACAAAAAAAAAGCTGGGAGCAGAAGATATGGGGCAAGGAACAAGATGCAGGAATAATAGCAGCCACCCATTAAAGTAGGAGAGAGAAAGGATGGGGGAACCCACAACAAATGATGAGATTGGCTGCAAAATGAAATGTGAAATTAAGCTAGGATAGAGTCACTGAGGATGGTCACTTGCACAGGCAACATGCTTATGCATTACATTTGGGTCATGAATATGTGTTCAGCTGTACAACCTGATCTTTCCCTTCATTGAGAAGCCAAAAATTGACTTGACAGAAGTGCATCCAGTCACAGATGGCAGAGGGAGAAGGACAGGGAGACTGATAAGCACTGGACAAAGACATATGAACTGAACAAACACTGTTTCATGAATGTGATCAAGCCAATACTGAATTCCAATCTCATTGTGCAATAAGATGGAGGATACAGAAAAGGTGTGCCCAGGCCCAGAGTGTCCTGCTCCTAGCTTTTTGTCCTCTAGTTATAAAAAAAGAGTGCCATCTAGTGGAACACACAAGGATAACAACAGCAAATCTAATTATGAGTTGATAGATAGCCAGAAATTGTTTTAATACACACTGAAAAGAATTTTCTGTGGCATTATTGCTGCCCATTGCACAACTGCAAAGTCTCCTTAACAACAGAGGTTTAATTAGAGCTGTGGGAAGAAGAAATTGGAACAGTTTGATGGCCTGCCCATATTTGAACATTTTGTGTGAACATTGCATAAACTGCATGTAGCACATATCATACACTAGTTGCACAATGTTTTCATAACTGCGTGCAGTGATCACACTGCTCTGGCCACAGTTTGTGCAAATTCAGCAAGTTAGGGTTAACCTTACTAGGAAGTGCTCTGTAGTAGGTGTGCAGTTTGGGACAACAGAACTGTAGGAGGGGGATGAAGCTCAGATTGAAGCCTCCCTTTGATCTTCCTGAAATGCATTGTGCCTTACTCCTCCCCTGCCATACTCTTGTCCTACTCTATAAAATTTGCAATTAAAAATAGTTTGTGCAAAATTTTTCAAAAGTAGTTCTGGATCAATATGATTGATCCTGAGAATTTGCAGGTTCCAAGTTTTAAAACTTTAGATCCTGGACATTCATATGGACATGAATTGATAGGGCATATCTTTGCATATACTTCAAGCAAGTTGTTGGAGGTGAGTTAGGATCAGAACGGGCTCCTAGCAAAGAAAGCTGGCAATTTGAATCAAGGAGCTGCTTGGTATATGTTGTATGCATGGGGCTATAGTAAATCCAGATAAGATCTACTCTGAGGGTTCAGTAATCCAGATTAGTTGTAGACCTGATAAATCTGGGGCCTATTCGCACTTGGCTTTATTCTGGAATATATCCTGGAATAGGGACTTGCTGTCCATATGCTAGTGCAGGCTTCAGCTGCCCCAAAGTGAGGTCTGTTAGAGTCTGCATTAGCATGTGGACCACAGACCCCTATCCTGAGATATACTCCAGAAAAAGGCCAAGTGCGAATAGGCCCGTGGTCTACATTTATGCTAGCATCAGTCTTATCCAAATCAAGGAAGAGGCATCCACCTGTAGAATAGATCTAGGAAAAACTTGGGCAAAGTAACTGCAAACACCTTCACAACACCTTCACAACAGTGGCCACATTGATGGCAATGGTGTCTTCAGAGTGCCTGAGAAGACATCTTGCATCTGTGACGAATGTGTCTTCACGTTGCCTAAAGCACTTTGCTTCTGTTACCCAGATGCTTCTACCACCCAAATACAGGGATGTGAACCAATTACATTGGATGTTGGAGGTACTGGGGCAAATTGCATCAAGATTTTGGAGGTTCTTACAGCAACAGTTTGCAGCCACTGATGTGGAACAGAACTTAAGCATCTGCATTGTGTCTCTCCTTAGCATGCATCTGCTGTACCAAGCCCATTCAGTGGCGATGCCTCTGCCTACAGTTGATCCAGATCTAGCTAATCTTGTTTCATTAATATGGATTAAGCAAGGTACATGCAGAAAGGGCTCAAGATAATTTTCATATCATGCAAACAGAGACCAAACACACAAACAACAACCCTGGCTGCCAGCCAAATTCACCCAAAGGACTCCTCTTCTTTCCAGGGAACCTGGCAAAAAATGAAGGTCATTCAGTGCTAGTTTTGCCTTCAGCTAAGATCCTATAGGAGAAACAAGAAGAGAGGGTTAACAACACTGATAGATTGACAATTAGTAGTGGGAATACAATTCTTTGATCCTTGGGGAAAACACTGAAATGGATTTTTAAAATTCAAACACTGCTCAGTTCTCTAACCATAATTTATTAGTCTTTATTTCGAGAAAAAAAAAAAAAAGCAAGATTGCTGAAACGGGTATAATCTGAGCGCTCTGTTCTGGGGAAATGTCACTTCCTGTGAAAACATGTTATGCAAGTAACAGACTTCAATGGAAATCTAAGGATTAGGGACCTGTGGTCAAGAACGGCATTGACTTGCATTGTGGCTGACAGCCCTTTTCAAAATTAAATTGAATTAAATAAAAAAAGATCCCCTGTGCAGGAAAGGAACTTGCATTGCAAAGCGTTCAGCAGACTGCCCCAGAGAGACTGCCTGCCATGGAGACAATGCTAGAACACACAAGTACCATCAATGAAACTACCATACAGATGTTAGCCAAGATGCCCACTCGAACTCCAGACAAACAGCACTTTGCACTCACACAGTAACCCAATCACTTAACCATCAACCACAGCACATCTATACCACAATATGCAAGCAAAAGCACTCACACCACTGACCCCTTGATTCTCCCCATGCCCACAGCCCACCCTTAAAGCCATTATACAAAAGCAATCACAAGCATTCAAAACTTTTCTGTTTGTCAAACATTCACACCCAGAATTAATTCTTTTAATGCACACAAAAACCTCATGCTAAAATCGTCCTCACTGTAAAAAACAAGCAGAAAATGGCTACTAATGGACTAGCAAAAAAAGTGTGACCATTCTTCAGGCTTGGCTTCCAGAGCAACAGCTGGACAAAACAATATAGCTGCAATTAGTAAAGCACCTAATAGTGATAAAACAATATGTGAAATTGTGAGGATTTACTATTTTCTGTTACATGTTGCGATGCTATATTTATATTTTTGTCATGAAGAAAATATGTTTGTTACAGGTTGTGATGCTGTATTTATACAAAATAAGCCACCTTTTAAGGACCCAACTCTAGAGCAGTGGTTCTCAACCCGTGGGTCGCTACCCCTTTGGGGGTCAAACGACTCCTTCAGAGGAGTCGTGACAAGTCTCCTGCCTTCCTGCCCCATCCTTACCTGAGCTGCCCTGCCCCTGTGGTTGGGGGTCTCCACAACCTGAGGAACTGCATTAAGGGATCACGGCATTAGGAAGGTTGAGAATCGCTGCTCTAGAGGTCCAAATAATAAATATTTGATGCAAAACATCAAATACTATTCAGTACTGAGTAAAATAACTAGTTATCTGACAAATCTTCTAGGAGGTGGTCCTTTAAGGAGAACAGAAATACATTTTGAATACAATTTTGTGACATTTTGGCCCCTTCTGCTCTGGACCTTATTCCAGATTATACCCTGAGAGGGACATGCGTGCTGATGGCACCCCCTGTTTTGGATATAATCTGGAATACAGCCCAGTTCAGAAAGGACCTTTGTCCCAACTTTGTCAAATTTTAAACATCACGTATTTAGTGTAAGGTTGTGCAAAGTTTGTATTTTACTTTCTAATATAAGGCTGCACTGTACATTTACACAAGTAAACGTGTACTGGATTCTGCTGAACATGATAATAATAAATGTTTATATTGCCCTTTCCACAAAAAGGGTGGTACAGAGATGCAGTTTAAAAATACCGACTACAAAATCCAAGTCTAATACTACATAATACAGGTTACAAAATAAATAGCCTACTAATACAACTTCTTCTATTCCTAGGACATATCTTATCCAAGTCCACCTACTAATGGGTAAGACTAAACAGTGACCGTAAGTTTCCAAACCTCCTTTACTAATTAAAGGCAGAAGACTAGCTGTTCCAAGGATTAAACTAATTAAGGCGTTAAAAAGGTCTTCAGACCCTTACAAAATTTGACTAGCTCACTTTCTAACCTAAGAATTAGTGGTAGACTATTCCAGAGGCGTGGAACCAGGACTTGAAAAGCTCAGAGCCTTCAGCATTTAATGCACATGCCCTTCTACTTAGTTTATAAATCCAAAATAAACACGACTCTCTGATAGGAAACTCATAATTGCCAACTTGGATTAGCAACTATACTTCAACAGGGCATCTATAAAAAGGTCAGTCTATGCCCGCCTCCCGTAATTCATTAACTACCTTGCGAATATGGCAGGGCGGTTAAAGGGCTAACCTAATTGCCCCCTGAGATTGCACCGTGTGGAAAACAACGCTTCCCTTGAACGAAGACGGGTGCAACAGAAAACAGAGTCCTCCTCCTCATTGCACTGGGTTGCAAAGTTTCCCTGCTCAAGCTGTTACTACGCTAGTGAACTTCCCGACCGCATCCTAGAACAGAGAGCAAGGAGGGAAGCGGGCAGGGCGATGGAGAAGGAGGCATAATAGAGGGGGCGGGATCAGGGCTGTGGAGAAAGAGGATCGGCTCCTGCAAGCTTGGGGGGGGGGGTAGGAGAGCAGGATGGCCCAGAAATACGGACGCGAATACACGTGTGCTACGTGCAGCGCCTGCTGCTCTTCTGGGTCTTAGCGCGCGACTCGTTCCGGGAACCCCTTTTTCTTTTCTTTCTAGGGGTGCATTTAGCAACTTCTAGTTCATGGTTCTCTGGTTCCTTCCCCCTTCCCAAGAAGGGGGTCGCTCGCCCTAATTCTGGAAACATTTCATACGTCCATTCACTAACGGAGGCGCTTGTCATCTCGAACCCTCTCCCCATCCCTCCTTCCATAGCCCTGACCCCATATACGGAGCCTGGCCTGGCCCCATCTTGGGTGGGTGGCCGTTGCGCCTCCCTTCGGCAACCCGACACTGGAGAAGTCTGCCCTTCCCTTTGTCCTCCTAATCGTCCTGCTGTGGAGCACCGAGAGGGAGCCAACTAGTCCCCCCCTCCCCCGATCATGGCTAAATCGAATGTTGGGGCTCCTCCAAGCTGCCTCCGATCGCAGTCAGCCAAGCCACACAATGAGAGTGCCCCCTTCCTCCCCGCCACCTTCCCCAAGGACCCGCTCCCCATCTTGTTGTTGTGTTGGGACACGACTCCATACGAGGGCGGCATGGAGTCGGGGGATGCTACGGATAAACTCGGCAAAACTTCACCATAGCCGTCGCTTTAGCCGCGGAGGGGCTGCCAGAAAGTCTATGGGAGTCAAAACCCCGGCTCCTGCCCCAAACCCCGCAGGCTGGAGCGCCCGCGGCAGAGGGAGGGCTTTGTGTGGTAGTCACGGACGGAGGACGCGCCGTAGCCGTTGGGGAACGTGGGAATAAGCGGCGTTCAAAACGAGGGAGGGTCGGACCGAGGGGGAGATGGGTTCGAGGCGGGTTTCGCTGCGCAAGAACGAGGCCGCATTTTAGACAGGGATGGTTTGTCGAATCCCCTTTGAGGGGCATCTTCTGAGGCGAAACTTTTGGAACCGTTCCGTCATAGCCCCCTTGGAAGGGAGCCCCGTCTCTGGCCGAGGGAGGTGGTTCCCGAAAATGGAATTTGGGGGCGGGAGGGGGAGAAAGGAGGCCGAAGGACGCTCCTCGTGGGACTGGGGCCTCTTTTTTCGAAAGGGGGGCGAACGAAAGCTCGCGCGTGACTCGCAGAGTCTCCGCGGAGCCCGGTCGGAAGCGAGCGGGTCAGACGGTGAAGCTGCCGCCGCCGCCGCCGCTGCCCTTTCGGGGCCGAAAAGTGCAATCGGGGCAGCGACATCAACGACTGCCAGCGCCCTGCTTGATTTCTCTCTCCTAGGAACGCCTCAGAAAGCCCACGTCGAGGCTGCAGCTTAAGCGCCGCTTGCACTCGGGGCACAGCACGCGTCCGCCGCAGCTCATGTCCCAGGAACTCCCATCTCGGTACCGTCGGGGATACACGTACACAAGTGCACAATGCACACGCCTACCAGTTCGCCCTCCTCCCCCCTCCCTTTCCCATCCAATCAGTTTCCATTGTCCTGGAGATTTCCAGCTTCCTGCCTATAGCTGGTCCTCACCGACCTGACGGGCCTACAAGACATATAAGAAGGTTGGAAAGCTATAGAGATTGCAGCGCTCCAGTTGGCGCCCCCCCGCGCGCGCCCCCGCTCTTGCAGTGTTCATTGGCACTGGAAGGGAAGGCTTCCCCACACTGCACAGCGCCGGGCGCACAGACAATGAAACAGCTCGGCCTCCCTCCCCCTCTGACGTCCCCCCGAGCCTTTGGCCTATCCCAGAGAATAGCGAGGCTCTTTAAAAAAAGTAGGGCCGGCACTGAGGTGGCTGTCAGCTGTGAAAGATTCCTCCGCACATGTAAACATAGATCATAAAGGCGAAGAAGGTGGCTTGGAAAGTAAAGACACATGTGGTTGGCGGCCTCGGTGTGGAGTTCATTAGTGAACAGGCTTCTTAGCGATCTGCTCTTGTTAACAAACTGGAGGGAATCTGTTATTGCAGCTGTTTCTTCCTAGGGTCCGGGAAGAAAGACAGATCCAAAAAGTTTCACACAGAATGACTTAAGGAAGTGAATTGGCCCAGTTCTGTTTGACTTTTATTTTCATAGAACAGTTATGGCTATATCCTTCTTTATATTAACTGATAGCACGAGTTCGTTCATATCTACTCAGAAGTAAGATCCCTTGCACTAACCAGAACGTCCTCCTAGGACTGAAGACTTTGATATTTTGGGGGATATAAGTGTTCGCTTTGTTTAAAAATGAATTGCGCTTCTCCGCTAGGAACAGATGATGATGTTTGTTATTTTCTTAAAATGTAATTCAGGTTGTTCCTGGAAAGTTCTAAATTTAAGACAGTGATACTAGTCTGGGGGAACTAAGATTATAATAAGTCCATGGAGCATAAAAAGTTAAGTAGATACTTGAAAAGCATACTGAAGTAAATATTCAAGTGTTAATCCTTAGTATTATGTGAGTGGAAAGTAAAACACTGACATTTCTCAAATAATGCTGTGATGTGGTTTCTGCAAACTTTCATTTAGAGCCAAATGTGTTATAGGCATAATTACCAACTATGCAAAACCAGGGATTAGGTGAACAGAGATCTAGGCTGCACATACACACAACAAAAAGTGGCTCGCTTTTATAATAATAAAATGGCTCAAAAGCAGCTTACCGGTGACAAATGCAATATGCTACCATATGCTACCATTCCCATCCCACCACCAAGCTACTTAAAAAGCCTAAAAAGTGGATTTTCTGGCCTTTAATGTGGATTAGAGGTGCAGCAGGAATGCCAGCTGCCACCATTATGCCATGTTTTAAATGTGTGGATGCAGCCCTAGTGCATCAGTATAAGTCAGTGCTAGTAAAGAGGAGAAACTTTGTGTACTAAGAAAATAAAAGGTGCTGCAGAGACCAAACCACATTATTGTATTTTTTCAGATTGTGTTTGATAAGAAAAATTAGATTTTAATATCGAAGAATAAAAACATGCTGTGCAATACTTAATTATGTGAGAGGATTAACCTCCAACACTACCATTGCACTCTTCACCAAAAGGTCCCCGGGTGGATCACAACAAAAATAATACATAAAAATATTTTTTAAGATCTTATGTATATTACTTGAAGTCACATAACTTTGCCCAGCAAGAAACCTATTAAACCTACAGGCAATTTAAAATCTTTATCAACATTTTAAATTAGGACTGTGGTACACAAAATAGATAAAATCCTACTCTAATACATAATATATATATAGTTTTCAGTTAGAAGACCATTATGTTTCATATACTATTGCATCTTTTGATTCTCTTTTAAGAATTAACTAAGAATAATAAATTCACAGGAGTTATTCTAATGTTTGCTTAGAAAAAAAAATCAAAATCCAGAAAAATTAAAGCTTTTCTTTATTCTTTTTCCTGTATTCAAGTCCATTGCTGATCAGTTTGGCAGTATCAATATGAGAGGACCGACACTATTATAATAAATGTGAATTTTCAATAATATTTTCTTATGTGAAAACAAGGATCTATTAAAAACATGTTTTTTTTTAAAAAGGGAACCAGCAAACCTCAAGGAATAATAGCAAAAAGAAAAATAAATGTGTTTTAGCATGTGAATGCTTGTTTTTGCACATTTGGGTGTCACAAGATACAAACCATTCTGTCCTTGTTAGCAAAGGTGCTGAAAGCAGGTCTGAAACAAGTATTTTGGGTGGGGTGTCACAAGGATAAAAATACTGTGCAGTCCAGCCATTGGTTATTAGGCAGAAATGATACAGTGTAAAATGATGTCCTGTGTGTAAAAATATTGAACTTTATTCAAGAAAAAGGCTGCTTGAAATTCGTATACCGCCTGTATTTCATTGTAGAAACAAAATGGAAAGACTTGAAGGACTCTGTTGTGCACACTAGGAGGCAAGACAATCTGTACCCAGACTAAGGAACGCCCCAGTCAGCCAGTCCTTTAATTCGTTTAAGCTCAGCACAAGTCGTGAAGGCAATGGCTGCTGCTCCGTTCTTTCAAGGCCCCATTTTAGCTTTTTAGTGGCCAGCCAGACCTTCCAAGATGAAGAGCGTCAACTATTTGGGCCAAACTAGGATCGAAGAGGACAGAACGAACTGAGCGATGTACTCAAAACAATGACAGTCCTGCCTGCTGCGTGACTTATTAAAGGCCTGGCAGCGGAGACGGCGAGGGGCTCCCTTTTCTAAAGAAGTCAGAAGAAAAAAGCCCCAAAGCCAGGCCTACGAGAGCCACACGGGCGGCTGCGGCTTGGGCTTTCTACAGCCAAGGCTCACTTTAAAATAGACCACTAAAGTCAGGTAGAAGCCAAACTGCCCCTCCTCAGACCGCCGCTCCGGCGAGAGATGCACATCCGAGCGCGTGTCTCGCGCGAGCTACTTGGCTGACCAGTTGGTGGTGTGGGGGGGGGGCGGCCCGGCCCGCCGCGCGCCCGCTGGCCGCCGCCGCCGTCGCCTCCCCCCACAAACAAAGGGGTGGGGAGAGGAAAGCGAGCTGGCACACCCCATGTGGTGCGAAAGAATAAACGGACGCCCAAAGAGAGTGGGAGTGGACGGCTGACATCCCTTTCCCGAGGGCTCGGCCTCCTCCCCCTCCTCCTCGGCGGACTCTTTTCCTCCCTCCCCCTCCCCTTGCTCTGGCGGAGGCAGACGGGCCGTTCTGGCGGCGCTCGGCGACGCTTAGGCTGTTGGGGGATTGTTCGGAACGGCTGCTTGACTTGGAGCCGCTGCCCGTCCTGCCGGCGAGCCAGCCAGCCAGCCAGGCTGACCATGGCCGAATTCCTGCCGCCGCCCGAGTGCCCTGTCTTCGAGCCCAGCTGGGAGGAGTTCGCGGACCCCTTCGCTTTCATCCACAAGATCCGGCCCATCGCCGAGCAGACCGGGATCTGCAAGGTGCGGCCGCCGCCGGTGAGTGAGCCCTGCCTGGCGACGACCTGCGGGACCCCGCCGCCGCCGCCGCCGCCGCCGCCGATCTAGGGCGACCGCCGTGCCTGGAAGCGGGAGCGGCAGGCCTTGCAACGCGTTCGGGGGGCGCCACCACATCTGTTCCCCCAACGAGCCTTCTGGGGGTCTTCAAACAAACCGCCCCTGGGACCCCAGTAACTCTCCTCCCTCCCAAGGCCCCTGAAGGCGGCGGCGGGAGGGGGGGGCAGGTATTCTCATTCGGTCCCGCTCAGAAACTTTTCTCTTTCCAGCCCCCCCTCTCCTCCAGTCTTCCCACTTGTCCCCAGTTATCAACACGGCAGCACAGGGAAGAAACTGGTTTTCGTTTCATACAAAGCCCCCCTCTTTTTTGCCTGCCTTATGGAGCCAGGGGGGTCCTTCGTCTCAAGGGCTGTTTGAGGCTTCTTGGGCTGGAGGAAGTGAACAGCGCGTTACTTCTTTCTTCCTGGTCATAAGAGACACCATTAGCCCGATGCTGACTTTCTTTAGAGCTCAGAATAGTTCTCTCTTCTCTTCCCCCCCCCCCGAGACACTGGTCATGGGCCGTGGGTGGGGGTACAGCATGGTCCTCTTGTGTCTTCTCATCCCAGCAGACTTTGAGGCTTGGTTTCTCGAGGGAGACCCAGTCTAATATGGCTGCCAGCAAGCCCCCCCCCCCCTTATGCTCACATTGTGGCCCCTGGTTTACTTTAAATTCAGAGAACTTCCACAGTACCCCGTTTTCCTCTCTCCACCCTCCCCCAATAAAGTTGGTTGTGTATCCCTCGGGCAGCTGGGATCCAAAATCAAACATAAGTGTGCATACATCCACACGCAAATAATCGAACGCACACATACACATACACACAAGCACAGAGAAGGCACATTTCTAAATTGCTGGATTTCCAGATCAGATGCATGTGTGTGTGTGTGGGAGTTATTTTATTTTTAAATTTTTTGGTTAGGAGAATCTGCTCTGGGATTGTGTGTGGCCATAGCCTCAGAACAGCAGTTGAGGCTTTTGTTTCTACACAAAAGCAAGAGCCAGTTAGGCATCATGAGTGTTTAAATTTGGAGAGGGGGCGGAAACTTTTATCAGTGCTCAAAAACTAGTCTTCAGGTCCATGTTAAATGGAGCAGAATTGTTGGGTTTTTACCTGTAAACAACTTGTGATGAAGAAATATGTTTTATTTTTGTGTAATTTAAAAACTATAGACTTGCTATCAAAACAAGTTGATTTTTCATGGCTGTGAAGAGGCAGCCATTGCCACAGTTACCTTTTTGTGGAGTTGGGACAATTGAATGCTAGATAAGCAAATGGTTCAAGTGCTTTGTCTAGCAAAGTTTAAATGTCAGGTTGTTGGGGACTAGGCTGCTTCTGCTTTCAGAGAGACTGTATAACAGCCACTGTGTAAAGACCTAAGTGAGACAGCTGCTTGGGTGTTGCCCTCCATGTTGGCATTGTGGTTGAGCTAAGACTGTGGATTTCCTTATTTCCCTGCTTTCTGAACCTATGCAATATTTGGGGGGACCATTGTAGGTCCATATGGCTTAATTTTCATATAGGCAGACACATTTTAAAGTTCAGCATGTATAAATACAGTCTTATGTTTTCTTTCAGAATCCCAGGCAGACGTGGCCACCATTTTAGAGTGCAATACACAGTAGGAAGGGCAATAATCTTCTTTATTAAGAGAATAAGCAAACAACACAGAAGTTTGGAAAAATTATCATTTTGAACTAATAAATTTCTTAAGCTTTTTTGTTTTTTAAGTATCTTTGTGGTATAACTTGTATCTTTAAGAACAGTCTTTACCTTTTTTTTTGAGAAAGTACAAACTCTGGATGAGAAAGAATCTGGTGTAACAAAGATTCACTTGTTAAAAGGAGACGAGACTACTTTGATTAAAAGTAAACACATTAATTACATCAAAATAAGGGTTCAGATAGCATACATTACATTCTTGGAAGAACTTCTAGACATAAGGATCTCAACCATAGAGAGCTCTACAGAGGAACTTAAATTCTAGCCATTGTTTGCACTTGGACATATGCTATTTCAGTATCTTTGTTAAAATAGAAAACTGAAGATTTGACTTTAACTGAAGAAGGTAATACAGTAGTACACAGGAATTTGACTAGTTCTAGTATTTGAAATCTATCAACCTTTGTTCCTTATCAATTGCATTTATTTCAATATAATTTGTATGAAAGAAGTGCTTAATAAATAGTGCAGACATGCATTTGCTACGATGTAAACATATTTGCTAGAAGTAAACATATAGATAGTATGCAGTTGCTTTGTCTTCAGTTTCAGCAACTTTTCTCTTTGTAATTTTATGAATTGACATATATCACATAAAAGCTCTGGATCTGAGGTTATGAAACAGACTTGTTTGCACACCAGCCATTTTGAATTCCTCTGTTGTAAATGATTGGATTGCTTTATTACCTTGTAACATCTTAGGTACTGTGGATGTATTTGTAAAACATAGTTTTGCTGTGATAGTTAACTGATGTCTGGGTTATTTGGCCCCCAAAACAAAAACCTCACAGCTACCTGTTAGAAAAATAAATACAGCCATATACTTTGTGCATATACTACTGCATACTTAGGTGGGTTCTGAGAAAGTAATAGCTACCCTTCAATATATTTCAGGAAGCTAATGTGTTCCATTTATTTATCTCAGATTGTGATTTTGGAGCTCTGAAAGTATATT
This sequence comes from Aspidoscelis marmoratus, assembly GCA_014337955.1. NCBI lineage: Eukaryota > Metazoa > Chordata > Lepidosauria > Squamata > Teiidae > Aspidoscelis > Aspidoscelis marmoratus. The sequence continues at coordinate 8,601,944 of MTQE01003428.1, forward strand.
CTTCATATGTTTTAACCCTTGTTGTATGGTGTATATAATAGGGTCTAGTTATCCTAGCTGGATCACATTGCACAAAGTGCTATGGACTAGTGATTATACACTAACTCTCAAGGAAACAGAGCTTGGTCATCTCTGATCAGGTGGAATTTTTGTTGCTGGACGCGGCACAAAAAATAGTCTTGTTTTTGGTAGACTTAGTACTTAGTAGTCAATCATTGCAGCTAAAAACCATGAAGTTTTTCTTTCTTCAGCTGCTTTTGTAGCTGTTATTTGTAGAAATAGGCTTTACAGGGAAAGAGTGTGTATGTGCCTGGAGCAATTCCTCCATCTGAATATATAATACTCATGCTTTTCTCCTGTTGTAAGATGCAGTGTGCTGCCATTTTGAAACAGCACCCTCTACTACTAAGTGCTATACTTTTCCATGGCGAATGCACTGTGTTACAGACTGAATGTATGGTCACCCTGGCTGATTGTGACCTGTTCTTTATCTTTATTCTTTAAATGACATAACCTGAAGTGTGCAAACAGAAGTGAAGTCCTGCTTGGGATTATGGCAGAAATAGTTTAAATTGTAATTGCCCCAACTTTCTTAGAAATTGTCAGTTTCTGCTGTTTGTTATATGAGTGTGCATTTTATTTGTTGAGAAAAAGAGAAAGACCAAGGTGAGGGTTGTATCTCAGAATAGCTTCATTTGAGAACAGGGAAGTAGTTGCTGCCCAGTTTTTAAAGCATTGATATTGACTCATTCATCAAGATAGTAATGCCACAACCTTGTACTAATAGGTTGACATTTAAATGCAACATTAATAATTGCAGTCACCTTTATTAATGAGAACTACTGATGCCTCCTCAAGCAATTTTAAAATATTTGAGAATATTCAGTGATTGTGTAAGGAATTAGGCCTTCATATCTTCTCTGATTGCAGTGGATTTATATGAGATAAAACTGACTGTTGCTGATGTTTGAGACCTACTTAAAATTGGTGCCACTGCCATTATATACTTGATTGCATCAACAGGTTTCAAAAATGTTGTGTACTAGTATGGACCTTAGCTTTATCTTGAGTAGCATATTTAACAAAACTTCACTACTTTTACTGAAGCTGCCACATTGACCTCTGGACAAATGTTATCTCAAAAACAAAACTGTTTTTGCAGAATCTTCAAGATAAGAGGTATTCATAACTGATACATTTTTGTCTGGCATAAAGTTCTGGACTTTTACATTGAAGAGTTAATTAATCATGTTCCCATTAATAACGCATTCAACAAGAGAACATTAGAAGTTTGGGAATTAAATTTAAGGCTTAATGCTAGCATGAATTCATACAGGTTGGAGTCATGCTGTTTGTGAGTCAAAGGGCCTTTCTGCCCTTGCATGTATTCCTTACCAGCAAGTGCATTATGGGGGCCCCTTCCATACATTAATATGGAATACAGAGAGTCCCACCCACCACTGGTATTATTCCATCCATGCAGGATTGAGTGTGATCCAGATCAAGAGGACTTATTAGCATACCAGCTTGACCTGATCTGGAACACAGAGCCGTGCCTTTGCACACTTCCATCTTCTGGACTATCGGGGAGCCCATTTTAGCAGTGCACCAAAGTATGCCTCTGAATGACAAATTTATAGACAACAGATGTATCAATGGCTACTAGAATGAATGCCTAGGTCATCTTTCAGTCTGGGGTGGGTGGGTACCGGGGCGCTTCTAAGGCCATTTGCTGGGATTCTAGAACAGGAATAGGTTTGTCTTGTCTCTGCTGGAGATGCCCATGAGCATTTGGTGGGCCACTGTGTGCGACAGGATGCTGGACTAGATGGGCTATAGCCTGACCCAGCAGGGCTTCTCTTATGTAATGGGTTACCCAGTGGCTCCAAGGCTATGAACAGTTGTTTTTGCCCTTTGGAGCCTTCAGAGTCTGTTCCCAAAGCTCTTGTGAGCTTTGGGAACTGGTCAGGACCAGTAATGTCATGTCAATAGTGATTCCACACTCCTCCATGAAGCCAGCTGGGTGACCTTGGGCTAGTCACAGCTTTCTTCTGAGATCTCACAGCCCCACCTACCTCATAGGGTGTTCTGTTGTGGGGAGAAGAACAGAAAGCTTTGTCAGCTGCTTTGAGTCCCCTTAAATGGGTGAGAAAAGTAGAGTAGAAAAGCCAACCTTCTTTCTAGATCATACTGTGCTGTGCGAAAAGGCCTGAAAACTCCAGTAACAGAAGTTTGCTGCAAGGAAGGGAAATGGCAGTAGTGCTTGCCTCCTCCTCCATTTCTCTGAAAATCTCCTTCAGAGGGCTGGAGGAAGATCTGCTGGAATATATGAGGATTGGAATTGGGGTTTGCAAAAGAAAGTCTATATCAGCAAATTATTTCCCTCACCATCCTTTAGTTTGGGCCCTGACAGCAATTGAATATCACTTGTGACTGAAAGGAGTTATTCCAGTCAGTTATGGAGAAGCATGTTTTGATTCAATCATGTATCTTTGTGAGTATACATTAATTAGTTAACTGCTAAACATTGTTTAGGATATTAGAATGAAATTTTGTCTTCCAAAAATTTCCGTTTGTTTAAATGATTTGTAAGTAATCTATATCTGGTTTTCCAGTGAAAAACATTTGAAGCAGACAGCTACAATCCCATAATATATTGTATACTGTACTTGGGTATAGTAGAGCAGCAGGTATATTATTAATCCTGGTAGATGTCAGAACTCCTTTTATTGGGTGCGATATTAATTTGTTTCACAATATCTTTCTTGTCTGGTGTTTCACAAATTTTGATCTAAAGAATTGAATTCCACTGCCACATCCCCAGTCTTATATAGTTTAGGATTATCCTCTTGCTGCACCCTGTCCTCGTGCCTCAGTTCATATTCATTGAAACCAAATATCACACTTGGATCCCCCATGCAATCAAAAATACACTTTGAGCTTGCATACTCTCTATACACTTGACATGAATCTTGGTTCCATTTTTTGGTTGCTTAATCCATTGCTTTCTATGTCGCCTAAACTGAGCAAACTCTGACTAGTGCCAATAGTTTAAAGTAGCTTTGCTGTAATAATGTAGAGTTTGGTTAATTTTAACCATCTTTTGTTAGATATGGCTATCACAGCAGGCTGTAGTTAGATGGAACCTGGAAAAGAGGCTGAAAACTTTATATCCCCAGTATCCTCCTTTACTGTATGAGTTCAGAGTCACAGGGCGTTTTCCTGAGTAACTACTAGGTCCTTATGGACTTGAATTCTATGGCAGTCAAGTGGCATAGGAGACTATTTTAGGAGACTAAAAAAGAGTAAATTAAATGAAAATGGCAAACATGCTTTTTAAAAATAAAATAAAATGAGTATAGTACATCACAAATTATCAGCACAAAATAATGTCTAAATGATGCTATTTGTTTGCAAGCAGCTACCCTGGTAAATTCTGACTTGGTAAGGTGCTATAAATGTAAGCTGAATGGGCAATGATTTCTTTGGATTTCTGCCTAGAATGTAGGTAGGCAATTGTTCCTAAATCAGGGAATGTGCTTTTTAAGCAGTAACTATGCTTGCAACTATTTATATTTATTTATTTATAATTAAATTTATATGCCGCCCCATACCCGAGGGTCTGTGGGCGGCTCACAGCATTTAAAAACAGATGTATAAAAACAGTATCAAAACAAAACAAATTTAAAAATGCAGTTTTAAAAAAACAAGAAAAGTTAAAAACAGTGATTTACAGTGGGGGAAAGTGTGGGGAACACTTAACCAAAGGCCTGCGTAAAGAGGAACGTTTTCACCGCCTTCCTGAATAGGAACAAAGAAGGGGCCTGACACACCTTGAGGGGGAGACCATTCCACAGCCTGGGGGCCACCACCGAGAAGGCCCTCTCCCGGGTACCCACCCGCCTAACTAATGAAGGCGGAGGGATCACCAGAAGGGCCTCCCCTCCAGATCTTAAAACACGGGCAGGTCGATACGGGAGGAGGCGCTCCTTTAGATATCTGGGGCCCAAGTCATTTAGGGCCTTATAAGTCAAAGTTAGCACCTTGAATTGGGCTCGGTAGTGAATTGGCAGCCAGTGCAGTTCTTTTAGAACCGGCGTAATATGCGTCCGGCTAGATGTTCCTGCCCAAAAAAGGTTTCAACTGGCGCACCAGCCGTAGTTGGGAGTAGGCACTCCTGGCCACGGGTTCCACCTGAGCTTCAAGTGTTAGCGCAAAAGATGCTGCACAGGAGGATGTTCTGAGTGTCACAGGAACTCTAGGGACTGTTCTCACTTAACTGGATGGAATGATACAACAATACCATTGCAGTGCAGGTAAGATTGGGAGTGGAGGGACACATTCATACTGCAAGCACTGGTGCAGTCCCCAACTGGACCACCAGAGCTTGCAGTGTAGATGGTCCAGCTTGGACCATCTGCATTGCCATGAAAACAGCTGTGCCAACGTCCATTGTATGCCTGGCCATTACTATGGCAGTCAAACTGTGGCTCACAATTGCATATCCATAGGTGTGCTGAACTGTCCACTTGCAACATTCAGAACTGGATGAGAGTGTGAATGCTGTGACTGGGAGCATGCCACCTGCTCCCGGTAAAGCTGTGGGCAAGTTTTTATTTGTCCATAGCTATGGAAGATTGGGGAAGCTAGAGGGAGCTGCCGGATGCTCCTGGATAATAGCAGTATGGATGGACCTCCCCCAGAGCATGCAGAACTACTTCCTAAAGGTAGGTGCAAACAGGTCCAAGTTCATTCCCAAGACCTGGAGTGTTCGTTTTTAAAAAATCAGTAGTGCCATTACCTGACAGTTCCACACTGAAAAGCTGAAAACGTCCTTTCTAAGCTAAGAAGTTTTTGAATGATGTTCCAAGAACTAATCAAAGGCAGAGAATTTCTATTTTAATATTTCGAATGCACTTTAATAAGCTGGTTTAAATTAGCTTAGTATATCAGAAATGGTTGATTGAAACTTCAAGCAGAAAGTGACAGGGGGGTGTTAATGCTTTGCAGTCTGTATTGTGCCCTCTAAGCCATCTTGTTGCCCTTGGGTGTAAGTGAAGGATGTCAGCTCCTGAGTAGGGCTTTGAAATACAATTTAGCTGCTGCTTCAGTGGGGTGGGAGGAGCTGCCACCTTGTCTTTGGCCTGGAAGAAATAAATGTTTTGAAATGGCAGTAGCCTTCGATCAGATCTTGGTTTTGAGATCCTGGCTTGTTAATCAACTTTTAACAAGCCCAGAAGTGCTGAATTAGAAATAGTGCAGTAGATAGTGCAGATTCACATAATATGTTTTCAGGATTACACATCTTACAAATTGTGGCTCTCATCTCGTAATGGTGAGGGTTGGAGGAGGAATGTTGACAGAAGGGATCTTCCTTTAAGCTCTTCTGTCAACTGGCTGGAGTGCGAGGGCTTTCCAGAGTTAACTTCTGGGTGCCCCTTCCTCTTGTGCACCACAGACCACCACCCAGCTTCTTGTTTATGCTCCATGCTTTTACAAAACGTGAGATTCCTCCTGGGTTACCTGCCTTTTTTGGCAAAAGTCCTCCTCCTCCCTCTCCAGTCAGATGGTACCAGATCTTTGTCTACACTCCTTCACCAGTATTTTTGGCCTTTGGGAGGTTTCCCTATCCACCCCCCCCCCCAAATCTTCATCATTTCTATTGCCCATACTGCCCATTTTCATGCAGTGCAAATTTTTGTTAGAACCTAACCCTTATTTATTTATTATTTGTATTTCTATCCCGCTGTATACATAAAGGTCTCAGGGTGGGTAACAACATTTAAAATCAACATATTAAAACAACAGTATATATTAAAACAACAGTGTCTGAAGTGGGAAGGGAAAGTGTGCTGTGGGAGATTCTACTGTATCCTTAAAATGCAGTTTATTGTTAACAAGGATCTGAAGCTTTAAATCTCACCCCAGTGTATTGGGAAATGGAAGGGTCCATAAACCCAAAGCTTTTCCCATCTCATTTTTGTAATGGTATACTAAAGTTTCTGAACTATCCTTTACTCAAACAGTTGATGTTAAGAATGTGACCACATTACTATTATTCTGTTTTTAACACATTGTTAGTAATTTGTCTTAATTGCTTCAGTTTGTTGAGTAAGACCCAACTGCTAGGCATGATTACCAGATGAAGCATGGACTTTTCTGTTGTCTGGAACAGGCTGACCCACTGATATGGACTGTGGGAAGACATGGGCTGGATCAGGCCTGCACCAATGACACTGTTCTGGATCAGATCACACCATGGCCATGAAGCTCACACAAGCAGAGACTGTATATCTGGGATGGTTCAGTGAATTCTGCATTGAGCAGGGTGTTGGACTCAATGACCCTGGAGCTCCCTTAATCCAAATCACACTCTTTCTAGTGCAGACAGAATGGGTCAGTGAGGGGTGCAGCCTCATATCCATATTAGCATGTTGATCTATGAAGTCTAGAAATGAACTATATGGGCCCTTAATTGATATTAAGGGTCCATGCAAAATGGGCCTTATATTACCTATTGTTAGGTGCTATATAATACTAATCATAGGACTGTTGATTGCTTTAGATGATGTGTATACTAACCTAAAGTACAATGTTTTTTCAGAATTGTGAAAGGGTAGTTAAGGAATGATCCATTTTATTGAGTACTGTCATTGCCAAACAGAAGTACTGTGCCATTAATCATTGCATAGTAAGTGAAATGCAACAAGCAGCACTTCTAGCTTGAAGAGGAAAGATCCAGGCTGTCAAAAGACATTGCTTTTGTTGAAGAAAAAGAAAACTTTACCAAGCTGTAACTTGACAAAGCTGGGAAGTGTGGTGCTGGAGGCAATAAGCAATGTGGAATCTGACTGAGTAGTATAAGAAATAGTACAATGAATAATGTATAGGCTTCAGTTAAGCAAGATGGCTCATTCCAGCAGCTGTGAAAACCAAAGACTGGTGGTTAATGTGTACTGGCTGCTGGAGCTTCTCCACACTTATGTTTCTATAATGTCTCCAATCAAATGTCCATGTCTTTAGATTGTAAGCCTGAGGGCAGGGACCTGTCTAAGATTAATATAATATTGTAACCCGCCCTGAGACTTCAGGGTATAGGGCGGGATAGAAATACAAATAAATAAATGTAAGTGTAGCCCTTCAGATTTGAAAGTCTGTCTAAGAATGGACATGGATTGCAAGGCTGTGAGGAGACACTTCACTTTAAATTTGTGAGAAAAATGTATGTTTAAAATCAGAAAACAACTAGAAATGTGTGGAATAGTATGACTAGTTCCACTTTCTCACTGAGCTTTCTCACTGATAATGTGCTAAGATAAGACATATTTACTATGCAATATTGCGAAAACCCAGAGGTACAAGTTAAATCTAATTGGTGCTATAGTCTTCATATTTGTAAGGTGAAATAACAATCATATGATTAAATTAAACAATTTCCTTGAATTAATGACAGATGGTTTCGACTAAAAACTAAGGGGTTAGTTAGAAAGGAACAAGAGACATTAAAGGGGAGCAAAGACACGAAGAGGAGGAGCCGGAAAAATTAAGGCACATAAAGAATATTAAAGCAATGTAATAGTGTGATATAAAAAAATGTAGAGAAGTTTTTATGTTGTTTTTTAAAAAACTCTTGTAAATAAATATATATAAAAGCTGGATGCTACGAGGGGAAAAATTCCTTGAATGTTCTGTAAAACCTACAACTACAAAAAGCAATGATGAGAGCACTGGCTATGTTGTTCCCTTGCCCATGTAATATCTCTAGAAATCTACCTTTCCCCACAAATCTTATTTTTCTTCCTATATTTTAATCTTATGCAAAACCTTTTAGAAGATAAGATGGCTGGGCTTACTTCTGGAAACTTTACTGTAGAGTTTTTCCAAGGAGAACATATAAAACATCCAATCAACTTGCATTATCAGAGATTTAAAGATGATATTAAATAGACGATCTCCACGCTGATCCAGGCTATCCTGTATCAAAGTGAGATCACTGGGTTGGAGATAGGCAGCCCTTCCCAAGGTGGAATGGGTTGCTGCTAGGCTGCGATAGGAGTGTTTGCATTCCAGAGAACCCTTCCTGGATTCAAACTTTCTGGCCTGGGCCTTTTCAATCACACATCTGGGAGTGCTGCACTTCTGGCTGAAAAGAGGCTGGGTCTGGTATAACAGACTAAGGGACATGCTGTCTTCACAGTCTCCATTGCATACTGTAGGGTACTGATTCTAGTCCACTCTTGGATTGTGTTAAACTGCTCCATAGCCTAGTGCGATGCAAATGGGAGGGGTCTAGACCACTCCATAGTCCAGTTCCGTGGCCCATGTGGAAAGGGCCACAGAATATAATGAAGCTTTTAAAGAGTATAACCAGACTCTGAAAGGCAATCAGAGGCATGTGTTTTGGCACAAAATGCATACATCACTATATACAGTGATAAAAGGATTGTTGTATCCTTCAGCATATAAATTATTAGCATGGACATGTTGAGACCTGCCTAATATGTGATGTACCAAGTAGACGCATGAAGATGAACTGAAGACTGAGTGTAGCTCAGTGTTGGTGTGCTGCAAAAATTCAGAAACATAGCGTGCAATACACTCCTTAAAAGCCAGTTATGAAATTGAGAAATCTAATAGTTGAAGTAGATTAGCTTAGCTGATTGGTAGCGGTGAATTAAATCTTTTGAACTTTCTTGACTCCCTCCTTCCCCAGTGTTATTGAAACAAAGCATAGCATTTTTCTGACTTAATGTTTTTTTAAAAAATACTTTTCTGTAATTACACTTAACTACCTTTTTATGAAAAGTAAATCATGCATTCTCACTTTTCAAACTTTTTGTCTTTTTCCAAGAAGGGTGCTTCCAGGCTTGCCCAGTACTGCACTGTCCTGCCGTTGCCGCTTCCTGCTTGACAGATGCAATGGTTGGAAACTGCACAAGGATGGCACAGCTGCTTCCAGTCCACCTGACAGGCCAATTGGAAGCTGTGCTGTGCCCTTGACAGTAGGGGCACAGCATGTCATGGAAAACATGGAAGTAAAAAGATATCTTTTTACTTCAGTCTAATGCTGCGCTGCTGCTGTGAACTGAAGAAAGCTGCATGGCTTTGAAGCAAATCTGGATGCAGCCTAAATCGCAATACATCTGTTTTCTTATTGAGATACTGTGTTTAGGTAGCAACATTTAAGGGAAACAGTGCAAGTCAATACTGTTGATATGTTTAATTTTGCTATATTAAGGAAGCAAATTTTGGGTTAATTTTATTGTGCTTCCAACAGACTGGAAATACTTTACTGTATTATTGTAATCTGGTTGCATTCTAAACAGAATATCTCCCCCCCATGTGCTGATTAACAGGCTTTCTTTGATGATCTATGTAGATTTCACACGAAGCAGCTCATGAAGAAGTAAGCAGAAGCTTCCATTTACACCCAATCAGGATGGCTTCCCCTACATTACTGAAGAGTAAATGAGTGACAGATATAGAGCAAAATACAAATAAATATAGGCAAAATATTTAGCAGTAATTCATGTCGGGAAAAGAATGGGAGTTTTTGAAAATCTTAAATGGTGTGACTTGTGTGGGCAATCATGTATATGAAAAGGGGTGTGTACCTAAGTTAAATTTAAGACATTCTTGACTCATACTGATTATAGATACATCCATGCAGGCTGGTTCTCTTTTCTTTTTGGCAGCAGTATAAAAATGGTTTGCCATTGTTGTTGTCATCTTCTTTTCAACTTTCTAGTCTAGCCTGCAACCCTGGAGTTGTTTTGTGGTCACTCATGCAAGTACTGTATCGCACAAAGTATGCTTATTTATAATCGCTTTTTCAAGATCAGCCAAGAGTGGCTTGGTGTTGCAACCTGCTGAAGCTTGTGGACCTGTGAGATGGTGCCTTTCTTTTCTGCTTGAAAATGCCCAGAAGCAATTGGTGGTCACTGTGGAAGACCAACTGCTGGACTAAGGCCCTTTCTGCACTTATGGTTGGTCTGGATTAAGGAGCTATTAATCCAGCGGCCTTTCTGCACTTCCATCCAGGGGATGGGAATAGTGCACTCCCACTGGCATAGTGCACGCTCTCCCTCCCCCTACACGTTGGCAGACCTACTTTAGGTCCAAACACGTGTCCGGGTGCCACCATCTTCATCCCGGCAGCCAGCATGACTGTGAGTGCTCCGGTGCTGTCACATACATTTGCGTAAGTGGTCAGTATCTCAGTTCGCATCACAGCAGAATTAACCCTTTATCATACTGTTTGAATGGTGGGAATAGGAATAAACAAAACACATATATGCTTAGGTTAGATTATCCAGTCAAGCTAAGAATTGGACAAATGATGACAATAAAAGTTTTTTTTTTAATATACTCACATGAGATGTAGAGTTAACTACCATTTTGTGGAAGCCAGGGCAATAAATGGCTATTAGTCATGATGGCAGTAAGAGGTTGGTGTGTCTCCAAAGGAGACTGCAAGAGAGCAAACTGTGTTCATGTCTTGGTAGTGGAATCCCTGTGCAGCCATGGGAAGAGTAGACTGCTGGACTAGATGGGCAATGGGTACTATCCAGTAGGACTTTTCTAATCCTGGTGGTAACTAGTAGATAATTTGTAGCCTCAAAGTGTAAATAGTCCCATAAGAACAGTGGTACTCCAGATTTCTTGAGATTGTCCTCCTGGAGAAGTTGGCATACAGTGCATAATATACAAGATTTAGGGCACAGGACACTTTAAAAATAAGAATATTCTATTCATTATTTTTACATTTTTGTTGGGAAAGAAAGGTATTTGAACTCGGTCATGGTTTGCTTTTTATGTAATGAGGTCATATGAATGTTTGAAGGGAAAGGGACAGGTTCTTTCAGTCTTATTTAAATATGCAAAATCATTATTAGAATATCAGGATGGCAAGCAGTCCAAAGGCAGCTCTTCAGAACAAGGGCTTGTTTTGATGTAAAGAGGTGAATAAAGTGTTTCTGTAAGTACTTGTTAGAAATATTTTGGAAATAAAAACTTTCTAGAAAACGTGGGATGATATTGCTTTCTGATGCCTCTGTCTATAATATGCTTGTGAACTTCAGGACAGCGCTAGCTTTTCTCCCATGCTCTTGCCTCTCCTGCTTTTTCACCATCTGTGATAGTCAAATAGTAGTAGCCTAGATTACTACTCTTCACCTGATTAGCTTCTGTGACACCTGTCTGTCCCAGTTTTCTGTGGCACAAAAAAGTTGTGCCCATGGAATTCCCTATTTTATCTGGGCCCATTTTGTTTTGTGGGCAGGGAAATGCTGTCCCATATCTTTTGCTCTGCCTGCATGTCTTTTTAAATGCAAGAAAAAGTTGACCCATCCCCAGTAGAGGGCAGTGAGATGTTACTAATAGTTCAGATTCAGTAGAAGGTGGCACAACTGGTTTGTAAACTGCATCATCCAGCAATCCAAAATTTATGTTCCTGCTCCTTCAAACTGCTTCCCTATGAAATAAACAAGGAAAAGCTTCTTGTTAGGATTCTGTAAGTATAGTGAAGAATGCTGACGCCACCACTGTAGTATCCTTATGCTCCCAAATACCAGAAAAAGCTGCTTTCGAAAAAGTTTTCCTAAAGATACTGGTATAGTGAAATGTATCTTAAAAATGAGCCATTGAAAGGCAAGAATCAGGATAAATCACATTGTTGTTGGCATCATATCAAAATGAAATGTTGGTAAATCCTTTCGGCTATCCATCTAGCTGTGAAATGGCCAGCAATGCACCTTCCAGACAAAAAGAAGGGAATGCATAGAAAACTAGAGATTGGGTGTCCAAAGTATGGCAGAAAATAATGGAAATAAATGTTTAAGTCATGTACACAGGCATAAACCACAAGTGAACCCATAATCTTTGTTTTTTGGTCATGAAAATTTTTAATTTTGAAAGGGATAGTGGAAATACTTTATATATACAGTAGAAGAGTAAACAATTCCTTGGTTCTTGATGAAAGTATTGAACATAGTATGAATACTTTAGTTTTGTGTTCTACATATTGGGAATTGGGGATTTACAAAGTTCTTAGTAGGAATGATGCTTTGTGTTTCCTTTTTTTAAATGGTGTTTCTTGATTGAATTGGTTTTTACAGGTAATATTTTCTGTCTTTTTAAAAGACTTATTAGTGTTCCAGATTGTTTTTACAAAAATATTAGAATGAAATTATTATATTAAAATTTAATATGATAAAATAACTAAACAACAGAAATATTGCATATGCTAATAGGAACTTCAGATAGTTTTCTGTTAGATTTCACAGTGGCAGACTTTGCATGAAGGGAAGAGGCCTTCCCCTTGTGAATTAAGAGGAACACGGTGCTACCCTTAGCCATCAGAATTGCATCTGGGAAACTTTTATTTCCTCCCTTCAGTCTTGACTGCTGAGGAGGAAAATAAGTCTCCTTCAGCGACAGTGGTTGTGTAGCAGTGGTAGGGAAGGAGCAGCTCTTGGAATTCCTCCTATTCTGCTGTTCAAGCACCCAAAAGAATGCTTATAGAAGCAGGTTGAGTGCAGATGCTGCTCTTCTGAACCAAATGTGTTGTGGGGGGAGGGTCTTGCAGACTTTGCTCCTTTATGGTGCATTCGCAGTATTGTAATGGTACCATGTAGATCCTGCGTAAGTCAGGATACAGCAAACCAGATTGTTTAAAACCAGATTGTTTTGATCCTTCAAAATACTTAACATTTGGTTTTTTCTTCCCCAGGACTGGCAGCCTCCATTTGCATGTGATGTTGACAAACTTCACTTTACCCCACGAATCCAAAGGCTTAATGAATTAGAGGTAATAAAAAAATGTACATCAATTTACATTAACTTTTAATTGTTTATTTCTTAAACTGTTTAGAGAAAAACTAAGCAATTAAAAAAATTAAAATACTGTAATGTTTTATTTTTAGATGTAATTTTAATGACATTTATGTTTGTAACGGAACATAGATTATAGAGATTAAACTGAAACTGCGTGCCAACTCGTAAGTGAATAACCGTTGGCTGCATGCTCATCATCAAACCCAGGAGCCACCCCCAATAGTACACAGATATTATAGGTAATTTTGTCCAATAATTAAATATATTTTTGTGTCCCCATCCTGCAGCAACCCCAATTGTAAGAAATTTCAGGTGGCTTTTAGTTTTTGTGTTAACTACTGGGAACTTGCGCAAATAATTACAGAGATGATCCAGGCCTTGAATCAGCTGAGACTTTGTACAGTAGTTCATACATATACTTTGAGGCAGGTTTGGAAGATGTGGCTCAAACAATGCAGGGATGAAACCAAAAGTAGCTTCTAGAAGTGTGAAAGAATCCTTTACAAGCACTGAAATCTGCTTTAGTGTTTCAGTGTGGAGAAGCTTGGAGAGATTGCATTTCTGCCACTTATCTTTGTTACAGCTGAGATGCATTTTAAGGACTTTAGGACTTTACTATCTGTCCCTTTCTAAGGATGAGGGTGTGGAAGTGCCTTAGGAATGCATATTCAACTGTTGTATAGTGACTGCAAAGTACTCTCGGCACACTGACATTAATTTGATTTTTTTTTTTGCTCAGCAATCTCCTTTTTGCTAATTTTAACAATGTAGCGATCAGGTGACAATAATTATGGGATGTTGGCTTGCCACCTAAATTACAACCGTGATAAGTAATTGCACTGTTTATGCATTAACTGCCAAGCCACGTTCAAATTTCTCTATTTGGTAATATAAGCTTCTGTAAATATTTGGGGACAGGGTAGTGAACAGATCATCTTCACTGTTAAGGCTTTGAAGAACGCACATCATCTGAGAAGTCTTACTGTAGGTACCCCAAGTTACTGAATGACATTTTGCAGTGGCATGCAGCTGGTCGAGAAATGATTTTAGGGGTAAATTAAAAAAAAAGATATTGCCATTAGTTGAAACAAAGATTTTTCAAGTAGCTTGTCATTCACATTTGTACTGAACTCTCAGTTTGTTTTTAAAATTACTCCTATAAAGTTAACATATGCCCCTTTAGTACTTTTTTTTGCAACACAGAAGAATTAGTGCTTCTTACCATAAAAAACCCATTAGACCCTTTATTTTCAGTTTGGTCAGAATACACTTGGATTGTCTAATAGTGTGGTTGAAAGTAAACTGAACTCTATAATAAATCCGTATTGCATTTATTAGGCTCAGACAAGAGTGAAACTTAATTTTCTGGACCAGATTGCTAAGTTCTGGGAACTTCAAGGATGTGCACTGAAAATTCCACATGTAGAAAGAAAGATCTTGGATTTGTTCCAGCTTAATAGGGTAGGTTCTCATATGCCTCGAGGCTGAATTCATGGTACATAGCTGTGTTAAGCAAGTTAATGCAAATGTTCACTCCTGAAGGTGTTTGACTTAAAGAAATAATTTAGAATTCCAGAGTTAGGTAAGCAATGCTTAAGGTGCAATTGTGATGTTGTTGGCAACAATAGCATCCTTCTTTTCCAGTGCTGCTCTTCTTTGACTTGTGCTGGCTTTTACTCTTGAAAGTTTGTCATATACAACAGCCTACCAGTCATGGCTTAAATGGGATTTGGATTGGGCAGAATACTTGCTTTTCTGGGTTTACTCGTTTCAGATCCCTTTAGCATCTCTTGCTTTGGTTGCTCCTAACAGCAATATCCTTAAATTTATGCAAATCCCTCCCAGTGCAAGTGGTCTGGGGTTTGGGTGTATATCTAATATAGGAGAATAAATTACTATGTTTTTGCTTGGTGCACTTAATCACTGAGTTACAGCAGTCCTTTCATATAAAAAAACTAAATTGAAATAGGTTTGTTTTTGTTTTTCTGAATGGTGTTATGACAGATGTGATTCTGAGTGCGCAGAGATTTTTGACTGGCAACAATTCTCTTTTGCAGCTGGTAGCAGAGGAAGGTGGGTTTGACTTGGTCTGTAAAGACAGAAAATGGACTAAAATTGCCACTAAAATGGGATTTGCTCCTGGCAAAGCTGTGGGTTCACACATCCGTTCTCATTATGAACGTATTCTTTATCCTTACAATTTATTCCAGACTGGAGCTAGCCTACTGGTGAGTATTGGTAGCTTAAATTGTGTCTGGCTTACACACTGTTTTTCCATCTAGGTGAAAAAAAATTGAGTTATTTGATTTAAATTTTTCTTTTCTAGATATTCTTTTATCTGATAATTTGATGAGTAATTTAGGAATCTCGAAAAGAAAATCCAGTATAGCAGAACTGTGATTTTAAAGGTTTTTGGATGATTTTACTGGACCAAAAGATGCATTTATTATTTACTTGTTGCTGTGTTGAGTATTTTTTTATTATCTTTAACTATAATTATCAATGATAAGTGTAATGCTTGTTATTTGCCTGTATAAAGAAAGCTGCCTTTACATCATTTTGCTCAACCACTGCAATTGAAGAATAATTAGTTTCTGAATCATATCCAAAAATATTGCTGGCTTGGTTGTTCTTGGCACCAAGTTCTGCAGCATTTTGCTATCATGATGTCCAGGGGGCACATTCATGGTTGTGAGGACTTTTTTGGTGCCCATAAAGCTGGTCTTTGCACTGCTCCTTTTGTTAGGAAGAAGCAGGGGTTCCCTGTCTTTTCTTCTTGAAAATTGTGCAGAGTGGCAAATAGGAAACTGAAAGTTTTCTATTTGAAATGGAATAATTTTATATGCCCCTTTATCTTATTGTTAAATTGGATCAACTTTGGTTTTGCTGGATCTGACTTGTGCTGTATACAATTACCATAGAAAAGCAAAGATTCTCTCTATGTGTGTTTGTACTTTGAAAGAGTGTAGTGACCTATGAAAAAAAACATGGATTATGGTACCCAAGGTATGCTCTCAAAAGTTCTAAATATGTCTAAACATATAAACAGGTTACTTACCCCTCCACTACATTGTAGACTCTAGAGGATAAATGTAGAGTGCTAATCTCTGAAACTTTCAGCTAGCCATATCTTTTGTGATAGATTCTAATAATGCAACTGTAATTCTAATAATACAACTATCTGAAGTATACTTGGAAAGGATAGAATTTCATAATGAACAGTCTACATTGATAGGGTTTTATCAGTGGTCTTTATGGCTAGATACACAGCTAGATGTCCCACAATATTTGGGAAGGTCAGGTTCTTGCAAATACTTACAAATCACAACATTTTGAATTCAGCACTGTTTGGTGCATGGAAACCTGAGTATTACGAGACTCTTAAGAGTGAACAAGAATGATGACAGATGCAGAAGAAAGAGGAGTTAGATGGACCTGTGGCCTTGTAACTCTAAAAAGCAACAAAATAACAAAGTTTGATAACTTGGGAAAGGAGTGGAGCAAGACTACAAAAACAATAATTTTTAAAAGGCAGCTGGAACAGCATAAAACCAAACTAATAACAAACCTGAAGGACGGACTGGGAAATACTGTATTTTCTGGCGTATAAGACTACTTTTTAACCCAGGAAAATCTTCTCAAAAGTCAGGGGTCGTCTTATACGCCGTGTGTCGTCTTCTTATATGGTGAGTATATCCCAAACTCTATATTTTAACTGGAAAGTTGGGGGTCGTCTTATACGCCCAGTCGTCTTATATGCCGGAAAATATGGTAATAGCTGGGAAATAATAGATTGGTTGCCCATACAGAGACTCTATGAATTTTAGCAAATATGAATACATAAGATTTCACAGAAAACAGAGTGAGTGAATACGAAAGGTTGACTGTACTAATGTGGGTACATCTATACTATCCTGAAGATCTATGCATGGGTTGGAAACTGAACTAGTATAAAATTCAGTTGCAGAAATGTTTGTGGAGGCTAGATACCAGAGCCCAGTCATATTACACTAGTTTTATTTCTGTTACTTCTGTGTTTCTGGGGTCATCGTCTAGTATGGACGTCAGAGTTCTTATTTTTAATTCAGTATCCATTTATTTAATTAGTGGCAGAATTGCTCCCTCTGGAATTATGCTTATCTATTATCTTACAGCCTTTTGTTTTTTACTGATGCAGTTTTTGTGTTAACATTATTATCATCTACCTTGTGAGAGCTTAGTAAGGTCAAAATATACAATGTAGCTGAATTGCATGGGAAAATCCTTATAATCTGTGTATCTCTCTCTTTTTTAAATATAATGATGCTGATCACAGAGAAGACTCAATTACTTTCCCAAAATGTTTTTCAGCAAATTTACACCTATATAGGACAGATACTTAATAGTTTCTATCAAAAACTTATTTGCAGCAAAAAATATAATCTCTACATATGAGGGTTTTTGAGTTGACTTTTCAGAAAAGTCTGATTTTGCTTACAGTATTTCTACTCTGAAAAGAAGTTGGGTCACTAATTCATTTCTTTCTCTTTCACATTTGTTTCCTGACATAATGTACACTGAAATGAAAATATTGATAAAATGAAATAATTGGGGTACATTGTAGCTCCCAAATTTTCTAATAGCCTTGTATAATTTTATACTAAATTGCAGTTTCTGGTTGCAATCTATCACTCTCAGCTTCCCATTGGAGGCAGTGACTCGTAGTTAACACAATTAAAGGGTCTGGGCATTTTGTTTTGTGTAAGAAGGCAAAACTGTGACCAACAAAATAGTGCAATAAATAAGTTTTCTCATTTTAACATGCAGTTTATTATTGCTGATAAATTTCTGTGTTTGCATTTGAACATAATGTAGGTTAAATTAATGTGCAGTTATTCTTTATAGTGACTACACTGTTTGGAGATAATTCTCTTGTGACAGTGGCCTCTGGATTAAGACTTTAAAGAGATAGGAGTTAGATGTCATAGCAATTAAAAGTTTGCTTTCTTCTGCTTGAATTGGTACACAATACACATGAAGCATTTTGTGAGGCTTCAGTAGCTGTCCTGTTCTGCAGTCCTGATCTGTGAGCCACTGCCTTACCTAAATGAGGTTATTTTTAGACCTTGAGTAACCTCTTTAGTCTGCATGGGCACAATATTATGCAGTTCATTTACAGGGAAAATAATATATTTATGTACAAAGATAGCATAGATGTTACCCCTTTGTCGCCGCAATGTTTTTTAAAAAATATGTGAAGTGCAAGCTCAAACCCCATCCAAAAATCGAAATTATATCTATTAACTGATGGGGTCTGAGCTTTCTGCAACACACCAGGAAAGAGATCTCGGGGTTTTGGTGGACAGTTCAATGAAGGTGTCAACTCAGTGTGCAGCAGCAGCGAAAAAAGCAAATTCAGTGCTGGGAATAATTAGGAAGGGAATAGAAAATAAGTCAGCAAGTGTCATTTTGCCTCTTTATAAATCTATGGTGAGGCCACATTTGGAATATTGTGTACAGTTCTGGTCACCACACCTCAAAAAGGATATTGTGGAACTAGAGAAGGTGCAGAAAAGGGCAAACAAAATGATTAAGGGGATGGAATACCTCCCCTACGAAATCAGGCTGCAACATCTAGGCCTCTTCAGTCTGGAGAGACGGCGTTTAAGAGGGGACTTGATTGAAGTATATAAAATTATGCATGGTATAAAAAAGGTGGATAGAGAACTTCTTTTCTCTATTGCACAACACTAGAACCAGGGGGCACTCTATGAAGCCGATGGGTAGGAGAGATGGATCTGACAAAGGGAAGTATTTCTTCACCCGGAGGGTCATTGCTTTATGGAATGTTCTGCTGGAAGAGTTGGTGACAGCTACAAGTCTAGATCGCTTCAGGGTAGGGGTAGACAAATTGATGGATGACAGATGTATCAATGGCTACTAGAATGAATGCCTAGGTATATCTTTCAGGCTGGGAGTGGGGGTGGAAGCAAGACACTTCTGATGCCATTTGCTGGGATTCAAGAGCCACTGTGTGCAACAGGATGCTGGACTAGATGGGCTGTGGCCTGATCCAGCAGGGCCTCTCTTATGTTCTTATGTAACATTCTCCAGACTTGCTCAAACTTTCCTTTATCCTTTAAATATCCTACAGAGGTCCCACACTGCACAGTGCTACAGAGAGTTTGAGGCAGAAATGCAAATCAGAAAACAAGTATGAATGAGCTACTATAGGCATACACAGTCTTTTGCTTCTTTGCGTAGGCCTACAGAGTTAATATTAGGGTTGTCAGCAAAATTTTAAAAAATCTGTTTTCTCCCATTGTAATGAATGATAAATCTTTCAAATTGGTCTTTCTGTTATAATTCTACAGAGGATATTACTTGGTTATCGTGCATAAACTATGGCTTAACAAGATGATATTGAACTCAGTTTCCTCTTGGGCTTTCATATATGTGCTTTTGGTTAACCACACCTTATTTACTGTCAGCATCCAGACATATGGACAGAATAACTATTGTTAGTTTAAACAAGGCAGCCTCAGAAACCACAGATTGGTTGGTTTGAAACTAGCTTTAATGTTAACCACAATTTGTCATTCAGGGTAATGTGACAAATTGCAGCTAACCTGAAAAGTGGGGGAAGGGGCAAAATTTCCGTCCACTCAGTGAAGCTTGTTCAGAAGAAAGGTGGATTCATTCATATATTGTTAAACTATATTGGTGGGCCACTTTGTGAGATAGGATGCTGGACTGGATTGGGCTGTGGCCTGATCCAGCAGGGCTCCTCTTATGTCCATACAGTTTAGTGTATATTTCAGGCAGGTGCCCACCACTGAGTCCCAGCCAGCATCATCAGCCAGCAACAGGGTTGGTGGGAATTAATAGTTTAAAATATGGATCTAGTTGCAGGAAGTCTGCTTTGGTGTACTGGCCAAAATTCAGTACGTATAGTCACAGGATAAGGAAAATGCCAAATGTTTTCTTGTATCCAAATGACATTTACAATAAGTAGTGAGTAAGTCAGTCACAGCATATTCTGTACACAGAGGAAATTCATCCCTGGTTCTCATAAAGTCCTCTAAGTCCATAGATAGAAACATTTTTTGTAAGCATGTTCTGGCACATTTAGCCATGTTTACCATTACCGTAGGTAATGTAGCGGGTGGTCTGCCACTGAGGCTGAACTCTGAATGAAGTAGTTAATTGTGTCATGTAGCATTTCAAATTCCCAGT
Source organism: Aspidoscelis marmoratus (assembly GCA_014337955.1). NCBI lineage: Eukaryota > Metazoa > Chordata > Lepidosauria > Squamata > Teiidae > Aspidoscelis > Aspidoscelis marmoratus. The sequence continues at coordinate 8,621,993 of MTQE01003428.1, forward strand.
GGCCTGAAAATAGCTAACTGTGGGGATATACATAGCATAATGTTAAACATAGGTCATCTGAAACCCATAGCCTCAGGCTTAAAAGTTTCTGTTAATCAATTTTTAGTCACAGTGGCTTTGTGAACAATCAGCCTTCCTTAATGTTATACTGCATATTGTGTTAAAAATACACCCAATCAGTTGTAAAAATTCCAGTGATACAAGGCCAAAAGTATGTTAGCAGTTGAAGTGATTGTAATACTGTTACTCTATTAACTGGGAAACTATATGATTCATTGCTCTGTATATGTGGATGCTGATCCAAAGGCTGAAAAGAGTTATGGTGGCCTCTTGTGAAGATTTGCTGTTTGTTCTCAGATAAGGCGATTCTTATAGTTATTGTGATAGACAGTCTTCTGGTTTCCTCTTATAACAGGTGTCTCTGGGCTATGTACTATGAAAAATTGAGTCTGCTTTGTGTCTGATATTTCTGAATTGAAAATTGTAGTTTTTCAGGAAAGGACTGCTTTAGAAGTAAATGATTTTCAAATGGCTACTTGTGACCTCATGATGTAAGGTCACAGTTCGTTAAATTGTAACTCTCCAAGCTCTCTCTTGCATTAGGCACCTGACATTTGTTCCAAACTGATGTGTTTAGTGGATGATGCAGTTCTGGAAAAGGTATGTTCAACATTTTTTTGAATGCAATCCCTTTTTTGTGTTTTCTAAGATGTTTTCGTGGGGTTCTGGCTAACCTCTTATACAAAATCTTTATATTTTGTCAAATGAAGCAGTTAATGAAGCCATATATTTTTGTCATATTTAGCCTTATAGTTTGTTGCACAACCTGGTTGTTTGACTTTCAGTAGCAGCTCTGATTTATCCTTGATACAAAAATTAAGATCTACATAGAATATTTTAATAATCAATATTTTCCCATGAATTTGTGAGATAGTTCCTTTTTCTGGAGATTTCCTAGAGAAATAATTGACAACTAAATCTGTTCATTACCTTCGTAATGGTATTCTCTGCCTAGCTCTGACAGCATTTGCTGCGTTCATGGACCATGTATTAGCAATAAGGAAGTAGTGACAAATCCCATCATTTTGTTTTCTTATTAATTAACATTTATTATATGTGGTTAAAGAGGCTATTAGGACCATCAGCTCTAGCCCCTTAAATATTCAGAAATCTGTTCATCCTTCAGTTCAACATGTCTAGTTAATTGACTCTGCTGTCAAATAGTCATGACCCAGGGAAATTTGTTCCTGTACCCAGTCGTTTCCAGTTGTTACCATTGTAAACCACACTGAGACCTGCAGGTATAATATAGGATAAAAATGTAAACAAATAAATCAACAAATCCATGAAAGTCTTCTCCATCCTTTATTCTTGGTCCTGTGAGATTCATTCAGGATTTTTAAGAATGCTATGACTTCCATCTCAGTTCTCTTTATAGGAATAAATGTATCTTTCCATAGAATGTTGTTTCTGATATCCTTTTAATCTTTCTTGTTTTTCTCTCAACCTGCTTTCATTTATTTTAATCCTTTTTAAAATGAGATGCCCAGAATTGTGCATAGTATTAACATGGAATACAGTGCAATGGTGAATAGAGTAGGATTGTTACTTATCATTATTTGAAAACTTATATCTATGTTGATGCAGCACAGGATTACATTTATCTCATACTCCAAGATCTTTTTTATGTAGCTGCAATACAGACTGCAGGAACATCAGAAATTTGCTCACATAAGGGATGAGAAAAGAAGGATATAAAAACTGACTCTTTGGCCCTTTCCGCACTTGGCCTTATTCTGGAATATATCTCAGGATCAGGATCCCTTATCTGCATGTTGTTGCAGACTACAGCAGGTCCTAGTGAGACTTGCCATAGCCTGTATTAGCATGTGGACAAGAGACCCTTATCCTGAGATATATCCCAGAATAAGGCCAAGTGCGGAAGCAGCCTTTGTTTTCCCCCAGTTGTAGCCTTTTGAGTGTGTCTTCTGAACTGTGTTCTGTTGCAGCCCTTGAGCATTCTGAATTTTGATTTGTACCTTGTCGGGATGTTTGTTGTCCAACTCAAGTTTGTGTCACATGCAAAATGGAAAAGAATTCCATTTGCCTCATTGTTCAAATTATTAATATATATGTTGAAGAGAACTGGGCCCAGGACCAAATTCTCCAGATCCTTTCTGAAATATTTTCCAGTCAGCAGTGGGCCTACCTAGTAATAGTTTTGTAAAACCCTGGCTTAATTGCCTTGTCATGTCAAATGCTTCTTTGCTAAGACCCATCTACTTACTAGCCTGGGGAGAGGAAGAGATGAGATAAATTTGACAGAACTTGTTCTTAACAATACAGCCTGGTTGGTATCTATAAATCACTGTACTTGAATGTCTGGAGTTTCATTTCTACTATAGGTTCTGACAGTTCATTAGCAAGTTCTTTCAGAACTTTAGGAGACAGTGTATCTGTCTCAGGAGACTTTAATACATTCAAATTATAAGGAATTCTCTTACCTTATGTCAGGGTATAGACATTTATCTGGTGGTACCAGTGCCCCCTTTTGATGCTCATGCCCTCCAAAATAGAAAGTGAGCCTTTGTTAATTATTATAATTTTTTGCTATCCTTACTGTTCAGCTGGATTTTGGTGTTTCTTCCTTTTATTTTGAACATATTTGAAGGAGCCCTTATTCCTTTCAGGACCTTCTATCAAGCCCAGCTTATTTTGTGCTATAGCTTTCTTAGTATTTTTGCCCTCTTAATTCTGAACAGTCTTTATTTGCATGTTCTTACTGGCCTGTGCCTCCTCTCAGTGTTTTTGTTCTGATACACAATCATCTTTGTTCCAACACATTGGCTTCTTTTGTCTTCCATTTTTAATTTCATTAAAACAAATAGTGATTTTACTGGATGTATTGTCTTTTTAAAGAGCATCTTATTGAGCTTTTTGTATGAAATTTCCTGCTTTCCTGAAGTTCAAGGTGCATATTAGTCTTATGTTCATGTTTAGTGCATCTTAGAATTAGGAAATCCAACATTTCTCAATCATTTTCACCCAGTGTTCTTGTCCGTTCTGTTTTCAGCTTATAGACTTTCTGAGTAAGCAAGATAATATTTGAAATTTCTGGAGAGACTATTCTTAGCAGAGCTTGTTTTTCATCAGAAACTAGTTACCATACACATGCACTAAAAGCTGTGTTACTTTCTTCCTATGAAGAGCTCTTAAAAGAAAATATTGTTGGATAAAGAATAATTCCGTAAGAGCCATGGGTATTATGACTGCAAATTGCAAATTTTTTATGATTCTGTCTTCATATAATTTTGTTTACAGGTTAGTAATCTTTTCAAAAGAAAAACTACCGCTATGGGAGGATTGATAGTCTGTTAAGACAATCTAGGGTGGTTAGTATAATAGTATTAAACTGTCGTAGAATCTACAACTTTTGAATTTTCATAGTTGTTCAAAGAAAAATCAAATACCATAACTTGTGGTGATCCTGAAGAGAACTTTGGGATTACATCTTAGGCCATCAGGTTCTTTTGTCTGGACAGCCAAATGGTATTCTGTGGTTTCACTTAATATACCTTACTTTGGTAGTAGATAATACTAAGCCCAATATATGATATGATAGGAAACAGATTTTAAGTGTCCTCTGGTGAGAGACTCCTTCTGTGTCTCTACATTATCCATAGACAAACCTTTATAAAAAAAAGAGATAAGACTATCAAATTGAGATCTTGGGACTAAAACATATGTGCTATAGGAGCACTGTTATGGATCCCCTGGTTCTTTCTCTTCTTGCCTCTTAGTGGAAGCAGAACTCAGTGTATGTAACTTGTTAACGCTACAGTTGCCATAAGCTTTCCTGGGGAAAATAAAGTTACTTGTACCTTGGTCAGTTATTCCCCAGCAGGATTAATTGCAGCCAGAAAGATTATTTATTTAGCTCGGAAAGCAGTGAGGCAATAAAAAGGGTCAAAATTTGAGGTACCTCTGTTCACAGGTCTGCATTAAGTTTTATTCATTTATTTATTTTTGCATTAAAATAATTCTGTTGAAACAGCAGCAGACCTCATAGATAGAAATGAGTGCTAATGGAATTGAATATACATAGGCCACTACTTAACATAATATTTGATGCAGTAAAATGTGATTGTCAGCTGGATTTGTCTGTAAGAGCGTTCCTACTGAATTTCATTAGCAGTGTAAAATATATTGTTAACTTAGCTTCTTTTACAGTTAATGCAAACAAGAACAACTATTATACTAGATATAGGCAAAAAAGATGCTCTTGTGTTAAGCTGTTGGTGTGTAAAAATATTGCTTATTGTTGTATATCAAGTGATGATCCGTCTCCAAAATACTAGGTATCTAAATATGTTTTTCTAAACCAGTGTATTCATAGGTGTAATCAATTAATTTTATTTTAAAAAAGGAAGGAAAACTTAAAAGAACCTTTATACTTTGTTACTCTATTTGTTAAAATCTGCAGATGTTTTCAGCCTCAAAATATTTCAATTTGTGCAATTTAATGATTGAACTGAATCTTAAGGTTGGAAGCAATCACAAACCTTGTGTAATCTTGACACTGAGATAGTCCATGAAAAAATACACTATATCAGGCCTGTACACTGAACACCTTTTTGAGTTTTGTTCTAAGAACAAAACTCAAAAAGTCTTGAAAATCCCGAGTATCCTGTTGGAGTGTTCTGCTTGTAGAGTCCTTCCCTGTTTGTGGTGGCAATCTTCTTGGCAGCCAGAAAAGGAGACAATTACAGCTGTAGCAGTATAGGGCCTTGGAGGTAAGTTTGTTCTATCAGGCCTTTATTGGGGTCTTGTTTGAATGGAGCCTGTAACATCATTACTTAATATAGTACAGGTAAAGGTTTTCATAATTTCACAGGGTACAGTCTTCACCAAATCTTATGTAATTTTTTTAATTAACAAGATTTTTAGAAACAAATTCTGAACTTTTAGAAATCTCTTCAGCTTGTTTTTCCATAGCTTTTACCTGCCATCCATCTTTTTTTTCATTAAAGGAACATGTAGTATTGTGCTTTTAAAATCCCTTTGTGTATTTTTTTTCAATTTTTCAGTAAATAAATTTGGAGAGAAGGGATATGTCCTATTTGTTCTATTAAAATCTTTTCTCCTGTGAGTGAAGCTTTATTATTTGAAGCTTGATCTGTTTATCTTTAACCAAACAATGTAATCCTTATCATAGATACTCAAAAGTAAGTTCTGTTGTCTTCAAAGATCAGTGTGAAAGTGCAATCTTGGCATTTTCAGCACCTGCTGCTGCTCACCCTTTCTGCAGCAGCTAGCTTTACTACAATTCCTCATTTGGTTGCTATGGGTAAAAATATGGTAGTATTACCTGCTTCAGCCATTTTTATAATGCAAGATCAGCAGGGGTATTGCTGTCAAACCTGTCATCAGATACACCTGCATGTTCAAGATCTGCTGAGATCTTGCACTGAGGTAGAAGTTATCTGAGGGTGGGGACGGAACTGTACATGAAGTGAGATTTGGGATTGTAGTATAATAATGCAGTTTACAGATTTGGTTCTGCTCACCCTGGCATTATTATCACACCCAGACTTGTATCTAAATTTCATGATTTCTATATAACAAAGAGCTTTTGATTGCAATACTTGGCTTTGTTAACAGATGCTGCTATAGTGATAAAATAATGAGAAAATGATCTGATTAATGAACCAAGAGGTGGATGAAAAAGTAATACTTGTTCTGTGTTCAGAACCATTCATTTTTACTTGCACTGAAAGTTTATATGCTGTTGTCAGTAGCAAACTACAGAAATAAGGTTGTGAAGAGTAATTCTACAGGGAGTATGAAGAAGACTATGAATGCAAATGTTAATTTTTCTTGCACTTTTTCTACTGCTGTTTACTATCATTGCTGCAAAAGTCTCATATTATCTAAATCGAGAATAATTAGGATTTATTTCAACAGTTATTTTAGGAATGTTATTTAGAAGGTGTTGAAGGATAAAACATGAATTGTAATTCTTTTTTCTAGTAGTACTGCCATTATTGAATTATAATTGGAAGTGCAGCTGGTCATCCCATGTAGTGATTTTAATCATGCATGTATTTTCTTTCAGTAGTTACAAAGCTTTTATGTATGTTTCATGAAATTCAGAGAGCAAAATCATTTTTACTTGTCTTTTTAGTGTCTCCAGAAGCCAGATATGACCAGTGGTGCAAAAGATAAAGAATACAAGCCACATGATATTCCTCAAAGACAGTCTGTTCAGCCAGCTGAGACATGTCCACCAGCACGTCGAGCTAAACGTATGAGAGCAGAGGTAGGATAAACTTTTAGTGTATTTTTTAAAAAACAAGTTAGTTCTGTTGTTAGAAATTCTTTTGTAGGTGAGTGCTTTTACTTTTAGAAGAAGAGTTGGCTTTTCTACTCTGCTTCTTTCACCCATATATGGGGACTCAAAGTGGCTGACAAAGCTTTCTATTCTTCTCCCCACAACAGAACACCCTGTGAGGTAGGTGGGACTGTAAGAGTGCAGAAGAGAGCTGTGACTAGCCCAAGGTCACCCACTTAGATTCTCCAAATGAGTGCTGAAAGCAATGGCTTTGGAGGAAACACAGAAGTCCTGGAGGCCATGAGGTGATCAAGGTGTCCACCACCACAGCCCTCGGGCCCCTTGTTCAGGATGTGAAACTCTTTAGTAGGTGATTCTGACTTGAAGCAAACAAGTCTACTACAGGTGACAAAAGGCTTCTGGGTTGAGTTGCCATTCTGCAGTTGACAGTTGATACCTATTCAGGAATTCTATCTGTAGGTTGGATGTCCCCTGTATATGAATGACTGAGAGCAAGTACATACAATCTTCTGCCCAGACATAGTTTCATAGTTTCATCAAAGCTCTAGACCTCAAGCCCCCATGTCTATTTATATGGGCCTTTGAGGTTGTTATATCCATCAAAACCAAGACGTGTGTTAAATATTTTGGGATAGAATGCCTTAAGAACCAGCATAACACCTTTTAATTTCAACCAGTTTATGTGGTGAGACTTGTCTACATCACACCAACCCCCTTGTGCTGACTGACCCTGACACACTTGCATCTGTTTGTATTACAACATATTTAGGCCTCACTATGAGGACCCCCTGTGAAATGTACTGAGGCATACACCACCAGAGAAGTGATTGTTTAACTTCTGGTGAAAGAGTCACCATCACCTCTACCCTTTGAGCGGTGTAGGTAGAAGGGCCCATTGGAAACTGGTCTAGTGGTGGAAATCTATCATAGAAATCATTTTCCCAAGTAACGGCATGAGAACTGTTATGGGTGAGCTCTCACTACCATATACCCTGTGAGCCATGTCTACTAAGTGTTCTGTCAGGAGATGGTCTAAGTGTTCTGTCAGGAGATGTCAGGTAAGTCTCGGTATTGATTTCAACCCCAAGGTGAATTATACATGTAGATAGAGTCAACAAGCTTTTCTCTCCATTTATAAGGCTAAAAACTGTTTTTCTCCCAACTGTCAGCATATCAATGCCAAAGTTCCCATTTAAAATTTTTTTTCAACATAAATTTATTGACAAATTTCAAATTTAAAACTACCCTCCAAGAACCTCCCTTCTTTGGTACCAGGAATAAAATAAACACCCTTGCCTTCCTTAGCTGGTGGAACTAGCTCACCTGCTTTGCTTTCTAAAAGTTCCGAAATAGAGTCCAGGAGAGTGAACTATTTAACATAAGATGGAGGTTTCTGGACCTGAACAAACCTATCTGGAGGAAACTTTGCAAACTCCAACCTATAACCATGAGTTATTGTGTCCAAAACCCAACTATCGAAAATGATAGAAAACTAAACATCAGCAAATTCCGTCAACCTTGCACCTACTGGAGGCACTTCCTTAATTTTTGTTGCTTGATATTCCAAACTGTCTACTTCTGCCCCTGCCAAGAGGTTGTCTATTGGCAGATGAGGCATGCCCCCCAGAATCCACGCCCTCCAGAGGGCCTACCTCGAAAGGTCTGACGCTGAGAGTATCTAAAATGAGGAGATCTAGGTCTGTGACCAGAAGGTTGAGCAGTGGGCATAACCTTCTTTTTATTCTTCTCTACAGCAATGTCTTTTAAATTGTCTTCATGGAATACTTGTTTTCTCATAAATGGTGCTCCAGTTATTTGCAACTTGGATTGAAAGACTGCATTCCAGGCTTGCAACTACAGTGGTCTTCTTGCTGCTGTGGTTGTGGCGGATGATCTGGCTACCAACTGAAGCACATCCATGCTAACATCCTCACTAAAAGCAATAGCCTAATTTGAGAGATTGGGTTTCAAGTCTTTATGGAGAAGAGGATTATTAACTAACTCCTCTAACCACTTTAGAACTGCCATGGATGACATAGAAATATTAGCAGTCCCCCTGGCAGCTAAGGAGTCCCCTTCAAAAGAAAGTTTAAGTAAATTTTTGATGTTCTTGTCTGTCATGTCCCAAAACAGGGTCTCTGAGTCCCTCAGAACCACCTGTTTCAAAAGCAGATTGAGCACTGGGCCATCCACGCTAGGCGCCACCCATATTGAAAAACATAGTTTGCAGGAGTAATTTTTTTAGGAATACTTGGAATTCTGCAAGAAGCACAAGGCTCCACCCATTCCTGGATGAGCACATCTTGCACATATTAGGAACAGGGAGCACTGAGTCCTTTAGCAGAAAAGACAACAAAAGGCCTTAGCCTGCTTTGCCTTATCACTAGCAGTATCTTGTTTAAAGGGTATATTAAGTGCAGCAGCAGTTGTGGTCAGCTTTTGTGGAACTGTGTCCAATGAAAGCAGTCTAGGCGCTGCTGGCAAAGCTGGCATCTCACTCTCTACTGCCAGATCTGCCTCAGTATCAACTGGCATATCATCAATAGGCTCCTATTGCTGATGATTACTCAAGCTTCCACCTCAAGATGGAGATCTCTCCTCAGAATGTTGCCTGCAAGGTTGGTGAGCAGAGGAGGTAGATGGTTGATCAGCAGACTTCACTTGCGGGATACCAGACACCCTCTCTTTGCGCCCATGTAGGCTCAATAAAAGTCTGTTTTCCTTTCTCGCCTTGATGCGGGCAGCTCAGAAGAACTGCTTGAGCTGGAAGAAGGGGAGGGAAATCTGCATCTCCTTTTCTTCTTGAAAAGACCATCCACTGCATTAGATTTCACTATTCTCATCACTAATCTGGATTCAGGAGACACTTTGTTTTCTTGAGTTTTGATGGGAACGTTTCTCCCTTCTATGTCTTTTATGACTTGTCTCATGATATAGTACAGACAAGCCGCCACCAGATGGTGCTGTTGTATCATCTTGAATTTGAAACTACTCATTTGACCTGTCAGTTTCCATATCTAGGGGAAACGATAGGAAAAAAGGCTTAAAATCTGTTTTCTTTATCTGTCTTTCTAGAGTGTTGTTGTTGTTGTTGTTGAATAGATTGAAAAATACTTAAATATTTACTTAACATAAAGATAGAAAAACCAGAAGAAAAAGGGTCAAACAGAAGCAGACCTCTTTCAATTAAAACTGAGATACTGACTCACTGGTTCCCCTCTCCCTCCTATAGCATCAATAGGTGAGAGAGGGAAACCCTCAAATTCAGAAGCAGAATCTCTTGAAGGCACATTATACTGGCACCAGGTTCTGCCACTGACTTCCAAAACTCTTTTGCCCGGCATTTTAAAATGGTAAAAAATCTACCTGAGGGGAAATAAAACTAAAATGAATTTCCGAAGGGCAGCAACTGAAGAGGCATCGCCAAGAAAGACAGCTCTTAAGTTTCTAGGCAGCAAGTAAGCAGCTGCTTCGTTATCGCTGAAAGAAGAATTTAAATATATATATAGCCGTACAAAGAAACGGCGGCGGCATAGCCAGTTTCCTACACTTAGAATCGTGCCTCCAACAAGGCGGACTTATAAAGCACCACAGAAGCGGTCATGGCTGTAATTTACTACGGCAACACCATGTTCATGGGTGCCACAATAAGAAAGTCACCAACAAGCAAATAAATAAGGAACCACGCCACACGGGGCTAAAAAAAAAGGAAAGGATCTCAAAATAATCGGAATCAGTCTAGCAGCAAAAGTGGCTAAGCTACAATGGAGGCAGGTAGCTTTCTTATAATGGATGTTCTGAGGCAGAAAATTTAGAGCTGTTTGCCATGAGCGGAGAATACTAAAAAGATCTCATCCAGCTTCCAAAAAAAAGGAGAAGTATGTGAGAGTTTGAACTATTATGTTTGCCTTTCTTAAAGAATGGTATTAAAAACCTCCCCTCAGATGGAGCTGACTGTAAATTTCTATGCCTGCATTCATGAACGGACATGAAAACAGCCACCTTGAAAAAAAAATAAAGTGAAGCACACCAAGAGCCCAGTGCTTGCTGTTACTAATCAGATTCAGTAACTTTGTTAACTTAAACATCCGTGATCATAGGAACAGAATTCTTGTCAGAAAGTGAATGATCAGACATTTTGTAACTCATCAGTTGCTTGGCTGTGCAACCAAGGAAGACTGGGGTGGAGCTTAGGAGCAAATAATTTATACTTGGATGGGGCGTCACCTCTCAGTTGCTTGGCAAGTTGCAAACCGCAGACCCACCAGTTAGTCAGCTGCCATCACGGAAAACAACTCATTCAAGTGCTTTGTATTTGAAATAAAATGCTCTCTTAGGCTGCATCCAGAAATTAAGAAAGGAGGAAATGGAAAATATAATGGGTCCCAAGAGAGGAAATGGTATGGACTGAATTATAAAAGGTAATTCAAAAATGAGCATATTGCAAGTAAATAAAAAAGGAATAGGTAGAGAGTTGGTATATCCTTTGTCATGGATTTGATAATACATGTTAAAGGATTTTTATGAGAGAAGAGTAAGGCTTCCAGATACAGAACTGAAGCATAATATTGGAGAGGAGAATTGGTTGATAATACAAGTACTGGAACCCCTTCTGGGTACACCAGAGGTCCAAAGAATAATAAACTTTTGCCATAACTAAGTTGCTGTTGTTTACTGTGAAGGGCAGACTATGTAAAGATATTTAGCTCTTCATGACTGAATATAATTTATCCATGATGGATAATTCAGTATTTTTAAAATAGTGTATAATGCTTGCTTTCCCTCTCCTCTAAGGCTACTAGTATTAAAACTGAATCAGAAGAATCTGCAGAGACCAAAGCTCACAACTTGAGACGCAGGATGGGAAGCATCCCAGCAAAACCAGACATAGGTAAGGTATCAATAAAGGCCAAAAGAGTAGAAGCTTAAAAATACAAGGTCAAAAATATGTAGCAATATAAGTTGGTTGGTCTAGGACTTGTCAAAATTGTCCTTAATTAGGACTACTAGTTGACAAAGTTGTAGTCATTATGCTTTTTTTAATTTTTAAAAATAACAAGCATATGATACTTATTCTGTTCAGGTTTCTTGGAGGGGGGTAGAATCTGGTAAGTATGATCTTAGAACAGATACAGTTCTTCTTGTAAGTCAGAGATCTTTTTAAACAAATTCTGCTGAATCATCCAGTTATTCCTTACTCTGATGACCTGTTCTTACTGTGATTAGCTTGTATGACGTAATAGAGCACAATACCTTTCCAACCAGATTAGTAGCTGCTGGCATTTGTTCAAGTTAATGCATGTCATGTAATAGTCAATGATACAGTTTAACTTTTTTTCATTGGACAAAGTTTATTCTATTTTACTTACAAAGGGTGCTAGTTCCTACATTTATATTATATTGTGTTAAAAATAAAATCTCTACATCTCTAGAATGCTTATTTTTACTGATTTGCAAATTTAAGCATTCAGTTGAAATATGTACAGGTTACATAGCTAAGATTTAAGAAAGCTTTGGAAAAGGTTTGTCTCAAACATTTTAGAATAAAATTTTCTTACTGTGTTTCCTGAACCAGAAAAAGAATCACATGGCATAGTCAAACGAGAAGTCATTGAAAAAAAGTACCCCGTCTGGGAAACAGATAAAGAAAAACCTAAAGGGCGTTCCAAAAAGACCTTTAATGCAGTGAGTACTTTTAATTTGTGGCTCTTGTCTGCAAGTTGTTGGGGAAAAATCCTGATATGAAGCAAAATGATGATTCTAGATTAGTATAGAAAATGAATTAAGCATTAAGAGGCAGTTTTAAAAAATCCAGTGTTTGACACCTCAGCTGTTTATTTTTGGCCTATCAGTTATTCAATCCTAGCTTTATCATGCTGTTCAGTGACTTCTTTTACAAAAGGCGGCATACAGAAACCTTTACAGTTGTTGTTGAATAAAGTCTTTTTGCTAAGAGAGATTCTGAGTGTTTTTTTAAAAACAGATTGAAGATAATAAAATTGAATAACATATGTCTTGGGTTCTTGATGAATGTGTGATATTTGGAAGAGGGAAATAATAGTGTTTTATCAGATTATTTCACTTTTAGTTTTTTAATTCATTTTTTCTAAAATTGCCACACTTTTTCTGCATGGCTAGATCTAAAATTAAATAAATTTGCGCAAAAATATTGCATGGTAGGATTATACTTATAATTGTGTACGTATGAAGTATGCAGTAAAAACTGACATTGTGACCAAATCTTCCTTTGGAAATGTTCCTTTTGCAGGTGGATTTGTATGTTTGTCTCTTATGTGGCAGTGGTAATGATGAGGACCGTTTGCTTCTATGTGATGGCTGTGATGACAGTTACCATACTTTTTGTTTAATACCACCTCTTCATGATGTTCCCAAGGGAGATTGGAGATGCCCCCAGTGCTTAGCTCAGGTAATAAAATATGGATTTCTCTTTCTCTCTTTTAGACCTTGTAAATATTTTTTAAAAATCATGACTTCTAAGGCTTCAGTTCTAACCTCACTTTCCCAGGAGTAAGCACCAATGGCAACAGTGAAACTTTTGAATAGAAATAGGGTAGCATTACCTGAAGATGCCTGGTTTCCTTCCACTCTTGTAAGAAGGCTGGAATTTGTGAATATTAAGCCTTGTCCATTGTCACATGAATCATGTATAGCACACCTCAGATTGCTTTTGAGATTGCTAGCTGTGAAAAGCTAAGCTCTATAATTAGAGTAGGTGGTAAAACTCCCTTTGTTGACAACATGGCGTCCTCAAAACTTAAAGTGAATATACTTTTGGAGAAAGTATATAAGTACTTACCAGCAGACCCTGGCTACCAAAGACTTCCATTAACCACCATGGGACCTTCTCTGTGTGGCATGTAGTCAAGCATGCCAGTAATTTTTTTCATTATTACTACTGAATTATTAATTCCTCTTGTCTTACAATTCTTCTACTCCTGATGCTCATTACTGATTGTTATTAATTAAACTAAAGAGAACTGTTAGTTCATTAAGAAAACATGAACCATTGTAGTAAAAATTGCTTTTTGCTGCTTTCATTAATTGCTTTGGCTTCCATTTTGTAAAAAAGATGCTGTGGGAAGCGATATGAGTTCCCTTTATTGTCTCCTAATCTAATCTGATTGCTTATTCTTTAAGCTGCTGAAATGCCTGATTGAGAGATAAGAATTGTATATTGTTCTCAAATTTAATTGCTTGTGGTGCTTTACTAATGAAAGTAGACAGTTGTATAAAGTTCTTTTTTAAAATCTGTGACACAAAAAGACATTGGGTCTATGTATATTTTCTAGACTGCAGGTTGACCATCTCTGCTTTCCTCTTCCTATTGTGTCCAAGTTCTATATGCTTCACTTGAGAATGTTTTGTCTTGGATTTGAAGATATTTTTAATAAAATAATAAACAAAACTTCAAATTCTCTCTTAATTTATTGTTATATTTTAATTACACAGGAGTGTAATAAACCACAAGAAGCATTTGGTTTTGAACAGGCAGCGCGAGACTACACTCTTCGTACATTTGGGGAAATGGCGGATGCCTTCAAATCAGATTATTTTAATATGCCGGTGCATGTACGTACATACTTCTGATGAGTCTGCTACTTGGATATCGTTATAGTGGGGTTTGTTTTTTAAATACAAATTAGGAAAAGAAACTGTTACACTGGCTAGAAAACAAACTTTGAAAACTTGTTAGCTGAAAGTAACTAAATGATTATATCAGTACAGTTTTTGTCTTTTTGTTAAGAGTCCATAATGGGTTGAATTATTTAGAATAAATATGAAAATCTTCCCACTCTAAAGAGATAGAATTAAATCCCTTACAATAAAGTTTCCTCCAAGAACAAGGTGGGGAGTTGAGAGTTTACACAGCAGCCCAGTAGGTGAAATTCACTGGGGAGCTTACAAAACAAACATTAAAATCAGGTTTGTTTTTAAATTAAATGCACAAAATACATAAACAATTAAAAACAATAAAATAAAGCAAATTTAAGAGGCTTGTTACAGAATATGCTAAAATGTTGTTAATGTTTTCTTGCCCAACATTTTTCTCCCCAATATGCCCCTCCTAAGTGAAACCCAGGTTCCTTGTATCTTTAGCTAAACTCCACCCCCACTCCAGTGATGACAAGTACATATAAATGCCTGTTCCTGCAGGAAGGTAGGATGAGGGGTGAACTGATAGAAGAAGACACATCACTTGCATCAAAATGAACAGAAGGTAGCTCCCCAACTGCTACTGTGCCTGAGCTGCTATTGTGCCTCTCCATTCATAGTGGGGACTGATCTGTGCGTGCCCGCTTAGGAGGAGGTGGTACTTTAAAGATACGAGGACTTTCTGTTCCAATTTTTCTGGGAGAGAGTTTTAAATCATTGATTTGAAATTGATGCTCTATAAGCTCTGTTCCTCTGACCATCCTTCCATAGATCATGATTTTGTTAATAACCATGGAACATGAGAAATTTTACAGATCCCTTTACAGATCCATCAAAGCATCTGCTATCATCCAGTTTCATATATCATAACATGAATGAAAATATGACAGAATACCTTCATGATAAATGTTAGATATATAGATCAAATAGTAAACAAAATCGTATAAGAGCACAATAAATTCTGCTTGAACATAGCCTATGTCTATGATTGGATAATGGTATTTCCCTTTGTTATTGCATTTGGTCTCGATAAACATTTTGATATTTTTTCACTTGCATTGTATCTTTGCCAACTTGTCATATTTTTATTTTTATTCAGATGGTTCCTACAGAATTGGTTGAGAAAGAGTTTTGGAGGCTTGTTAGTACCATTGAAGAAGATGTTACAGTGGAATATGGTGCTGATATTGCTTCAAAGGAGTTTGGTAGTGGGTTTCCAGTGAGGGGTGGGAAAATTAAACTAAGACCAGAAGAAGAGGTAAAAGTTCATTTTTGTCTCTCCAGTTATTTTTATTATATGTTGTTTAGATAAATATATGAAACTTCATGGAATTAAAATGAGAAATAAGCAACTAGGGCTCATCTTGGGCTTTCAGTTGCTTCAGTGCTTTTGCTTCAGTGTTTTTGACATTGCTAGAACATTTCAACTCCTTCCCTGATCTGTTGAAAAAAACAAATCTAGACCCATTTCAGTCTGGCTTCAGGCCTGGTTATGGCATTGAAACCGACTTGGTCGCCCTGGTTGATGACCTTCTCTGGGAAAGAGATAGGGGGAATGCCACCTTGTTGGTTCTCCTGGACCTGTCGGCAGCTTTCGATACCATTGACCACAGTATCCTTTTGGAGAGGCTATGGAGTTTAGGAGTCGGAGGCAGGGCTTGGCATTGGTTCTCCTATCTCCAGAACCGATCTCAGAGAGTGGTTATTGGAGATAATGATTCAATGCCCTGGGAACTCACTTATGGGGTTCCCCAGGGGTCAGTCTTATCTCCCAT
>MTQE01003428.1:8637817-8661722 GCA_014337955.1 Aspidoscelis marmoratus
TCACTTATGGGGTTCCCCAGGGGTCAGTCTTATCTCCCATGTTATTTAATGTCTATTTGAAGCCGCTGGGATAGGTCATCAGAAGATTTGGAGTGAGGTGTCATCAATATGCAGATGATACTCAGCTCTATCTCTCTGTGCCATCTGAATCAGGAGAGGTAGTTGAAGTGCTTGACAGGTGTCTGGAGGCAGTAATGGACTGGATGGAGGGCAATAAATTGAAACTGAATCCAGACAAGACAGAGGTGCTGTGTGTCACAGGGTCTCGGTCTGTGTAGTTGGGAAATACTCTGTCCTTGATGGGGTTGCAATGCCCTGGAAGGGACAGGTGCGTAACTTGGGGGTACTCCTGGACTCGGTGCTGACACTTGAAGCTCAGGTGGAGGCCGTGGCTAGGAGGGCCTATTCCCAGCTGGGATTGGTGTGTCAGCTTAAGCCTTTTTTGGAAAGAGACGACTTGGCCACAGTCTTCTACGCCCTGGTAACCTCTAGATTGGACTATTGCAATGCACTCTTCATGGGGCTGCACTTGAAGACTGTTCAGAAACTGCAGCTTGTGCAGAATGCAGCTGTGAGACTGCTTACAGGGACAGATGGCCCAGTGCACATCACACCAGTCTTAAAAGAGATGCACTGGATGCTGATTCGTTACCAAACCCAATTCAAGGTGTTAACATTAACATATAAGGCTCTAAATGACTTGGGCCCCAAATATCTGAAGGAACGCCCTCTCCCATACCAACCTGCCAGTGCCCTAAGATCTGGGGGGCAGGCCCTCCTCGTTGTCCCGCCGCCCTCAATAGTAGGACGGGTGGGCACTCGAGAGAGGGCCTTCTCAGTAATGGCCCCCAGGCTGTGGAATTGCCTTCCCCTCGAGGTGTGTCAGGCCCCTTCACTGTATACGTTCAGGAAGGGGGTGAAGACGCACCTCTTTGCTCTGGCCTTTGGCTAAATATGGCACAGTTTTCCCCCAGTGCAGACATTATTGTTACTTAGGATTTCTGTTTTAAAAAGGAAGATCTAATCTCATCTTGAAGAATAACAGGGAGAAGTTGTTACATGAAATCTGTAATCATTTATAACTACTTCTATATTGATTTTTTGTATATCTTGTTGATTTAAATGAAACTGCAGTGTATTATTAAGTGTACTAAAATGCTATAGTTGCCAGTACAGAAAGTGTTTATTAAAATTTTCTCCCAGAGAAAATCTGTGGCTTTAGAGCAATAGTTGGAATGGGGATACACATCAGATTTCTTGCCGTGTTTTTCAAACTTTAAAAAAGCTCACTGTTTCCTTTTCAATAGTAAAGCTTTGAGTTTTGCTCTTTGTTTTTAGGAGTACCTTGATAGTGGATGGAATTTGAACAACATGCCTGTGATGGAACAATCTGTACTTGCCCACATCACTGCAGATATATGTGGAATGAAGCTGCCTTGGCTGTATGTGGGGATGTGTTTCTCCTCATTCTGCTGGCATATTGAGGATCACTGGAGCTATTCTATTAACTATCTGCATTGGTGAGTACGATTTGCCATATGCAGGTGTTCAGGCTGTATTATAATCCTTCTTTCAATTTTAGCATATAATCTGTGCTGAAATTCTGCATGTCTAAATTTGTCTCTCAGTCTCTAATATGTCTTTAATTGAGAAATGGTTATTCTAGTTTATTATCTTTTTAAATGTTTACAGGGGAGAACCTAAAACATGGTATGGAGCCCCAGGATATGCAGCTGAACAATTGGAGGATGTCATGAAGAAGCTGGCTCCTGAGCTGTTTGAATCTCAGCCTGATCTTTTACACCAGCTGGTTACAATTATGAATCCGAACACACTTATGTCTCATGGTGTGCCTGTATGTCATTGGTTTTCTTTTTTTCTTTTTTTTTTTTACTATCATTGCTTCATATTTAAGCTATTTTAAAGGGGTCTGGAAACAATGTATCATTTTTGCAAACACCAGTATTTGTTTTTATGAACTCATATGATATAAGCAGCAATCCTACCATTATTAGTTAACCACTTACCTAAAGATGAGCGAAATAAATTTATCTTGATTTTGTTCTTCTAAATGTCTGTTTCTTGGGAGAAGTGACTTCGATACGATGGTGGGAGATTGCAGGTCTCTTGGTTGCTTGTTGCTCACTCAACAGATGTCAGAAACAGTATTTCTGCTATATTTTCAAACTCCAAGGAGCTTAGTCTCTAACTTCCCTTAAACTCTGTATGTTATTCAGCCTGGACCAGGATTTTTGTTTTTGCAGGGAGGCCAAAGCTTGTGGATTAAAGAACAATCTCTGGTGCTAACTGTTTTGCATCCTGTCACAAATCTCCTAAAAGACAGCATCTATGAAGTGAATCAAGGACACAGGCTTACCTGCCTTAATCACTCATTGTGATTTTTGTTCCAACCTGTGCTGTTATTAATCTTTCTCTCTCTCTCTCTCTCTTTTTTTTTCTGTTGCTAGCAAGGAAGGTGGCATAGGGAATCAACATCACATCAGCTGGAGCATCCAGCATGTTTTAATTAGATAACACATTTTGGTCTAAGATATGAGATTATATGCAGACAACTGTCAATTCCTCCCAAGGAAGATACTAATGAAATGTATAATATTTAGTGCCATGATGCTTACCAGGATAGATGACAAAAGATTATAATGGGCTGAAGGCTGTTTTCTGATCCTTGAGCACCTTGGTATTGTGGGTTCCACCAGCTACCAATTGTTGTCAGTAGTTATGACTACTTGGTGATGATGGCAAGCATTGCCTGTCTAGAAGGGGCTAGACAGAGATATTTCTGAGAGCTAAGTATGGTTCTTAATGCATCAGAATGACCACTGTTGGAACCAAAATACTATACTTGCTCAAATCTGGGATTCCCCCCCTCCCCTGAATTAAGATCGAAATATACTGGGTAGAAATTTCACTATCGTGGTGAATATCTGCAGATGAAAATTGAACCTTACACTTTGTTACATGATGGTTTTCTGTGTTTTGTTCTAGATCTATCGAACTAACCAGTGTGCTGGAGAATTTGTGATTACATTTCCAAGGGCCTATCACAGTGGCTTTAATCAAGGCTTCAACTTTGCCGAAGCTGTTAATTTCTGCACTGTTGATTGGGTATGTTGTACGCAAAAGTGACTGGCAAAGATATTTTGACATTTAGACATTGGACTCTTTTTAAGTTTTGCATTACATCGTAGTAAGACCACATATGGTGGATAAACACAGTTTTATATCTGTATATATATTATACAGTTGTTCATATTTTGGAAAACCACTATATTACGCAAATCACTCTGAGGAAATGTTTACAGGGATTGCTTCTCCAAGTTGCTAGTTTATCACTGTTGATATTGACCGTGGTGTTATGTAGGGGAAACTGTTTCTTCAGTGCACATACTGTAATCAGAACTGCACTAGATGAGACTATGGTGTAGGCAGAATGACTGTACAATTCTGCCATGCCTAGACAACATTACAAAAATAATAGTATACCAACATTTTCCTTCTAGTTGCCATTAGGTCGCCAGTGTGTGGAGCATTATCGTTTACTAAATCGTTACTGCGTGTTTTCTCATGATGAAATGATCTGTAGAATGGCTGCCAAAGCTGAGACTCTTGATGTGGTGGTGGCTTCTACTGTTGAAAAAGACATGGCTATAATGATTGAAGATGAAAAGGCTTTACGGGAGACAGTACACAAGCTGGTATGTTTCATACATTTAAAGGTCCATAGTGTAATAAAGAATGGAATAATTTGAAGATGCGAAGAACAGCAGTATCTTTGAATTTCCTGGTCCATGACTGAATTTCCAGCCACTGTGGAGACACGTGTAACGCTGTTTCTACTTAGCAGTAGCCTACAGTGCAATTCCATAATGGAGATTGGGACACCTTTCATTTGCACGAATAGAGCTTTGATCCAAGTGCAATCCAAGGAAATCCAATGTAGGCTTCCGCTTGGAGGTTTACTGCCCACACTACTACATTTTATTTGTGGCCCCTTCAGTAGTTGCTAGCTCATTAACAGTACGTATAGAGAAATGAAATAAAAATAATGAACCAGTCAATTTACATTTTTAATTTTAAAAAAGTGTTCTTGTTTGTTCGTTCTGAGAATTCTAGAGAATACTAGCACTTTCTCTGATCAGCTCTTTAGATTTTTGAATACAGTTTGTTCATGTGGGTCCAGTTTAAATGGTCAAAATATATTTACAGGGAATCTAACCTGAACCTACCTAGACTTATTTTTATCCTGCATGTTTACAATCTGCTTCATTATAGGGAGTTACTGATACGGAGCGAATGAATTTGGAAATGTTGCCTGATGATGAACGACAGTGTATAAAGTGTAAAACCACTTGCTATATGTCTGCAGTCTACTGTTCCTGTAACTCTGGCTTGTTAGTATGTCTGTATCATGTAGAAGACCTCTGCACATGTCCAACATATAAATACACAATGGGGTAAGCTTTTGTTGCAGAATATAAATGATTATATTACATAAGTGTAAACCTCTAGCATTATTTGTGTTGTTTTTACTGAAGTTTCTTGGGACTGAATACATTTTAGAAGTTTTAAAATGAGTTTTAATTTACGTTAGTGCCTGTCAATCATTTTCCTAGTAAATGAAACATACTAGCAGCGCAGAGTTGTAATGGGAGGAGTACTAGTTCATTCAGGAGTAGTCACTGAAATGTTCTCTACATGCTCACTAGACATGGTCTAACACTATTAGGCATGCTGGAATATTTATTTTAATTAATACAGAACCTTCAATTATAAATTGCTTATTGTTTCCAGATATCGCTATACAATAGATGAACTTTATCCAATGATGAATGCACTTAAATTGCGGGCAGAATCCTACAATGAATGGGCTTCTAATGTCAATGAAGCTTTGGAGGCAAAAGTTAATGATAAGAAAAGTATGTATGCTTGTATTTTCATTTGTACTGTAGTTAAACATATAGCTAAAAGCCTAATGGTTAATTGTGCTTACTCAGAAAATCCATAGTATTCAGTAGGACACCAACTAGCAAATATACTTAAAGCTGGAGACTAGATATGCATAATATTAAGTTGGATGACTTCCTATGAACGTGCAACAACTTGTAATAAACATAAAAGCAATATGGACTGATTTATTATTTTAATTACACAAAATTGTTTTTCTTTTAAAGGTCTCATGAGTTTTAAAGCTTTAATTGAAGAATCTGAAATAAGAAAGTTTCCAGACAATGATTTATTACGACACCTTCGTTTGGTTACTCAGGATGCAGAGAAATGTGCCTCTGTTGCACAGCAACTTCTTAATGGCAAGAGGCAAACAAGGTACATTAAATATGTGTTTTTCCAACCAGATTTTGAGTTCCCATGGGGTTCATTAAGAAAATTCATTTGAAATTTTTAAATTAGTATAAACATTGATTTAAAAAAAATGCTAAACATAAAAATCCATTACAATGGATTTACTAAACTGTGTTTATATTGAAATTAAATACATAGGAAAAACAGTACTTAATCTGGCCTTGTCATGATAGGGAATCTGCAAGACCACAACTCAATCATAGTATTACTCATGGCCAGAAAAGAAAATGAAGTAAATAGTTATTATTGTTTTATAACAGTATTCATAATAATCTCCCCTGCTGGTACATGGAAGATTGCCACTTGGAAATGCATCTTTAGTGGTAATGCAGAAGAGAACATTTAGGCAGCTGGGAATCTGGTTTACAGGCTATATCTGTTGAAATTCCTTCATCTAAACAATCTTTAAAAAATGAAATATTCCTATCCTTTTTTTCCAAACAGTAGAGCTATTTGTAAGTTTCTCAGGTAACATCTCTCAATTGACATGAAACAAGGACCGTATTATTTAGCTAATGGCCAGGAACTTTTCATTTTCAGCTTTTGAAGACTCCACATGGGCTTTGAAGGTGGCACCCAGCCACTGAAGCTAGCAGCTGGCACTAGGCCAAGAGGGTCTGTCTGTTACCTAGAGGGGCCTTCACAGTTCCTAGTCCTGTCCCAGTGTGTGATGGGTTGAGTGAGGAAACAGATATAGTTGAAAGGTGAATGATAGCCAGTGGAAATGCTTGCACTGAGTTATTGAATTGATTAAAAATGCAATGGTAGAAAGACAGTGGAATTTAGGAAACGAGAGGTGGAGCAGCACCAAGTCCTATGGTGGCTAGTACACCTGTGAGTCCAAAAGACAATTTGCGAGCCATCTGTTTTTCCTAGAGGGCATAAGGCACAAGCCATGCTGGGGATGAAGGAGACAGGCAAGCCTTATAATTCACTCATGAATTATGTCAGATCATCGACCTAATGCAAGTATGAAAGTAAAATAAAAAACACAGATGAGAGAAGAGACAAGCCGTGTCTGGGTCTAATGCCAGTACTGTTCTGTCCAGGATGCATGATTTTCTGTACCACTGATCAGGATGGCCAGATCGATAGTCAGGATGCTCTTTTAGATGATGGATTTTTCCATAAATATTTAACAGGAGAAATTGCAGACATTAAATCTCCCTCATTGTTTGATACCAGAAAATGACAGAGGGTGCACTATTCACTAGTTTGACATTACTTGCCCTCTGTAGCACTCCATCTCCATTGCCTCATGCCACCAGGAAGCCTTAAGAGAGGATCATAGTAATTAGGAATGATTCTGCTTTCGTGGTTCAACTCATACTGATGTTGCATACTACAGTATGTGGCAGTGTTAAAGAAGAAGGCAACTATCAAAAGTTGAACAGATTATACTCCTAGAGACTTTTAGTCTTTCTGAGAAAGAGGACAACCTATAATAGTGAGAAAGATTTGGGATAAAAACAAAACACTGTGGAGATCTGAAAGCTGCTAACTTTTATAAGAAAAACTTCCTTGTGGGTCCTGGTTGCTAATACAAAGAATTGCTTTGTTTTTGCTACAACAGCACACAAGAGACTTAAAATGACTCAAGGACTTAGATAGTGAGCTACTCCTGTTCATAGTACAAGGTTCCTGCTTTAAAAACTGCAAGTTGGCCTAACAGAGTTCCCTGTATATCCAAAGGAGCAGGAGGTCACCTGTAAGAAGCTATGTTGGTTCATTCTCAGGGGATGAAAAATTTGACTAAATTTAGTTTCTGTTGAGATATGCTGCTCGTATGCTGCTTGTTGTACTTGCCAGAATGAACTGATAACTGGGAAGCAGCATGCACAGTATTTTGATCAGACATGAGAAAAGTTCTAGGAACTAACTATATTATTGATGTTTAATATGATCTCCATTTTTTAGGAGATTGGAAAGGTTGAGTATTTCCCAGGTAACATAAATTTGATAATAAAACTTATTGAAAACATGTTGTGGTCATTTCTGTATAACTGCAGGTATCGGTCTGGAGGAGGAAAGTCTCAGAATCAACTGACTGTGAATGAACTCCGCTTATTTGTAAGGCAGCTTTATGCTTTGCCTTGTATTCTCAGCCAAACATCATTATTGAAGGTAACTTACAGATCTTGCAAACAGATATAACCCCTTGCTTGCCCACCTCAGATAAAAAAATATTAAGAATGCTGTTTCATTTTGTTGTTGTTGGAACTTTCTAATTCTGCCTAAATGATCGTGGGCACAAATTAAGAAGACCAGTGAAAGAAATCCTCTATTTCCCTAAAAAATTTCTTGAATTCAGTGTAACTTATTTGCTAGAAGCATGTAGAGGAATATAGTTCAAGCCCTTCAGATAAGTTTCTTGTGTTTTATTACTTTAGGTTAATTAAGATATACAAATATTATACATGTTTACAGTGCTAGTTTACCGAGACTCAATTCCTTCTTAAAACTGATTTTCCAGTGGAGCAGGTAAGAGACATGGAATGGGTCTTTCATCCTGGTTCCTTAGAGATCTGGGAAAGAAGTAGTTAATTTAAAAAAAAAATCATTCCAGTGAATCATAAAACATGTAATAATTACAAACCATACAGTAAAATATAAGAAACAAAATCATCAACAAAAATAAAATAAAAACATTTTCATATGCATAAGTAAACCAAGACGTAACTTAAGGATAAAGGATTGCATAGGAAACACTGAAAGCCAGCTATGGAGATATGTTAGGAAATGAAATCACAAGCCTAATACACGTAAATAGTCGTGCTGGTGATATGTTATGGTTTATCATTTGTGCTAAATAATACTGTAAATATACAAAATAATTGTACTCAGATTTATGCAGTCTTGGTGTACAGGAGCCCACTCCTTGTCCAAAGCAGTGCAGAATAAATGATTGATATTCACTTAGTGAGCAAATAGTAAACATATGCATTGCTTCAGTCTTTAGGAATTAAAGGTCCTTCAAGGATTTGTTTTGATATATAGTAATTAAAATTATACTTTTTGCTGCATACTTCTTTACCATTGCTATACAGTGGCTTGACTCCAGGCCTTCATGACCACTATATAAGGAATGGTAGATTTAAGTATATGCTGCCTTTTGTTTCTTCCATGTGGACTAATGTTATGAGACTGTTGCCCAGAAAGTTTTGTAAATTTCATTTATTATTCTTATTTCATTACATACAGATCATACAGCATTTGTTCAAAGTGACCTAATATTTTGATTTTGTTGTTATTCTTTTATGCATCATTGTACTAGCCAGGTATTTGTCTGGTTCTGTCTATCTCCTAGAAGCTGCTATTTGTGCTCAGTTATCCAATGACTCATATCAACATTCATTCAGTGATACAGGACCTGCAAAAACTTGTGCGCCAATAAAGCCTTTTCTGCTTAAATTTATAGATATATGTCTGTGTATTTGGTTATTTGCACAATTGGAAGGATATATATTCAATGTAGAGTGAATTTGTTATAAAGTACTCATAACTGAAACATTTTTCTTTAATGTGTTGAATGAACTTCATTCTGAAGAGAACATAAATGTATAGGTGTATATTTAGTAATTTCCACCCTCTCATGGATATTCACCCAAAGGACTGGGAGAGAATGCACTGAGTTGGAAAGCACTTTGTGACTGAACTCCAAATCTAATAAGCCATAGCTAACTGCTGTCTACAGAACTATGGAAAAACCAGAGGGTTTTTTTTTTTACAACTTAGTATAGATGGGCAGTGTAAGCTTTTAAGATGAGAGTTATTAAAGACCTGGATGTTTGAAAGTGATAACAGAGACATGTTAAAATTTGATGACTGAAAGTTTTTAAACATTGATATGCTTTGTCGTTTATATCTTAGGATCTTCTTAATCGTGTGGAAGACTTCCAGAAGTATAGCCAAAAACTCCTCTCTGAAGAAATTCCCAGTGCTTCAGAACTTCAGGAACTCTTGGATGTTAGTTTTGACTTTGATGTTGATCTTCCTCAGCTAGCTGAACTACGGATACGCCTTGAACAAGCACGTTGGCTAGAAGATGTACAGCAGGTTTGCTTGGACCAGAATTCTCTGACTCTGGATGATATGAGAAGACTCATAGACTCTGGTGTTGGACTAGCTCCGCATCCTGCAGTGGAGAAGGCCATGGCTAAACTTCAAGAATTGTTAACAGTATCTGAACACTGGGATGACAAGGCTAGGACCCTGATAAAAGCTAGGTAGAATTTTCTTGTTTCTTCCCTCCCCCCCCCAAAAAAAAACAACACACCAAACACTTGTTGCAATTACTACTCAGTGGTCCTTTAAGGAGACTTAGTAGTTTTGATTTTTGTCAAGGCAGAAATTTTATGGACAGAGGAACTTCTGTCCAACAGTACACTGGGTCTTAAGAACAACTTGCATTGGAGACTGCTTGACAGGTCTTTGGGTGTGGTGCATTTATCTAGCTTAGCGTCAAATGTAGTGACCAGAAGGACCCTCTGGCTTAAACATTTATTTCAGTTCTAACCCCAGTATGACCCACTTCAAGGGATCCAGCTTTAAAGTGTCCTGAAGGGCATCTGGTGAAAGTGAAAGAGAAGATGGCCATATCTTTAGCCACTGTGATGGGGGTGCCTGGACTCAGGTCTCCAAGCACCTCATTTTAAGACTGAGAACAGTTTAAACCAAAGGACAGGGATCAGAAAGTCTTCTGACTAAAATCTAGGTGTCCTTCTAAGAGCAGCAGTTATTGATTCTTCAAGTCCCAGCTTTCCATCCTGAGGGCCTCTTCTGTAGGCAATGGGGTGGCTGTCTACAGCAGTTTTTTCCCAATCTTGGCTTGCATCATTCAGGAAACATGGGCGCTGCAAATGGTGTGGCATGAAAGAATTTAGGATTCACCCAGTGACAAATGCATGCCTTTCCCCTTTCACAGGTCAGTTAGAAGTGGGGGAAATAAAAAAAAAAAAAGAAGTGGGGGAAATAAGCTGTAGGCTGCTGGACACCTTCTGGGCATCAGGCAGGCAGAACCACTATTTGTCAACTGACAAGAACAGGGGGTATATCCTTTATCATTTATGGTACCCAATAAGAGGCAAAACTGAAGGCCTGCCTTGTACCTATAATTTGTGAACTGTTATGGATTCAAGATGGTGTTGTTTTCCTTCATTTGAGTCTCTCTCTAGCCCAAGGATTCTCAGAAACTTCTTTTTATATAATTTCATTGTTGAAGATTTAATATCTAGGAGATTGTTCAGATCAAGTAATTTTCAGATCAGAGTATTTTCCTTTGGTCTGGCATAAGCTATGAGTTTTTTGTAAGAGCCTGGTAGCTTTATAAGAGACACTCAGACTAAACTGTTTCTTTTCTATCTGTCTGGATGATGACCTTTTGTGGGCGCCCAGAAGGGCTCTGGCTCAGATCCTTCTCAACATCATCATGTCTCATCCAGAGGCCTGTGGATTCCTAGCATTGAAAATAAAAGGTCATACTTCACCTGTTGACCTATAGCAGTGAATATCACCAAGAATCAAGAAAATTTAAAATATTGTTTTCCCTTCTACTATAACAGAACTCTAAAGTAATCCAGTGAACTTGAATAGTCACAAACTCAGGATGGATAACATGAAGCACCATTTCACACAGATTGTAGGTGAAATTGGTTTCAACTCTGTGGTAGAGTAGTTGCCTAGAAAACAGTGAGTTATAGGTTCAGTCCTTGAAAGATGATGATAGTCTGCCATTTCCATATCTTCTGGGAAAAACTGTATGAGTGTATCCATGTAGCCATCAGGAATTGATTCTAACTCAATGGTACCTAACAAGAGCAATAAAAGTTTCACACTACTAAGTAATATTGTGGTGTCTGTGACTCTAGAAGACTTTCAAGGAGAATTAGAGAAATTCACAAAAAGTGAAACTGTGAATGACTGCTAGTCACGATGACTGATTCTTTTGCATATTCATCATGACTCTGAATAGCACTTCTTGAGGGGAACAATAGTGGGGATTTTCCTATCTGTGGAGTTCTCATATTCATCTGCTGAGTCCTTTGAAAATAAAATGTTTGACAAGATGAGCTCCTGGTTTTGATGAAAAAGGGCTGTTTTTGTTTAACATTGGGGGGCAAATTCTCACTCAAGGATAAATCTGTATTTGGGTGGTATTTCGTCAGACTGCAAGTAGGAGCTTGTGTGATCCAGTACATGTCAGGTAGGTAATTGTATACATCAAACATATATTTATTCACCTGTGAAAACCTGCCATAATTACATTTGATAATCTTTTAAAAGGCATAGTTGCTTCTGGGTGGAAGGCATATATAACAAATACATTCTGTAAACTAATTAATTTATTTTCCTTTGGCTTTTTAATTGTTAATATGAACTGGGATTATGAACTGCAGCTTTTAAAGATGGAGCAGATAGGTTTTATGCTTTGTAATTAAAAAAAAATATTTAGATCTATATTCTTAGCTGTAACTTGTTTCCACAAGAATTCTGGATTATCTAATTTATCTAATGAAGGCCGTATTGATGATCACTGCCTATGCTACTGTGATTGTCTTGCACTTTGCAGTCTCTTAATAGTTGTCAAGTAATACATGTATTTGGCCATGTATCTTTCTTTTAAGGCCTCGTCAGTCATTAAGTAGTATTGAAGCAGCTGTAAACAAGATAGAGGAGATTCCTGCATATCTTCCAAATGGCGTAGCTCTGAAGGATGCAGTGAAAAAGGCCAGAGATTGGCTACAGGAAGTGGAGGGCCTACAGGTAAGAAAATAATACAGTATTTGTCAATGGGTACCCATGATTAGATAGCTTTACTTAAATTTGTTTCTGTGAACTGTGCGTGTTACTGGGTCTCCTTAGAGCAAGGATAGGGAACCTGTTATCTTCCATTTCTTAATGGCTTACCTCCACAGATTTTCCTTAGAGAGATATGTATCAAAAATTTATTACAGTCACAAACCTGTTTAAAGGAGAGACCTGTAATAAGGGAATCCAATTATTCTTACATCTAAGTAGTTGATTTATCATTCAATTTTTCCAGTAATCTAGAAGCAAATTGTTATGGGTCATGGACTAGATATGTGTATTATGTGGGGGAGTTAGCTTATCTAACCACTGCCCCAGAAGGATCGAAGTTCTTAGGCTTTAATAACCAGAAATTGGCAAGTACTCTGTAAAAGCAAACAGGCAGCAAGATAAAAATACTTTCCAAGTCAGTTTCTTCAATACAAAATAAAAACCTTAATAGCAGAAAGTTTAAACAGTAAAAGAGGCAGCACCCAGTCAGATTTATCTGGGGCAAAGCTCTCTCTCTACATGAAATTGTGACACTAAGGAGAAAGTAAACTAAAAACAAGCAAACAAAAATAAGAGCTATTGATCTCACCACTATGAATCTTCGCCAGGCAAATCTTCATCAACTAAAGAGGGAAAATATGGAAGAGAGGAGAAGATCTTCAGGAGCCAGAAGTAATGGGAAAGTGGAATGCTCCACATTTCCTTTGTGAAAAGAGCTCTTGGCCAGATGGTAGGCCTCAGAGGTTCAGGCAAAGCTTGGAATCAAGGCAAAAAAAAAAGGGGGGTGAGGGGGTGAGAGAGAAGCAGATTCCTTTTCTCAGTATGCTCAAAAGGAAACTTCAAAACTTCAAAACTTAAAATGCAGTCTTCTTTGAAAAAGCTACCAGCAAAAAAAATGGGTTGATGATCTTAAGATTTTTTATTCTTAGTGATTTCAGCAATGATTTTTTTTTGGGGGGATGTTAATACATAATGGGGAAAAAACCTGGACTTTTAAAAGTTTTTCCAAATGAAAAAAGGATCAAAGCTATCTCCTTGATGGATTGAAATCCTCACTTTTTATTTGTCTGTTTGAACCTAAGGTTTTGAAGTGATTGATCCTCCTCCCAGAGTGATGAGGGACAGATGATGTCATGCTTGCATTAACTGTTTTACAAATATTGTTTTTGCTTCCTCTTGGGGAAATGTGATCTGGAGTCAGCTCTCCTAGAATGCTGGACTGGATGGGTTTTGGCCCAATCCAGCAGGGCTCCTCTTATGTTCTTATGATTTGCACTCTATTGACATACAGGTTGGAAATACAAGAAAAGATCAGAACTCTTCAAATTTTCTGTATTAGATCAGAACCAAGATTCAAAATATACCATTCTGAACACAAACCTACATTCCAGTAAAAATAAGGCAAAAGGAAGCAGACTGTGAAACTGTCTGCTGTGCTCCAAGGCAGGAGGCTTGAAGATCTGCATAAGAGAAGGGCTTAGTCTAGAGAGATCGTCTCTTCAAGTCTGGATTGAAAATGTCAATAATTCCCTGATTGATGCCAAAAGGGCAGAATGATATAAACTATTTGGCCACAGAGACCAACCTTTTATTTATAGTAAATATCAGGGAGATCTTTATCAGGAATCCTGGACAGAACTGAGGGGTTTAATCTGAATGATTGTTTTAACTTGATTTGTCCTGCAGACATAATTCCATCAGCAAATGGCCTTTAGAAGCATCCTGCCTGTCTCCCTCATACAGTCCAATATCATAATGCAGAAGTGCCTGTGCCTTGGCATAGTTTGCCTTGGCTGGCACAACAGTCCTAAAGCTGGGGATCCTGGGAAACATATGGAAACAATGTGAAGACAAGAAAAAGAGGAAGGAGAAATCAATGTGTAGATTTTATAGCTAAAACAAGTTATACAATCATAAGAACATAAGAGAAGGCTTGCTGGATCAGGCCACAACCCATCTAGTCCAGCATCCTGTCGCACACAGTGGCCCACCAAATGCTCATGGGCATCTCAAGCAGAGACAAGGACAAACCTTCTCCTGCTCTCGAGTCCCAGCAGATGGCCTTAGAAGCACCCCGGTTCCTACCCCCCTCCCAGCCTGAAAGATGCACCTAGGCATTTGTTCTAGTAGCCATTGATACATCTGTCGTCCATAAATTTGTCTAACCCTACCTTAAATCCATCTAGACTGGTAGCTTTCACCACCTCTTCCGGCAGCACATTCGATAAATACCCCCTGTCAGACCTGACTCGCCTACCCTGGTTCTAGTACTGTGTGATAGAGAAAAGAAATGGGGGAGTTAAGTTATTGTAAGCCCTTGAAAAGTTCCAAGCATTTCTGTTCATCACTCTATAGTTGAAGCTGATTGGCCATGTCCAGCTTTTGTCTCTAAAAATCACTTTCAGAACCTGATTATCAGTGTTCACTTGTGTACATGCAAAGAAGATGGAGATTTCTACTTTTTCAAAATATGAATTTCTCTGTTTGCTTCAACTAATTGTCTGTTCTTAGTTAACAAAACTAATGAGGCAATTTCGTAACAAAAAAACCAAAAGCTTTCGGTCCAAGGGAGAATGCTCAGTTCCATACTTGGCTTCACTGAAAAAGTTTCAGGCTTCTGGCTTTTACCAAGCAAATATAAATAATGGGAAGAGATTGTTCTTTCTTTTTTGATCCAAATAAACTATTTAAAACAGGCCTTTGAGTCCTAACCAAAAATCTAGTTGATGTCTGTCCATAGCTTCCAGCATCATGGGACATTTTGGTCTTGGTAAGATATCCTAAAAATACAGAAATCTGTTTCTTGCACAAAACATAAGATTCATCTACTGCATACTTCAAATTTCATAGTATTTCACCTTTAGTAATGTATCTGTGGGTTCTTCTGTTTTTGTACTTTTAGGCTGGTGGCCGTGTACCTGTCTTAGATACGCTTGTGGAACTTGTATCAAGAAGTCGCTCTATTCCAGTACATCTAGAATATCTGCCAAGATTAGAGTCATTAGTAGCTGAGGTTCAAGCTTGGAAGGAGTGTGCAAGTAATACTTTTTTAACAGCAAACTCTTCTTATTCTCTTCTTGAGGTAAGCAATTTAAATTTTACACATATCTTATTTGGATTCAGGGTGCACCATCAATGATGGCTTGAAGCTTTAAGGGTGGGTGAACGCAGGCACAGACTGGGTAATCACTGGTCACTGGGGCATGTGCTTTTCTTGAGCACAGTGCTTCAAGACCTGCCCAGGAGGCAGAAAATGTTTTCATGACCAGCAATTGTGTGCCTCCCACTTGTGATAACCCCACCCTTAAAGCTATGAGCCACAACTAGTGTGCATGCTACCCTTGGCTAAAAATTAAGCAAATTTAAATACTAGAGTTGGGTTTAATGATCTGTGTTTTGAAGAGGGGGGTGCAACTTGTATTTGAGGCCACAAGATTTTCAGGCTCTTGATCTTTCAGTTCTTGTTTTTGATTGAGAACCTTCCATCAAAACCAGCACTTTCATATGAAATGGCTTTATAGACATAGAGGGCTTCACTCCGGTTTCTTCCTTCTGTTGTTCTGCACTTATTGATCTTTTACATATTTTCTCTTTATTGTTCCTGGTTGCTGCTTGGGATTGGCTGTAATTCAGCAGAGCAACTGTCTGGAAAGCAGAGTCACAATCCCTAACATTTCTCTATAAGAAGATAATGGCAGAGTGTTTCTGTTACTGCCAAGAAACCTGCATGGAAGTATCCATGTAATTAACAGGAGCCAGCCGAGAGTTAATGATGTTTAAATTAGAATTTGTCCAGGATTATTCATTGCCTTCTTAAACTTAGTTTCCTCCCTTTTTATCTGTTCCTTTGTGTTATTCTATGAAGCCACTTGCCAGTCCTCATATACTTCCAGGGGCAAGTGCAAAAGACCAGTAATAAATAAGTTAGGATTAATCAACATCTGATTAAAACCCAGATGTTAAATTCTACAGCTTGATGTCTTTAAAAATCATGAGGGATTTATTTTTTACTTCACTTTCAGTTTAATGGACTTGGAAGTTCTCTGTCTGTGTTAGTAGACTAAGGTAGTGATGTGAAACGTCAGTAACAATAAACATTTTATTTTATCAATTGCTTTGGTTTGAAGCGCTTGAGTGGACTGCACTGCAGATTCCTGAGGATTAAGCATGTTAGTCTGTTGTGGTAAAGATGAATAATGTCCTGATGGCTTTGAAAACAAATGTATTTATTGTGGTACAGATTTAGTGGACTAGGAGGAATGTAAGCAGAGATACTGAACTTTTATTCCCACTTACTTGTTTTGCTTATCTGAGAGAGGAAAAGCGAGGGAGACAGTTTGATGAATAGCAGGGCTGCCCTTTGGTATGTCCCATTATTCTGTACTACTGCTTCTCCTGAGAGTGATCCTTTCAACAGACTGACACAACTGTTCTAGAATTTATTCCTCTTTAAAGCGAGAATGATGTTACTGGGCATAGCACAACAATTATTAATTATGGTTGTTTAAACTTTCCATCAAGGTTTTGTGCCCCAGATGTGATATTGGAACATTGGGATTTAAAAGGAAAACAAAGAAATTAAAAGACCCTGTCACTAATGGAAAAAAGAAGAACACCAAATTAGAGACGTTAAGCGATTTAGAAAAAGCTTTATCTGAGAGTAAAGAGACTGCTGCTGCGGTACGTATATGTTTAGAAAATTGGCCTTTAAGAAGGTTCATATTCTTGCATTCCCTCGTGCATAAAGGTGTAATGAACAGTACTGTTTTTTTCTCAAGTTTGACTCTTTATATTCTCTCTCAAAATTTCATGATTTTTAATTGAGAGGTTTAAAGAAGAATTCAGCATATATCTTTGCATTTAATCAGAAAAAGGCAATAAGCTGCAACTCTTATTTAAAGTGTTTTTAAAAGAATGGCATTGAGTTGCTTGTGATATCTAAAGCTCTTTTGCCAGGATTGAAAAATGTTGAACACATAATTTGAATTGTGAATGTTTACATATTGTTTGCTTCTAGATAGCTACACTGAGTGAAGCCCGTTTAAAGGAGATGGAAGCACTGCATTCTCTAAGAGCAACAAACGAGAAAAAAATATTCTCTAATGAACCAGATATAGAGATCAAAGTTTGCCTTTGCCAGAAAGAGCCAACAGCACCTATGGTACAGTGTGAACTGTGCAGAGAGGTCTTTCATACCAGTTGTGTTTCAGTGCCCAGCACTCTGCAGGAACCTCAGGTGTGGCTCTGTCCTCATTGCCATAGATCTGAAAAGCCACCGTTGGAAAAAATTCTCCCTTTACTGGCCTCCTTACAGCGTATCCGTGTGAGACTGCCTGAGGGAGATGCTTTAAGGTATATGATAGAGAGAACCGTGAACTGGCAACACAGAGCACAACATATGTTATCCTCAGGAAATATAAAACTTCTAGAAGAAGACAAAGTGGGCTCAGGGATATTGTACAGCAGATGGCAAAGCATGGCAGGCCAATTGCAAGAAACTAGTAAGGTAAGATTGTACTTACTTCCTGATATGTGTACATATGGTTCTGTTTGTCTGTTGCTGTTCTTCCTTTGAATGGAAGAACAAAAATATTTTGAAACAAGCAAGCCGTCTTGTGAGGACTAGAGGAACTGTTAAGCACTCTTCCTTGGCCCAGAGTATAACCTTGTATGTGGGTTTCTCCAGTGCCCATTTTAACTTCCTCTAGCTTTGGCAAAATCACTTACAAGGGTTGCATTGCTTTTGTTGATACTTCTATGTTCAATAAAAGATCAGTGACTTTTCTTGTTCTGAGAGTGTTGCCTGAACTTTTGCACACCATTACCAGCACTGCGGTGATAAAATAGTAACATATGGTTGGCTAATTCCCAAGGTTATTGGATATATTCTAGATAAGTATGTTGATCCTGATTTATTGTTTTAGTCTAATTTTTATATAAACCTGGATTTTAGATACATTTATGATTAGTGGACCCAGGTATCAGAGTTGTCAGAATGTAGACCTATTCACCAAAAACTGCCTTTCACAATAGATAATGTATCTAGGTTCTCTGGTCAATTTTACCATATAAAATAAGGTAATTCATTTGTTCCTGGCTCTCTGGTTTCCTTGCCTGAGTTGCTCAGATACTGATTGTGGGGCGACATCAGGCCACCAGTCATGAACCCAGACTGCTCATGGCTTAGGGCCTCTGAAGTTATAGTATGCTCAGTCAGGCTAGGATGAAAATATCTTTTGGAGGGAATAATTGGAATTTGAATGTGAATTCTGTAAAATTAATCCCTAAGAAAATCATATTATAGGATGACATAAAAATAAATAGAAGTGAAAGCAGAGTTCTCTAAATCCCCCTCAGAACCTTTAGTGGGTTGTTTTCCTTTTCATCTGCTTCTATCAATTAAAAAAGAGATCTATTCTTCTAAGCTTTTGTTTATATATTGTCTTTATAAAGAAAACTGGAGCAAAACTGCCATTTGAAAGGCCATTTCTTTTTAAAATGTGTGGTTTTTCTATGTTTAAATCCTGGTTTGAGCAAGCTCTGTTTGCCAAAAAGGGAATAGCCCAAAAGAGCTATTAGGTGTTAACAATGCAGAACATAGTTCACACAAATATCATTCAAATATTTGACAAACATGTCCACTAGGGACTGGTTGCCCAATTGTGCTTCCACTGTATGAACAAAATGTGAACTTGAGGTACAAAGCACACACAATTTGTGTAGAATATTAAGATTTTTTCCCATCAGATTATCTGAGACATGGGGTCTTAACTGATAAGTAATGATGATTTACTTGCATGATAAGTATCATGTTTCCTTTCAGAGTTTGTATCTTAGCAATATATAGAAGTTATAGGAAAATTAACAAAATTTTCTAAAATTAAAAATGAGGCATGCTATTTTTTTTTCATTTTAATCCCATGATCATTCCATTTTCCATCACATCAAAGGGGAGAAAGGCAGTATTTAATTCCTTCCTTTTCATTAGGTTTCACAGACAATTGGTGCTACATCTTTCTCTTTGCCTCATGACTGGAATAACAGATCCATGCATTTACATTCTCCTTTTTCTACACGACAAGACTGCATTCCCCTTCATGGTAAGTATGCTATGGTCTCATGTTAGAGTCACACAGCAAGAAATTTTTAAAACATTGCCCTTTTGGTGTGTCCTTTTGAAAGAGGTTTTTTAAAACTATGTAAAGAGTGCCGATGGAAAATTAAAATCACTATGTTTATCACTGTAGCCATCAGCGCAGAGCTGAATGAATTGATGATGGAAGCCCAGTTACTACAGGTATCATTGCCTGAAATTCAAGAGTTGTACGAGATCTTATATACGAAACAGAGCCCTGTTGTAAAGGCAGAACAGATGTCACCAGTAGGTGCAACAAGTGAAAAGGCAAGTGTTTGGGACATGGAGGCATTTCAGATGATACTTTGGAAGTAGTCAGCTTTTGGGTAGTACAATTAATGGGGAGGCAGTTTGTTCATTTTAGTATAAATGTGGTCTTCCTCTTTGTGTTCACAATACACACACATGTAAAGGAGCTCTTCTGAACAGAACCGTATCCCTCCTGCTCCAGCATATTGCCAGTCACCAGGTATCTCAGTTGTCTTGCCATATACCACTCCACCAATAACACACTTCACCCTCAAAGTATTGTCCAACTAGGAGGACTGGAAAACTTCACTCTCATAACAGAAGCTTTGTCATTGTCTTGTGAAGAATCAGTGAACAGATCAAAGCTGTAACTTTGGCAGATTGAGCACCTGGGGCTTCATGGTATCACATGAGCTTTAACAAGAATGAGGGAGAGCTTGCACACTCAGGCAGCCAATAGCCGGAGTACATCCCCAAGTGACATTTACTCACCTTTATCAGTTCTGAAAACCGGTAAGACTCATTTGTGCCTCAGAACTCAGACATTAATGTTTTAAGAAGAGCTAAGCCATTGTTTCCTTTACTAAGGAACAACAAAGTAAATAGTGTTAATTTCTTGATACGATTACTGAAAAGTTGAAGTATTATGCTGAAGCTGAGTTTTCTATTCACTTGCTACTTTAGAATCATAGAATAATGTATGTTTCTTATTAGAATGAGTGTTGTCGGGGGAAAAGAGATGGAATTTGCGCAATGGAGAGAAAGCTGAAAAGACGGTTTGAAAGAGGGGATGTCTGCAGTGAAATGAGAACAAGAGTCAGAAAAATAACACCACCTAATAAGAAAAAACTGAAATTGACTCATTTGAGGGATCTGTCTACTGGCAAGCTAGAAAGAGAAATGCTGTTCGACATTCAGCACTGTGGCGAAAGCCAGTTGCTTCTTTCAGATACAGCCTTCTCTGAACAGGAAGAATCTGAAGATGAGGATGCCATCTGCCCTGCTCTCAACTGCCTGCAGCCTGAAGGGGATGAGGTATGCTAAACAGAGAATCTGTAGAGGGTGTAAGAATGTATGATACAGTAATAACAGAACTGGAAGAATTCTAGGTCAGCTGGTTCAACCATCTGCTTGGTCTAGAAAAATTGGAACTGCCCTAGTAGGCGTCTATCCTGCCTTGGGGACCTGAATAGTAATGGGAAAAATTTAATTCACAATTGCAGATTCAATAAAATATTTTGTATTCACAGTTAAAAAAGAGATCTATTCTTCACATCAAAACGAAAATCCATTTTGTCACATACCTAAAATTTTGTTTGAAACAAATCAGTCCCTTGCTTGTGAAAACAAACAGTTTGATTGAACATTCATGTTTCACTGTGGTTTGGGTCATGGAAAGGGCCTTTTCAATGAAAAAAATGTATTTTTCTTTGAGAAAATAAGGCGGAAATTTGGTTTTTCAATTAAATGATTTGACAACAAAAATTAATGGAGTTTTGCTTCAACAGCGAAATAAATATGCATTTTTTTCATGCACATCTGACTGTTTAAATTTTGTTTACTCTCTAGGGCAGCCAGGTCAATGTTTTTAATGTGACAGTTCTTTGGTTATTTAAACAGTTCTGTCAGCCCCTTTCTTGGTCTGGCTGAACCTTGTGCTCCATATGATCTTTGCTCACGTCACCCTGAATAACCTGTAGGTGGCACTGTATAGCAACATAAAAAGAGATGAGCACTACCTTATGTCCTTAGTCCCTTTTAGCTTGCTTTACATATTCAATTTATTTTTTGTAAAAATGTGAGTTTCCCCCCTAATATCTTTTGTTACATTTCTCCTTTTCATTCAGTGTCTTCCGTTTGTCAACTTCTCATCTAGACCTAGATACGGTACTGTAGGCTGCTGGCCATGTGACTAAACCAGCTTTTCCCAGTGTGGTCCTCTCTAGTACCCTATGGTTGTTTTGAATCGCGGTGTACCTTAAGTCTAGACAGTACAGCCATATTTGCTGACGCAGTTGAATTCAAAAGGTCTGAGTGTACAACACATTGGAGACAACTAGGCTGCACAAAATTTGAAAGGTTATATAAAAATGATGCCATATTTGAGGGCTTTCCCCCCCTTTTTCTTTTTCTAAGGTGGACTGGGTCCAGTGTGATGGCTGCTGCAACCAGTGGTTCCATCAGGTTTGTGTGGGTATTTCTCCAGAGATGGCAGAAAAAGAAGACTACATTTGTGCAAGCTGTACAGGAAAGGACTCTCCATATCAAAAGTAAAATGACTGACGATGAGCATTTCAGGACTCTACAAAAGAAGAAGATGAGATTTTTGTCCATAAAACCACTGGGCCAGTTTTAGAGCCAAGTTGGAAATGGTGCTACTTCTTATGGGATCATTTTTCAGAACTAAACAATTTGACACTTTTGTATTTTTATCCTTTAAACTGTTTGTGGTTATTGCAGTTTGAAATGCTGACTGTTGAGAAGGGTGGGGTGTGGGTTCACAGGTTTGGAAGGCATTGAAACATGCACCTTTTCATGTATAGCATTAAATTACCTCTTTGAAATTTACCAGCACATTTAACCAATTCTATTCAGGTGCAAAACAGTGCACTATGAACTCCCACAATTCCTCTTTTTGAAGAAATCCTGTTTACTCTTTTGAAATTTTTTGAAAACTTTAGATTTTTTCCCTTCCTTTTGATTTTGTAGACTAGTTTTATTTATCTGAGCAATAATTTCTGTGTCTGGTTTCAGTGACTGGAATTATAATTCTGAGCAGCGTGTTGGTGCTTTTAGCATTGGTTAATGTACAGAAAACAATTGTTTAGTTTCTAGTGTCACTGATGGGCTAGTCATGTAGGAGACAGGAAAGCTCTGTAAAGTAATGGCCACAGCTGTATTTTGGCTTTTCTTCTTCTTCTTCTTCTTTTTTTTTGGTAGCTTGTATCAAAATGTTGCAGTTTATATTGTGGAATAAATCCTTGGTTATGTTACAAAATTAAATGCTGGTGTTCTTTAGAGAAGATTAATTACACCCATTTTATATCCCAATCAGTTCTGATACATGTCTTTACATATAATATTTTTAAATTACTATTTTTAGGATAATTTCCCTCTATAATGCTAGAGTGCCAGGATCTGCCTCATTAAAATTGCTATTACTTGGTATGTGTTTTCCTGTTAAGTTGAAATTTTCTGAAGGAAGACAGATCAGAACTAAACAACTTGGGGGTTGTTATTGTAAACAAGTATGCTTTAGAAAGGAGTTGCAAGAGGTTAAGCACTTGTGGCTTAGAGGATCTGCTAAGATTTGTGTGGCGCACATTATTCTGTGCTATGATCTTGGGTTGGACTGAGTGATCTCGCCTGGATTGTATTGCCTGCACTAATAGCTATCCACATTACATAGACAGCCCATCCTGTCCAAGCTCTGAAGTTGCCAGCCATGGCTTTTTTAGCTGGCTGCTATTTCCAGAAGCCCAGCAAAATGGTACCAGGCTTCTCATGCCCAGTAGACCAGCCTAGATGCTCACTGCCATTTGTACACAAGTGCTTGATGTCTCTACTAGCAAGAATGCTTCAGAGACTTTGAAGCAGTCTGTTGGAACAAGCTATGGTGGCCTTTTTTGTGGCATAGCCTGATCCAGCCTGCATTATGGATGCTGCATTCTTCAGAGGCTGTCTGTGTGGGCCAGGAAGCCTCATGCAGACACAGCCTCTATGTGTATAGATGTCTACAAGACAAAGGAGCATATAAATGGAGAAGGGATGACTAAGAAAGAAAAAATAATGGAATAAATACACTTAAGTCTCTAGTCTGAATAGGAGGATTGCTGAATACAGATGTTGAGAAAATATTCAGATATAGTATACAATCAATAATTAAAAATGTAATACATATTCACATGTACATACACAATTTTCTTCCCTGATGATTTTTTTTTTACTTTGGTCAGGTGTTAACATAATTCATTGTACTAATCTCTAGACCCTGTGTTGATTTTTTGTTTTGTTTTTTTTAACCTTTCTGTTCTGGCTGACTATGACTGCCAGGGGGAGCCCACCTTAATTTAAAATCCTTTAGCAGCCCTCTGTGGGATCCAGTTCATCCTCAGTTGTATAACTGGCCACATCGCCTGAACAACTCAAATGTCTAGCTCTGAAAGTTCCAGAGAGTCTGCGGATGAGAGGGGCAGGAGCCTCAAACCCTCTCTTTCTCCTAAGGGCCTGGGGAGTCCAGATGGCATCCCTGCAGGACTTGTTAACTTCCTTTGAAAAATTGATAAACTAAGCATTTACATTTATTTATTTATTTATTTATATTTATATTTATATCCCGCCCCA